>JASXSY010001011.1:0-410568 GCA_034509805.1 Sipha maydis
CCGCGTTTCGATTGCGTTCAGTCTCTGCGTTTGTGTGTGTGTGTGTGTGTGTGTGTGTGTGTGAGAGAGAGAGAGAGAATGAGTCGAAATATTTATGTACTTGTAACCGTAGTTGTCAATCAAATATCCTAGGAACGGTGGCAAGAACATAGATCCCAGACAGCTGCCCGATATGGCCACTCCGTTGGCGAACCCGCGGTATTTGACGAAGTATGAAGTCACAATGAATATGCCCGGCGGGAATGCTAGACCCGCACCGCATCCAAACATCATCCCATAGCTGAAACACAAGGCGCATAGCAGTTGGTAAAAGAATAACAGATAAATAATTAATCCTGGGCGTCTTACACGTCGGTTTATTAGGTGATAATCGAATATTGTTAAGTAAATATTTCTGTTATTAAGGCTTTAGGACTTAATATCTAAAATTATTTTGATTAAAAATTATTGCTATCAAGTTAAATTCAAAATACTAAATGTGGTCGTGACGTAGCAGAAAAGTGGTAAATATTACACATAAACTTATAAACTAATATAAATAATATATAATTACTGATCCTACGTACTTCACAATTTTGCAACCACATTTTTTACGAAAATCATAGAATAAGAAAATATTAAATATCTATAAGATGTAGGTGCTTTTAATAACTGCTTATTTTTAATCTATAAATAAACTAATTAAATTCATTGAAACTACCGAAATTTAAAAAATACAGTTTAAATCAAAGGAATTTATATATTGTATATACTAATAGCAAAAAATAACGTAGATATAAAATTATAATACATTAATTAAATAATATTTAATAAACTATGAATGAAATACTTAAATAATTAATTAAATAGTAGGTACACAAATTTAGCATTTTTCGAAAATAAATGAAAACAAAAAGAATATGGAGTTCAAAATAATAATCTACATAAAGTAATTGGATCATCTGGTACGGTATTGATTTTTTATTAAATAAATAAGATTACTCGAATTTATTATATATGTTTCAAACTCATTGAATGACATATTGCAATCAAAATTTTATTGATTTATATAATTTATATATTATACTTGTGTCTTTATGTCTAGTATAAAACTGTGGTTATAATTTTTCATAAATTATTCAAGAGTATAATAATTATCATCAGCAATATATCTATAAATATGTATCAATATTATCTTCTTATTAAAGTCATTAGATTGAATAGTTAATTATTTGTCGAATTAAATAACAATTATTTAATTTAATGAAATGTAAATATTTATTAAACCCAGTACATAGAAAAAAACAAGTATAACTTATCTACGTACTGTCAGATGAAATCAAAACAAAAATAATTAAGTGATGCAAAACAAGTAAATTATTATTTTAACGCAATTATACATATATAAATTTTCATAATCATAATTGATTTTAAATAAAACGTTTAGAATTTCTTGTTAAATATTCCGAATTTATTCATTTTTACGACGAATGTATATTTATTTACATATGTAAACAAAATTTATCTGAAGGAAATATAATCTAAAATAGTGTTTTCAAACCTGTATACTAAGGTACCTCATAGATGTCCTGTATGTTTGATAGACGACCCACCAGAAAAAAAAAAAACCGTAGTATGCTTAAACATAATAACATACCTTATTTTATTATAAAAAATGTTATCATATATTTATATATTATAACGCAATATTGTGAAACTAAAATCTGATATATATAATTAATTTTGATAACTAAGATATTTTTCCTAACATTAGTTTACGAACAGTGACCTTTCAAACATATTTTACAACCCAATACTAGGTCACGACCCATAAGTTGAAAAACGATAATCTAAAACAATCATTATTCAAAGCATTTCTTCAATCGAAACAAAAGAAAACTTGTATTTAATTCCATTGGATTATAGAATATATAATACTCTATAAATACTATAATATAGCAGTATATTCTAAAATAAATGCTAATACAATACAATAACCTACCTATTAAAGTATAAGTAGAAAAAGAACCGGATGGGCCTCGCTCTACTGTACACTTGGGGGTGAAGTGCACCTCGTTTATAGGATAGGTCATTATAATGGATTTGTTAAATTTAATTTCAATGATAGGTATCATTGTATACGAAAAACGATTCTGAACGGAGATGATATGTTTGTCTAGAATATAATACATTATTATTTATAAATATTGTAATAAGTATATTTTATTTTGAAACGAAAAATTTAGAAAAATCGAAAATTTAAATTGTCTATAAATAAGTCAAAATATGTCAAAATACTTTGAAAACTTAACCATGTATAGAGAACGTCAATATAAAGATTTGGTGAATATTTCAAGTTGTTGCAATTTTTGGTTTTTGAGTTAGAGCATTTAAAAAAAACCGATATCATTTGTCAGTCTAGAATATTATACATTATATTATATTTTACATGTAATTCTATGTCAATATTCGCTGTTCAAACGCTTATAAAAAAAAATTGTGCCTATGGATTTTAATAATTTTTGAATGACACTAAGAACTACTTCTGTGGAATCTTCTATTAAATTTTATCACCGATTATAAAATAAAATGTAAAAAAGTCGAATATTTTAAATGCCTATAAGTGGCTTAAAAGTCAATATAATATTTTTAAAAAAATATGATATAATGGAAATATGACATAAAGGAAATACCAATCTTAACAGCTGGTAGAAATTTCAAAAATCTGCGACTTATACTTTTTGAATTATAACAAACATTTAAAATCGTTTGAGAATAAATGGCTATTTTATTCTCCTCTAAGTCCGGAAGAAATTTTTTAAAAGATTTTTGAAGAGCACCTTATAGATAACCTAGTGTTAAAATTTTGAACCTTAAGTATGAACAGAAAAAATTTTATGAATTTTTATCTACAAAATAACTTGCAAATTTTCGCAATTTTTACATATTTCGTATAAATTGGAACTTTGAGCACTTATAAAAAAAAATTGTGATTTACGATTTTAGATTTTTTTTTATCAGTTAAGGAACAACTTATAAGAAACCTTGTATTCAATTTTCAAGATTTTCTAGCCGGCCAAAAAAATTTTATCGTTATTTTAAAAAAAAAAAATTAAAAAAATTGAAAATTTCAACTGTCTATAAATAGCTCAATAAAAGTCAAAATACTATGAAAATTTAACGGTGTATAGAGAACACTAATCTTAACATTTGGTGAAAATTTCAAGTATTTACATCGATTAGTTTTTGAGTTATAGCAAAATAAACAATTTGATTTTGTCGAAAACTGGTTTTGCGTAAAAACTCCAGTTTTTCCCTTATTTTTTTAGGGGTTTTCCCGTCGCATTTCAAAAATATTGAAAATTTTTTTACTTTTGACCCCCCAAAGTACCAACTAGATTCACTTTCCTTTCAGAAAAGTTGCTACATAAGCAAATCGAAGCATTTTTACTGCCAAAATAGGTGTCGTCAGACACAAAAAAAAAAATAAATAAATAAAAAAAAAACACACACATCATTGTAAAACCAATAGGTTCTATCACTCCGTTCAGAATCTAAAAAAAAAAAAATAAATAAAAAAAAAACACACATCATTGTAAAACCAATAGATTCCATCACTCCGTTTAGAATCTAAAATAATCATAAATTATACTTATTTTCTATCACAATAATAACTAAAGCCAAAAATTATTTTGGAAATTATTTACTCAAAAAAATAAAATATTCTTACGTTAGTAATGGTTTATGACTAATGAGACTAATTTAAAATATGGCTTATAAATTAATAATTTGTTTTTAACTAATCTCATTTACAGGAGATTTTTTATTCTATTCATAAACTAGTTAAATATTATTATAACATATTAATATACATTTTGAAAAATCTGCAGAGACTCGTGACTTATAAAAATAGAATTAGTTATATTATGGATTCCGTGGTATTAAAAAGATAAATCAAGTTATCATATTGTACACGTACAAGAAATAACAGTTAGTATGTGTATGTAATTACTTGCCTGAAGTAAAGAAATGTGACGGAGTTAGCGAAATAGCAAAGCATCAAACCCAGAGAAGCCAAAGTACCTCCAATTAGTGTCACCGTCTGATACGAGTATATTGATGACAGGTAACTCGAAACAGGACCTAATAAAAACAAGTAAAATTTTTTTTTTTATTTACACATTTCAATTATTCTAAAAATAAATTAACTAGCTTGGACTCTAATGGAGTCTATAACGTTGTAATAATCTGCTAACATTTCTCGATCATTTAGCAAGAAAATGTACAAGTCAGTATTAGAATTTTAGTAAATTTCATTCAAACTATATAAATATATTGTGGCATTATTACACATTAAATCAATTTCTTTAAAAATGCATTAAGATATATCTATATTTAATAATTAAATAAAAAATATTTTAAATATGATCAAGTTACACTCAAATTATACGTTTTGGTATTTTTGTAAATAATTTTTTCGCATACCAACTTATAGGTTATGATTGTAACTATATATTATAAAAATAATTTTGATACTAAACATTTTGATTAAGCATGAACATTATACATCTTAGATGGTCTTATAAGTTATAGGATGAAATAAACACGGAAACCTTTAAACTAAAATAATATATTCTTTTATAGATGAATCATTGACATTTAATAAATCAACTTATACCTACACACATACCTCATTTAGGCCAGTTATGATAATTGTTATACACAGTTAATATTGTAGCTTAACGATTGAATAACGTATAAAATATATCACCTAGCTGACAATACAATGATGACACCATTTTGTCTATAATAAAAATAAATATAAATTCATTTTTTTTAAATAATTATATAATTTGGAATAATTAAAAATATTATTTAATTGCTGTAGTAGTTAATGAAAGATACCTATAGTACATATCAGCGGCGTATTTACGAGGAGGGGATTTGAGGAACCATCCCCCCTTGGACTTTTTTACTATTAATAAAGAATTTACCTATATATACCTAGAAGACACTAAATTGTGTTTAGAATTTACTATCTTAGTGTATTTTTCATTTTTGTAAATAAAGAGAAAAAAAATTGGTGAAAATGTTTTTAATAGCCTGTTATTACGCCACTGAAACCGCTATGTCGTAGCTAGTGCGGCGAGTTCGTGCGATTTCTGTTCAATTCCTATTCTATTGTGCCTGTATGCCCAAGCAGGTATATTACTCATTAGTCAATAGTTATTACTTATTACTGTACAGTTGTAAATTTGTAATATAAAAGCAAGATATTTTTGGATACTTTAACTGGTAACTAAACAGGGAGAACTTGATTTTATATTAAAAGTGTAAAGTATCAAAGTTTGAGTCTAAGTCTAAAAATATTTTTAATTTAAATAATGAACAATACTTATTTATATTATTAAACATTCTAATTTATAATTATTATAGTAAAAATAAATATTTATGATTCTATTATTTTTTAACTAAATTTCATATTATATTATTGGACATTGATGTTGAATGTTGATAGTAAGATGGTAATTATTAATGAGTTTAATCTTAAAGAATATTTTTTGAATGTAAATTAAAAATTGAAATTTCTTTCAGATATAATTAATAATAATCAATATGTTATTGTTATTAAATAAAAAATAATGAATAATTGGTATTCAGTATAGAATATAATATATATAATGTATAATGTAAAAAGTGTAAACTGTAGAGTATTTAGAGTATTTAGAGTGTTTAGAATATTTAGTGATCAAGTTTTGGAAACCTGAAGGCAGTGTGTGGGGCAAAGCTCCCCACTTTTATGTGTGAAATTCAATGGCTCATCCCATCCCTATAACAATTCTTAAATACGCCGCTGGTACACATATCACAGCTTTAAATCAACCACTTGGCCAGCTTATATTAATAATTAATAAAATATAATAATAATAATAATAATTATATAAAAGCCAAATATTTAAAATCGTTTGAGAATAAATCGCTATTTTATGCAATTTCGTAAATATTTAAATTTCAAACAGTCATAAAATTTTTTCCTCTAAGTACGGTAGAATTTTTTTTAAAGATTTTTGAAGAGTAGCTTATAGATAACCTAGTGTTAAAATTTTGAACCTTAAATATGAACAGAAAAATTTTAATGAATTTTTATCTACAAAATAGCTTGCAAATTATCGTGATTTCTACACATTTTATACAAATTTGAAGTTTAAGGGCTTATAAAAAAAATTTGAGTAAACCCATCACCGATATTTTTTAGTTACGATAAGTTTAACTTATTATAAACCTTGTATTAAATTTTCAAGAGTTTTGGGTCAACCAATTACATTTTATAGATGTTTAAAAACAAAAATTTAGAAAAATCGAAAATTTAAATTGTCTATAAATCAGTCAAAATATGTTAAAATACTTTGAAAACATAACCATGAATATATTTTACATATTTGATTTTTACATATTTCGTATAAATTGGAACTTTGAGCACTTATAAAAAAAATTGTGATTTACGATTTTAGATTTTTTTTTATCAGTTAAGGAACAACTTATAAGAAACCTTGTATTCAATTTTCAAGATTTTCTGGCCGGCCAAAAAAATTTTATCGTTATTTTAAAAAAAAATACTTAAAAAAATTGAAAATTTCAATTGTCTATAAATAGCTCAATAAAAGTCAAAATACTATGAAAATTTAACGGTGTATAGAGAACACTAATCTTAACATTTGGTGAAAATTTCAAGTATTTACATCGATTAGTTTTTGAGTTATAGAAAAATAAAAAATTTAATTTTGTCGAAAACTGGTTTTGCGTAAAAACTCCCGTTTTCCCTTAATTTTTTAGGATTTTTCCCGTCGCATTTAAAAAATATTGAAAATTTTACTTTTGACCCTCAAAGTACCAACTAGATTCACTTTCCTTTCAGAAAAGTTGCTACATAAGCAAATCGAAGCATTTTTACTGCCAAAATAGGTGTCGTCAGACACAAAAAAAAAAAAAAATAAATAAATAAAAAAAAAAACACACATCATTATAAAATCAATAGATTCCATCACTCCGTTCAGAATCTAAAAACAATAATAAGCACTATAATTTATATAATATTTATAATAAAATATGATAATTAATTTAAAAACTAATTAAGTCGAATTCTTTTTCTAAAACCTCGGTAACTCGAAAACCTTAGTAAATTGAAAAAATATAATTCCCTTGAATTTCGACTTATTGAGGTTTTACATTTTTATATCCTCCCTAAAAAAAACCTAGAAAAATCCTAGATATGTTGTTGTTCATTTTAATAATAGATATTATAGTGGTGTATTAAACAATTATGTTTAGTTTTATCTCATAAATAAAACAAAATTCATTACTCAAATCATTATTTGTATTGTATTATAAATTTATAGTTCTTATTGCAGGTAAACAATAGCATGTTACGATTTAATGGTTAATATCCATTACTGATATGGGCCAAACCATAAAAGTTATTGATTTGAGTTAGATAGGTATACGGGTGTGACTATATTGAGGATTATAAAACAAAAATAATGGAGTTTTTATAAAAATAACAATCATACAATTTTTCTTATATTAATATAATTATTATAAATGTATTTCTTATGAGCAGAATTAATTATTTAAATATCTAATACTAAAAAATCAAACAAAACAATCATATTTTATAATACTCCATTATTATTCATGTCTCTAATTATTCAATTTGTATCACTAAATAAAATTGCAAATCAGATTTTAAGTTGAAATTTTTAAGCTCATTCAATTTCGAGGCTTTGACTAAACAAAAAACAAATTTTTTAATTATGTTTCTTAAGAAACAACTGAAAATCTAATTTAGTATTTTAATTTTTAATTTTAAATACATAATATATATATACTCGTATGGCGGGTGTGTGTCTGAAATTATGACTATCTCGGACCGCCTGGTTGGCAGAATTTTGATTGGGACACCCGTAGGTTTCTGCCATGTCCCGGGGAGGGGGGATGGCAATCTCTCTCCAAAGGCAGTTGTTTCCTGTCCAAGTAGAGAGACTGCCCGTGGCCGGGTTCGAACCAGCGACGGTACGTATCGTAGCCGACGCCTTAGTCCACTCGGCCACTCCGTCCCCAAATACATAATGAAGAATATATGATTGATCGTATTCTTTTATGAGTTGAATACTTGAATTGCAAACTTGTTTTACTCTATTTTAATTAGCTGTGACTTGTCATGATAAAACGAACATTATTTAATATTGAATTATGATAATAAATTAATAAGTAATAATTTGTTTATGAATTATGAAAATGCAATTAATTTATAAGCATAATATTGTAAATTAATGATTATAATATTTACCCAAAGAACAGTAGAGAAAATAGCAGATGGCGGGTATCCAAGAAGCTGCGGTTTCTGATGCATGAAATGCTTCAGTAAACTCCACAAAAAGCACTCCAAATGACTTAAGTGTGCCTGGAATTAACATATTGACTAGTGTGCTGCCTAGAAGCACCAGCCAACCCCATCCTCCGTCTGGTGGAACAAGTAAATAGTTTTGACCATCTAAAATATTATATAAATGTGTTAATGAATTACAATATAACATCAAAAGTGCACTATTTTATAAATTTTTTTATTAAAATACAAAAACCATCGTTTCTTTTATGGTTAAGAAATTTAGAAATATTAAATATAGATTAGGATTTTCAAAATTTTAAAAACTCTTAACTCATAAATCTATAATAACATAATTTCATTTTTTTTTTTTTTATTTATTTATTAAATTAATGATAATACCCTATAACAAAAATATTAAAAAAAAAAACTAAATTGTGAACTATGTAAAAGGTTAGAATCCTGATTAAGTCAAAAAATGTAAAACACGCATTTTATTATTTAATAGTTAGTTATTTCTGCTATGATAATAATTTATTACCAGCACATCAATAAATAATGCTGAATTAATACGAGAATTTTCATTAATTTATGAAGTGAAAATAGTAAATTATTATTTTGAAAACATTTTTAGATGACACATAAAGACTAGAGCGAAACTAAATTGTTAGGCTATTGTTACTTGTTAATTGTAAGTGTATTGATCCAGATGAAGAGGAGAAGTGCTGCAAACACGTCTTTGAAAACAATGTTGTTTCAATATATTTACCCAATTTAACTAAAGTTATGTTACTAATCAATACAATAAAATCAAGTATATTTAAGATATTATTACTTCAAAGGTTAAACCTTACAAATACATTACCTATATATTCAATAATGATCATTACTAGTATTTATATTTTTTTTTGAATTATTCGCCAACGACAAATTATGTATTATTAATCATATATTTTTTATTAAATTAAGAAAAAAATACAAAATTTTCTAAAGTAATTAATTTTTTAGATTCTGAACTGAGTGATGGAATTTATTGGTTTTACAATGATGTGTGTTTTTTTTTTTATTTTTGTGTCTGACGACACCTTTTTTGGCAGTAAAAATGCTTCGATTTGTTTATGTAGCAACTTTTCTAAAAGGAAAGTGAATTTAGATGGTACTTTGGCTAGTCTAACATCCAACTTTTCAATACTTTTTAAAAAAATCGAAAAAAATGATAAAAAATTACGAAAAAAAGGGAAATCACGTTTTTACAAATTACATTTTTTTTAAATGCTCAAAAACTCAAAAACCAAAAATCGCAACAACTTGAAATTTTCACCAAATCTTTATATTGACGTTTTCTATACATGGTTAAGTTTTCAAAGTATTTTGACATATTTTGACTTATTTATAGACAATTTAAATTTTCGATTTTTCTAAATTTTTCGTTTCAAAATAAAATATACTTATTACAATATTTATAAATAACAATGTTTTATATTCTAGACAAACATATCATCTCCGTTCAGAATCGTTTTTCGTATACATTGATACCTATCATTGAATTCAAATTTCACAAATCCATTTTAATAATGACCTATCCTATAGACGATGTGCACTCCACCCCCAAGTGTACAGCAGAGCGAGGCCCATCCGGTTCTTTTAGATTCTGAACAGAGTAATGGAATCTATTGGTTTTACAATGATGTGTGTTTTTTTTTTTATTTTTGTGTCTGACGACACCTTTTTTGTGAGTAAAAATGCTTCGATTTGCTTATGTAGCAACTTTTCTAAAAGGAAAGTGAATGTAGATGGTATTTTGGCTAGTCTAAAATCCAACTTTTTTAATACAAGGTTTATAATAAGTTAAACTTATCGTAACTAAAAAATATCGGTGATCGGTTGACTCAAATTTTTTTTATAAGCCCTTAAATCTCAAATTTGTATAAAATGTGTAAAAATCACGATAATTTGCAAGTTATTTTGTAGATAAAAATTCATACAATTTTTTCTGTTCATACTTAAGGTTCAAAATTTTAACACTATATGTTATCTATGAGCTACTCTTCAAAAATCTTTAAAAAAAATTTTGAAATTATTACCAGCTGTTAAGATTGGCATTTCCTTTATGTCATATTTTTTTTCAAAATATAATATTGATTTATAAGCCACTTATAGGCATTTAAAATATTCGATTTTTTTACATTTTATTTTTATAATCGATGATAAAAAAAATTTGGCTCCTACAAAATACTTGAAAATTTAATAGAAGATTCCACAGAAATAGTTCTTAATGTCATTCAAAAATTATTAAAATCCATAGGCACAATTTTTTTTTATAAGCGTTTAAACAGCGAATATTAACATAATTTTATGTAAAATGTAAAATATAATATAATGTATAATATTCTAGACTGACAAACTATGTCGCTGTATGCAACTGTCAACCCATCCTAATTGAAAAATATATTCATCGTTTCAAAATAAAATATACTTTTTACAATATTTATAAATAACAATGTATTATATCCTAGACAAACATATTAACTCCGTTCAGAATCGTTTTTCGTATACAATGATACCTACCATTGAATTCAAATTTAACAAATCCATTATAATGACCTATCCTATGAAGAATCGCACTTCACCCCAAAGTGTACAGCAGAGCGAGGCCCATCCGGTTCTTTTTTTAATTGATTTTTAAAGATTATACACTATTTAAGAAAAATGTATCAACGTCAATAAAGCTTAGATTAAAATTATTCAATTATATTAAATATATTATAAACTGTCCTTGCAAATATAAAATATAAATGCTTATAAAATTAATTTGATAAACACATTAATTTAATTATATTCATGCATAACTATTAACTTATTAATACTTTCATATACCGTGTGTTTAATTTTAAAGGTAACAGGAAATATTTCAAACACATGAACTTAAATTTGATTCGTGTTTTTTTACAGAGTACAGGACTTATAAGTACATATATTTTTGATAAATTCTAATTTTTAACTTTTTTCTATCTAAACCAACGCAGTAAAATGAAATTTTTTAAATAGAAACCACTGTTTTTGACACTGGATTTGGATTTCTCTATTTTTTCTAAGCAATTTAGATCTATACAGTTTTTTGTTATCTTCAAAATTGACATTTTTAAGACAGTCGAAAGTTAAAATAGGTAATTCGTAATATCGTATTTTCAACACTCTTAATATATATCTTAATCACACATTTATAGGTATTATTATAATAAATTATTTTTGATACAACTACTAAATTATTATTAAAATTATTAATATCTCATATTTTTAATTAAATCAATAAACTATTTTCGTAATAATTATCACCGAAGATCAAATAATACCAGCCGCACAAAGAGAACTACTGCGACGGATGGAAGCAAGCGTTGAAAATAATGGCGATAACATTGAACAATTCATTGAATAATAAATAATAATAATATAATAATATATAATCAAAAAGTTCTAATAATAATTTTTTATAAATTCAATTTAATAATAAATGCATCTTGTAGTTTTAACAAAAATGAATTGTTATAATAATATCTATAAATGTGTCATTAAGACAGAGCATTGAAAAATACTATATTACGAATTACCTAATTTAAAACTTTCAATTTCTTGAAAATTTCAATTTTGAAGATATTAAAAAACTGTAAAGATCAAAGTTGCTCATAAAAAAAAAAAAAAGTAGAGCAATACAAATCCAGTGTCAAAAATAGTGGTTCCCATTTAAGAAATTTTTAATTTACAGGGCATGCCCAGAAAGTTAAAAGTTAGAATTTATCAAAAATATATGTATTTATATGTCCTGTATCCGGTAAAAAAACCTGAATCAGAGTTAGGGCCATGCGTTTGAAATATTTCCTGTTTCCTTTAAAATTGAACACACGGTATGTATAAATTATATATTATATATATAATATGTATATATATATGTATATATTTTTACGCTAAGTAAACGTTTGTAACTGTCTGCCAAATAAGAATTATGAAACAGTAAATTATGAATTATATTACTTCTAAAGAATAAATGATCTAAGGTTTATTGAAAGAATAAAAATAAATTGGTCATGTTTATTCTTACAATAAAAAAATTGTACTTGCTTAAGGCACTTTGTTGAAAAATTACCATGGCGAAATAAGAACCTTCATTTAAAATGTGTCTCAACAAGTATTTTTAAACTTAGTGAATGACATGGTCGATGGTCAGTAAGTGTAGTAACTATAACATTAGTACACTAACATTGGCAATGGCCGTAAAAAAGTGTGTAAGTTGTTTTTACCTTCTGTAATCCCCAAAAATAAAGTTGGCGTAGTATAAAATTTCGACGACTGTAATCGATCAGAAAATTATACAATTATACAGTTCAAGAGAATCAACCATAAATCAGTTTATTTTTTATTTATAATAAATAATAAATATTATTTAAAGAAGCCAAGAGTGGGAGACAACTTTATTGGAACAGTTAAAAAATAACGTGTTATTGACCCTTGACCGTACAGGTGTAGTCGCCAACAACTAATATATGTACACATATATAAAATTCAATAAGCATACTAGACATGCTATTATTAAATTGTAAAATTCTGTAAAATATGTTTCTTGATATTTCAGATTGAATGTAACTATAAAAATACATAATAGACATGGCAATACATGTAATTTTAATACTTCGTGTATAATTGTTAAAAAATATTCAAAATATACGGTGAATATTATTTTTAATACTCCTTATTCTCTCAAGTTCAAATTCTAGACCATGGATTTATTTTTATGAATAACTTCTCAACATTTGCGAGCAAACTTTCTACAATGTTATACAGTCTTAAAATATATTAGTTAAATCACCTGTGATAGCTTCTTCTTCTGCCAGTGCTTCGTGGTCTTCTTCTTTGGGTTTTTTTTTTAAGCTCATTGTTTAATAGTCCCGAAATGATACACTGAAACAATTTAACGAATTATTATATATTAAATTATATATTATATTGAATATTGTAACTATTATTATCAATACACAATTAGGATCATTGTGTAACATAGTAAAATTATATTTAACAATTTGGTAGTTGCAATAAAAGATTATTATTTTCTTCTATTTAATCAATCAATTATAACGATACGTAAAATTTACTAAAGGTAATAGTATGCTTAATTTACAATTTTTCTATTCATAGATTAAATATAGCTTAATTTCTGTAATGATAATCGATAAATAGGATAAACTTACGTTTTGGATACATATTAAAACATAAACACATGTATTTATCTTATTTTTTTGTATATTAATCAAACGGGCAATGACTCAGTTACTTATGAAATTGCACAAGCCTTTCAAAAATAGCCTATAAAATATGTTATATTGTCTCCATAAACTTATTTTTTCATTAATAAATTTTATTTCTAAATTATTTTTTATCATACATTAAACCAAATATTTTATAAAAAAATAAATATTTGTAATATACTAATATCACAGGAGTCAATGCACATAGGGTTTTATTGACTTTTATAAAAATTTAAAATTAGATTAATTAAACTGATGGTGAGTTACATATTTCGAGTAATTATTAAATTAGTTTAATAACGAGAGAGTGCAAATAAAAAATTTAATCTTATAAACTACCGTAGCTTTAAAATATATTTGTAAAAAATGAATTATAATTATTATTAGAATTATATTATTATTATTCTTAAAATGTAATTAAAAGTGTAAAAATTAATTTAAAAATAACAATTGCATTGTAACTTTTCGAGTGTGAACACAATAAAGATTAGACTTTTTAAAATAAAGTTTGAGTTTTTGAAATTAATACAATGAGAGTCAATTGCTCAAGTACTTTAAAAACATTTAAAACAACAGCTTAAGTTTAAAAACACTCAGCAAGCTAACTTGCAAATGAGGTTATTATTTATTAAAGGTATGTTAATAAAATTCAAATATTGAGAAATATGTTAATTATAGCTAATAATATTTTATCAGTGTCAAAAACAAAGAAATATATAAAAAAATTCGTTTCTTTTTTCACTCAAAATCTAAAAAATTAAAATTTTAATAGACTCTGTGTATATTGTAATTTATATTACAACTATTATTTCAATTAGAACTAAGTATCAATTATATTTTTACTCAAACATTTTACTAAAATGTTACCATCAGGTTAGGTCTATGTAGATAATGACAAAAATGATCTAATAACGTTTAATACAGTGGCGTAGCTATCATCGGGCAAAGCAGGGCAGTGCCCTGGGGCCTCTAGAGCTCAGGGGCCTTCAGACCTCTTGGTAAATTTTAAAAATACATTCGTAAAATAATTGAAATAAAATTGAAAAAAGGTTGGATATTTTTAATATGATAATTGAATATTAGAAATTTAATATGAATATTGTATACCTATAAATACACACTATATGCAATGATCGGTGTTCGACTACGGAGCACGGTTTAAGATAGTATGGTTGCCCGACGACCTATGATAAGATCGTTTTAAACTGGCACGGCTTTTAAGTAGAACAGCTGGAACATTGACCACTAGCGCTTGCAACGTGATGTGTACCGATATAGAGGCAGAATTTACGAGCTTAATTTTTTTTCCCGCGCTTTACTAGTATCAAATATTTTCCTAATATTGCCATAGACTATATGACATTTTCTGTGATATTACTCTCATACTCATAGACTTCTATAAAAACCACGATTTGAATCCTGATAAATACTTCAATATCTATTCATTATCGTAGTCCATAGCTCTATCATCTATGATAAATAAAAATTTACATCCGTAGAAGATAAAACAATAATTATTCATAAAGTTTTCAAATTTTATGCTTAATTATATTAAAATTGTGTAACTGTGCTAAAAATTAAAATACTGTGCTGTATACCTAATTGTCCTTCGCATGACAAATATGTAAAGATAAGTTCTTTCAAAGTTCCAATGAATATTGCCTTACGGTCTGAATGGGAAAATGTCTTAGGGAAAATTTCCTAACTAATAATTCTCGTGTTTTTCGTAACCATTTTACTACTCATGATGTAATAGACACATAGGTATCTGGAAATTGAATAAATAAATACACGGTTAGTACCTTTACTTATAGATATATAATGTATTTATGAACTATTCAACTATAGGTAAAACATAACATATAAATATATTTGTAGGTGTGTCTAAAAAAACCTAGACTTAGAGATGGAGATATACCGGTGAATTTATAATATATTATATTGTTAACAATTTTAGTAAGAATTTATAATTAAATAACTTATTAACACCATAATAGACTTTTTTCAAAAATTTTACTTTACTCATTATGAACAGTTAAATAATAATATAACAACATAAACTATAAGAATGTTTGTACCTAGTACCTAACTTATTTTGAGTATCAATTAATTATCTGTTTATTATTTTAATTAATAGTTTTATAGAGAGTTTTATATTTTAAACAACAATATAATGCTTAATGTGGTTTTTCCTATGGATAGAATTATGGGGCCTAATTTATTTACTGCCCCGGGGCCCTTTCCAATCTTGTTACGCCACTGGTTTAATATAATATATTAAGGTCCATTTTTAGTTAAAATTAAATACGTAGTGAACAAAGTATACTTAGTTCTTTTAAAATTGCACTTATTTGTATTATAATTTTAATTTTGAATTTACTTTGAATTCTCTGTCATGCTGATAAATCATTTTTAATGCTGGCCCTTAAGAATGAAAATACCATTAAATTTCAGATCATATAAGTATAATAAATACTAGAATAATAAGTATAAATTGTGTGTTCTTAATAAATTATGTAAAATAAATATAAATTATTAGGATAAAAATATTTTATAAGTAAATGACACACATTGTAAAAACTATTCTCGTACGAATACAAAGGCGTATTAAATGCATACAAATATAAATGTGATCAGTATTGTTTATGTAACTGACAGTTTGAAAATTCTTATAATTAATAGAATGTGTGTAATTAATGACCTAACAATAAACAAATGTGTGACATCAAATCTGTTCGAATTAATTACTGTGTACTATAGCTATTTTCTATAAATACATTTTTATGCATTTTTTTTACCATAGATGTATGCTCAGAGAATAATATATCATAAAATGATCACCTTACCACTTTTAAACTACTAAAATTGTATTTGTAATCATCATATTAACACCAGAGTGAACAAGTTACACGTAATAACAACTTTCACCGTATGCATATAAGCCCCATACTGTGTAATTCATAACATACATTTTAATAAGAAAACAAATAATTTTGATTTTATTATTTGGGGTTTTCATTTTTAAGCGTGATACATATAGTTGTATACGTTTGATATCAGTTCGCTTACAAAACTCGTATTCACATAATAATGTAACTTTTTATGTAACTATACATGTCAATATTTAATAGTAAGTACAGAATATAGGGCTGGTTTCAAAAAAATATATTTTCCTATGGCACTTAATTGAATGATGTGTGTAAATATACTATAAACGTACATAATTTATTAAGTTGTGTGCAGCCCCAATAACAATGCGTATAATTAACGCTAAAGATAAACATTAAGCTAAACATAACTATTTGGTATAGATTTTAAAAGTTACTTAGTGGTTATACCATTTTAAACGTAAGCCTATTGGCGTGAATTATGAAGGCGATTTTGTTAGGAACAAGTAATATTGTTTTATATCACGACCATAACATACCAAATTTGCTTAATCCGTGAAAATGTTTCACTTGTTCTATATTTTTATCATGTATTAACAATGTCGAACTTCAGGATCTCAAGGTTCCAAGGCAGCTATACAAAAAGGGGCTTTTAAAAATATATTAATAAAAACTGCTTTTAAGTTGCATATATTCAACATACATCAATTAGAAATTATTATACATATATCAGTATTATAATTTAAAATCTACTGTATAAATATACGTGTATGAATTAAATTTTGCTTTTGTACTTGACTGAGAACCCGGGCTCCAGGAAGATAAAGGACCATGAGCAGCTGCCTAATTTGGCTAAGCGGAAGTTCCGTACTGTGTATAATTACGTATATGATTATTAATCCAGCAGAAGGTAAAACATTTATTTTATGTATCAAGACAGTGATACATGTTTCAAGAGTTTAAAGACATATAAAGCGTATAATAAAACGTGTCCAAGGGATCAAAAAGATGACCATTAACAAGTTTCCAGTCTCACCCAGTATAAATATTTATTTATGCAAAACATAATCTGAACATATTCAGATTTCTGTCGAAGATTTTTACATACACAGTGCCGGATCTAAGTCTCAGGAGGCCGGGGTTGAAATACTAATAAGAGGCCTTTAAAAAAAATGTTTGTAAAAGTAACTTATTTTTTCGTTTATATGCTTACTACTTTCAAGTATAAGTTGAGACATTTTAATTTATAAATTTGGTAAATTTTAAAATTCTTTCTTGTTCTTAACGTTCTAATACAACTTTTCATATTTCAAGAGCCACCAAAAATAAACAACAATATGAACCACTTAGGTGTCTAATTTCTAGTGCCAATAATGCCCCAATCTTCTTAGATTCTTAACCATAACTCCTTATTTCTTTGCACACAGTTTTATTTCGTACCTAAGTCGTAGCCAGATGAATAATTATTAATTATTAATATTGTTTATTCACTAATTGCTATTTTATATTTACTAATCTTTTCTTTTTTTTTTAAATTTTTTTTTTTATGATTCACATTCATCTTATTCAGTTTACGTAATATTTACGTACCTAATTTCACGTAATTTACTGTATTTACTATAAAATATATAACTAAAAAAAAAGAACCGGATGGGCCTCACTCTGCTGTACACTGTAGGGTGAAGTACGACTCTTCATAGGATAGGTCATTATAATGAATTTGTTAAATTTGAATTCAATGATAGGTATCATTGTATACGAAAAACGATTCTGAACAGAGATGATATGTTTGTCTAGAATATAATACAGTGTTATTTATAAATATTGTAATAAGTATATTTTATTTTGAAACGAAAAATTTAGAAAAATCGAAAATTTAAATTGTCTATAAATAAGTCAAAATATGTCAAAATACTTTGAAACATAACCATGTATAGAAAACGTCAATATAAAGATTTGGTGAAAATTTCAAGTTGCTGCGGTTTTTCATTTTTGAGTTAGAGCATTTTAAAAAAACCGATATCATTTGTCAGTCTAGAATATTATACATTATATTATATTTTACATGTAATTTTATGTCAATATTCGCTGTTCAAACGCTTACAAAAAAAAAAATTGTGCCTATGGATTTTAATAATTTTTGAATGACATTAAGAACTACTTCTGTGGAATCTTCAAGTATTTTCAAGTATTTTGTACGAGCCAAATTTTTTTTATCACCGATTATAAAAAAAAAAATGTAAAAAAATCGAATATTTTAAATGCCTATAAGTGGCTTATAAATCAATATAATATTTTGAAAAAAATATGACATAAAGAAAATGCAAATATTAACAGCTGGTAAAAATTTCAAAAATCTGCGACTCATACTTTTTGAATTATAACAAATATTTAAAATCGTTTGAGAATAAATCGCTATTTTATGCAATTTCGTAAATATTTAAATTTCAAACAGTCATAAAATTTTTTCCTCTAAGTCCGGAAGATATATTTTTGAAGAGTAACTTATAGATAACCTAGTGTGAAAATTTTAAACCTTAAGTATGTACAGAAAAAATTGTATGAATTTTTATCTACAAAATAACTTGCAAATTATCGTGATTTTTACACATTTTATACAAATTTGAGCTTTAAGGGCTTATAAAAAAATTTGAGTAAACCGATCACCGATATTTTTTAGTTACGATAAGTTAAACTTTTTATAAATCTTTTATTAAATTTTCAAGAGTTTTCGGTCTGCCAATTAAATTGTATAGATGTTTAAAAACAAAAATTTTAGAAAAATCGAAAATTTAAATTGTCTATAAATAAGTCAAAATATGTCAAAATACTTTAAAAACTTAACCATGTATAGAAATCGTCAATATAAAGAATTGGTGAAAATTTCAAGTATTTACATTGATTAGTTTTTGAGTTATAGCAAAATAAAAAATTTGATTTTGTCGAAAACTGGTTTTGCGTAAAAACTCCCGTTTTCCCTTATTTTTTTAGGGTTTTCCCGTCGCATTTCAAAAATATTGAAAATTTTTTTACTTTTGACCCCCCAAAGTACCAACTAGATTCACTTTCCTTTCAGAAAAGTTGCTACATAAGCAAATCGAAGCATTTTTACTGCCAAAAAAAGTGTCGTCAGACACAAAAAAAAAAAATAAATAAAAAAAAAAACACACATCATTGTAAAACCAATAGATTCCATTACTCCGTTCAGAATCTAAAAAAAGTATTTTCAGCGTATATATATAAAATTCACTATTAATAGTTAAACGAAATACAATGAATAAATAGAAAAAAGAGCACGATAAAATTTAAATAAATAACGAAACAGACAATTTAAATTTTAGATTTATATTCTAAAGGCCTTTTAAAGCTCGAGGTAATGATGCATTGAGCCTCCCGTATCCCCGCCAAATCTTGAATTACACGTATACACTGTTAAGGGTATTTGTCATTTTCAATGAATGTATGACATGTGTACGAAAATCGAGGATATGAAATCTGTCTAAGACGGTTTAAACGGAAATTTGCGAATCGATTGTCCTTTTGGTTTCCGGAGAAATTTTTTAAATAGAAAGTACAAAACTCTTGGCGCCACGATGTGGTATAAATCCTCCGGATTTAATTATTGTTATCAATTTTAGTTTTTGATGTCTCTTGAAAATTACAAAAATTAGACTTAACCCCTTTTCACAAACAGTAATTCTAGTAAATATTTTACGAGTGACAAACACCATCGACGGCTTGGTGCAAGGAAAAACATTGTACATGTACACTTACGTCGGAGAACGAAGTGATAGTAGTGCTGGTGTTGTTGTTGTTGATGGTGCTGATGATGTTGGTGGTGCTACTGGTGACAGTGATGGTGATACCCGCAGCGACACGGCGTTCTCGCGACTTCGGCCGTTGTTCGCGATTCAGCTGCGCGGTACTGCGAACGTTGTGGCCATACCCGTTGCCGGCGTCTCGGTGTCTCAACGCAGCGAGCAGGACGTTGTGCTGCTGCTGCGGCCAGTCGTCTTCGTCGTCAGCTGTTGTCGTCGTCGTGCCACCGGTAATCCGCGACCGGGGTCGCATTGCACGCACCGACACCCGAACAACACGCGGTCGCAGACAACTGTAGTGATGTACTGTGTACGATAAGTAAGTGTACGCGCACACAGTGGCCGCGCGACCTGACTCACGGCGTACCACTGTGGACGTGGACTCGGGACGTTGTGCGCGCGACGACACCGCGTCCCGCCGGTGTCGGTACGTGTCGGTGGCGTTCACCGCTAGACAACGGAACGAGCGCCCTTCTTCCCACCGCCGCCGCGAAGCTGTAGTGGGGAAGGCATCAACGACCGTCCACCTCCGCCGCTGACGCCGCCGTGGCGATCGATATACACCGTGTACGCGCGCACACCCTGTGTACGGCGACACCGATGACGACGATTTCCGCACTGCTCCCTCTTCTTCGTCGTTCGTTACAAAATAACCCCACCCCCACCCCGTTGGTGGGGTGATTGGTTTTCAATAAAATTATGATTGTCGTCACACGGTCTTACAAAACGTAAGCACATACCATTGGTTACGCGATTAATATAATAATGCTGCACGCACGTTATACCTACGTATCAAGGTGTCCGATATTATTACCGTTACCACGATGTGTTAATTGTGTCATTTATGCATTAATGATATTATTGTGTGCACTTATACGTGTACCTCTTGTTTTATCGGCTTCCGGTCTTATTGAAACCACTGTGCATCATTATCAAATGTGTTGCGCGAATCTGACTATAATAATATCACGTACTTCACTGCAGATGAATCGGTTTCGTTTCGCGACGTCAACGCGATTATAATTTTTCACATTAAGAATGTAATATTAAATCATTTGACTTTAGATTCTCGAACCTTATCCATTAACCTGCGTGTTATACCGATGACGTGTTAGAGCAGTGGTTCTCAACCTTATTTATTCTACGCCCCCTTTGTAGATTTTCAAAAATCTCGCACCTCCCCCCCACCTATAATTTGAAAAAATTATAATTTTTTTGTTTCCTTTATTTTACAAATAAACTATATAATATTCGGAAAAACTACTTTTTTATTGATGATAGTAATTATAATTGTAAATAATTAAATTTACATTAATAAAATTAATAAATTTATCAGGGTGCCAACTTCACGGCGGTCGATCTAGTGCCATGCTCCAAATAGTTAATGAAATGGGTATGGAAGATATGGATTCTAGTTCAGATCTTCAAAATAAAGCTCTTTTAAAAGCAATGCTAAACCATCATTTACACTCCTTTTTGACATCCAATTTCTAATAAAATTTTTTTTTGTTTTGTCTTTAAATTCATCCTCAATGATTTCCAAGAGTTGAAATATTAATAATTGAGATGCATCTTTTATTATGCTTTTTATGGTGTGATGTTTAATGCGACTCATGATATGCAAATCAATGTAATATAATATGTATTATTAAATTATTCATACATAGAGAAACCAGACGTCCCGTTTAAAACAGGATTATCCCTTTTTTGATCATTCCGTACCGTTGTCCCGACAAACTTCAAATGGGACGCTTTTTAACCAGTTTTTAGAAGATTGTCCCATTTTAATCCCGTTATTTCAATATTATTTATTATATAATGTATTAATGCTTGTAAATAAAATATCTATGTATGAAAAAAATATTGGTGCTGCTCGAATATGCGGTCTACCGACATTTTTCTGCGCAGATATGCGGTCTCCATAATATGTAGACCGTACACCTACAATATGCAGTAAATAGTGATAGTAATATGTAAATAAATAATCAAATATTTTAATTATTTGTATATTAATAAAAATCATTAAAAATAATGGTTAGTAATAATGGTAATAATGGTTAATAAATAATAAAATACGCATGGTAACGTTTCGTTGGCAGTGTCTAATAAGACATGCTCCCTTAAAAATGCATGCATTGGCACAGCAGTTGCATTTTCTTCACTACAAGTCACTGTTGAATAGAACTCTTTTAATTGCATAATGATATGCACTTATACATGATTAGGTTACTAATCGACCGGACCCGGACATTTCGCCGCGACTGTTTCGCCGCGACCGTTTCGCCGCGCACTTATTCGCCGCAGACCGCTTCGCCGACGGACTATTCGCCGCCGTACCGTTTCGCCACCGTACCGTTTTGCCGCGACCGTTTCGCCATCAGATTATAACCCGCGACCGCTTCACCACCGGACTACTCCCTGTAGGGCTGTTCGATGCGAATATAACCTCCCCACGAAATATTATTACCAATAATGTACTTAAATTATTAAAGATTAATAAACAATAATACTAAGGTTATGATATTTTTTCAAACCTCACCACCCGACTTTTTACATGCGTTCATCCCTGATTAACACTCTTTGAGTTTTGAAACATTAATTTTGATATGTTCGTCAATTAAAATCAAGTGCATTTTAACTCCCCTAAAATAGAATTTGCAGCTTTAATTTCCGTTTGTTCATAAGCAACCATGCGCTTGCATACTCCTCTGGGGTAGAAGATTTTTTCAGAACGTATAATATGGACAAAGTTTCGAAAACCAACACTTTTGGAAAAGAAAAACTAACAAAATTTTTTGTACATATGATCTACGTTTACGGCTTGATATAATGTGACAGGAATTATAAGACCTATAATTTTCTAGGTAATAAAAATTAGTATCCTTAAAGAAATTCTAAATTATCAATGTTAAATCATTGATTATAACATTGTTAATTAGGTATTAATTAAATTGATAAATACATGTAAGAATCCTTGTAATATCATTACCTATGATTTATTTGATGCCGAGGTGACCCAATGACCGTTGTATTATATAAATGATTATGAGATACTTATATCACTACATATCACAGTATAATGATTTTTAACTAATTCAACAATTAATTAAATAAGCAACTAAACACACTGAAATTAAAGTAAAAGTTAATGTCGAATGTGAAAATAATCGCTTCGAACTACTATAATACAACTGGCACTACCAGTGGCGTATTTATATGCAGATACTATAGGCACGTGGCGGTAGTGGCAAATTTAGAGGCGGCAAATGTTTGAAGGTTATGTGTTTTATGGTATTATATTATTATTATAATTATATTCATATTTAGATTTTCTGGTAGTGTAAAATATATTAAATATTATTCCTATATGAAAAAATAATACAAAATAGCTTACCCACTAACAGTTAACGTGATATCTTGTTAACTACATATTTTATATAATCATATATAATAAATCTATTACAAAATTTTTTATCGACGTCCATAAATATGAGATTCAGAAATTTTTGTGAAAGAAATCACTATCGATGTTTTTAATAAATGAAATATCTAGCAATAAACAATGATTCTGAATTCAGTCTCTGTCATATTTTTCCATGGTCCCTGTTCACGTTGCTGTGTACGTAAATAATTTGTAAGTAAATCATTTTCCTTTTATTTTGTGTACTAAATTATGGTTATTTATTGATTATGTTTACTATCTTACTTTTTTTTTTTGAAGATTATTATTTACTATAAACACTTTGATGGTAATTATTTTGTCTTGTCAATTATTCTATGTTACATATTTATATAGGTTTATATTGGTTAATTATTACATACCTATGAGAATGCTATTAGTTAAAAATTCAATTGTATTTGCTAAGAATCATCTACACATTTGACCAATAAAATTTAAAAATTTAAATAATTTCCTTTTTGTATGTACTAAAAAGAAAAGGAAATTCTCCTAATAAAACATTATTAATATTTAATAACATTATATGTCATTATTAACAAACATTAACATAAAATGTTAAACAATAAAAACATAGATCAAATTGTTCTACAGATAACCTTAAACATTTTTTTTAAAATTATTATATTCCTTCCATTACAACTTAATTCACCAGTTAAATGAACGATGTTTTAACTACAAAAATACAATATCTGGCTTTTGTTATCTAAATTCTAATGAAACTTATGATAACAAAGTAATTAAAGATTTAAATGAATGTTCTTCAGATGATATTGATCTAGACGTTTTTGAATAAAATTAAAGCTTTGCCAAACAGTGGCGCAGATATCATCGGGCAAAGCAGGGCAGTGCCCTGGGGCCTCTAGAGCTCAGGGGCCCTCAGAACTTTTGGTAAATTTTAAAAATACATTCGTAAAATAATTGAAATAAAATTGAAAAAAAGATTGGGTATTTTTAATATGATTATTGAATATTAGAAATTTAATATGAATATTGTATACCTATAAATACACACTATATGCAATGATCGATGTTCGACTACGGAGCACGGTTAAAGATAGTATGGTTGCCCGACGACCTATGATAAGATCGTTTTAAACTGGCACGGCTTTTAAGTAGAACAGCTGGAACATTGACCACTAGCGCTTGCAACGTGATGTGTACCGATATAGAGGCAGAATTTACGAGCTTAATTTTTTTTCCCGCGCTTTACTAGTATCAAATATTTTCCTAATATTGCCATAGACTATATGACATTTTCTGTGATATTACTCTCATACTCATAGACTTCTATAAAAACCACGATTTGAATCCTGATAAATACTTCAATATCTATTCATTATCGTAGTCCATAGCTCTATCATCTATGATAAATAAAAATTTACATCCGTAGAAGATAAAACAATAATTATTCATAAAGTTTTAAAATTGTATGCTTAATTATATTAAAATTGTGTAACTGTGCTAAAAATTAAAATACTGTGCTGTATACCTAATTGTCCTTCGCATGACAAATATGTAAAGATAAGTTCTTTCAAAGTTCCAATGAATATTGCCTTACGGTCTGAATGGGAAAATGTCTTAGGGAAAATTTCCTAACTAATAATTCTCGTGTTTTTCGTAACCATTTTACTACTCATGATGTAATAGACACATAGGTATCTGGAAATTGAATAAATAAATACACGGTTAGTACCTTTACTTATAGATATATAATGTATTTATGAACTATTCAACTATAGGTAAAACATAACATATAAATATATTTGTAGGTGTGTCTAAAAAAACCTAGACTTAGAGATGGAGATATACCGGTGAATTTATAATATATTATATTGTTAACAATTTTAGTAAGAATTTATAATTAAATAACTTATTAACACCATAATAGACTTTTTTCAAAAATTTTACTTTACTCATTATGAATAGTTAAATAATAATATAACAACATAAACTATAAGAATGTTTGTACCTAGTACCTAACTTATTTTGAGTATCAATTAATTATCTGTTTATTATTTTAATTAATAGTTTTATAGAGAGTTTTATATTTTAAACAACAATATAATGCTTAATGTGGTTTTTCCTATGGATAGAATTATGGGGCCTAATTTATGGGCGATTGTAAACTCTCCCGATGGTAAACTCTCCCGGGTCTACTCCAGTAATACCTGACGGAAACGTGTAAACTCTCCCGGATCTATTCCTGTACTACCTAACGGAAACATGTAAACTCTCCCGGGTCTACTCCAGTACTACTAGATAGAAACATGTAAACTCTCCCGGGTCTAGTAAAAATCATAAATTAAATTTAATATACATTTAAGTTGCGTTTAAAAATAGTCAATCATATATAATAATAATAATAATAATAACAATATAAATTAATGTCTTTCGCTGCTATGAACATGATATTATAGTCAAAATACAATAAAAAATAAAATTTCCAAAAATCCAATATACTTTTAAATTTCTTTTAAAAATAGTCTATAATAATAATAATAATAATATAAGTTACAAATACAAAATATACGTAAAAATGTTAAAATTATTATTTTTGATACTAAGAACATACAGATTTTAAAAAACTTAGGAAATCTATTTTAAGATTCTGAACGGAGTGATGGAATCTATTAGTTTTACAATGATGTGTGTTTTTTTTTTTTTTTTTATTTTATTATTTTTTTTTTTTGTGTCTGACGACACCTTTTTTGGCAGTAAAAATGCTTCGATTTGCTTATGTAGCAACTTTTCTAAAAGGAAAGTGAATCTAGTTGGTACTTTGGGGGGTCAAAAGTAAAAAAATTTTCAATATTTTTGAAATGCGACAGGAAAAACCATAAAAAAATAAGGGAAAAACGGGAGTTTTTACGCAAAACCAGATTTCGACAAAATCAAATTTTTTATTTTGCTATAACTCAAAAACTAATCAATATAAATACTTGAAATTTTTACCAAATGTTAAGATTAGCGTTCTCTATACACCGTTAAATTTTCAAAGTATTTTGACTTTTATTGCGCTATTTATAGACTTTTATTGATATAATTTTCAAATTTTTTAATTTTTTTTTTTAAAATAACGATAAAATTTTTTTGGGCCCGCCAGAAAATCTTGAAAATTTAATACAAGCAGAGCGAGGCCCATCCGGTTCTTTTTTATTTTTTTATTTTTTATTTTTGTGTCTGACGACACCTTTTTTGGCAGTAAAAATGCTTCGATTTGCTTAAACAGCAACTTTTCTGAAAGGAAAGTGAATTTAGATGGTACTTTGGCTAGTCTAAAATCCAACTTTTCAATACTTTTTAAAAAAATCGAAAAAAACGATAAAAAGTTATGAAAAAACAGGAAATTTTACGCAAAATCACGTTTTTACATTTTTTTTTAAATTTTCTAACTCAAAAACCAAAAATCGCAACAACTTGAAAATTTCACCAAATCTTTATACTGACGTTTTGTATACATGGTTATATTTTCAAAGTGTTTAGACATATTTAGACCTATTTATAGACAATTTAAATTTTCGATTTTTGTAAAATTTTTGTTTTTAAACATCTATAAAATGTAATTGGCAGACCGAAAACTCTTGAAAATTTAATACAAGGTTTATATTAAGTTTAACTTATCGTAACTAAAAAATATCGCTGATCGGTTTACTCAAATTTTTTTTATAAGCCCTTAATGCTCAAATTTGTATAAAATGTGTAAAAATCACGATAATTTGCAAGGTCTTTTGTAGATAAAAATTCAAAAATTTTTTCTGTTCATACTTAAGGTTCAAAATTTTAACACTAGGTTATCTATAAGCTACTCTTCAAAAATCTTTAAAAAAATTCTACCGGACTTAGAGGAAAAAATTTTATGACTGTTTGAAATTTAATTATTTAGGAAATTGCATAAAATAGCGATTTATTCTCAAACGATTTTAAATATTTGTTATAATTCGAAAAGTATAAGTCGCAGATTTTTTAAATTTCTACTAGCTGTTAAGATTGGTATTTACTTTATGTCTTATTTTTTTCAAAATATTATATTGATTTTTAAGTCACTTATAGGCATTTAAATATTCGAATTTTTTAAAGTTTTTTTTTTTTTAATCGGTGATAAAGAAAATTTGGCCCGTAAAAAATACTTGAAAATTTAATAAAAGATTCCACAGAAGTAGTTCTTATTGTCATTCAAAAATTATTAAAATCCATAGGCACAATTTTTTTTTTATAAGCGTTTGAACAGCGAATATTGACATAAAATTACATGTAAAATATAATAAATGTATAATATTCTAGACTGACAAACTATGTCGCTGTATGCAACTGCCAACCCATCCTAATTGAAAAATATATTTATCGTTTCAAAATAAAATATACTTTTTACAATATTTATAAATAACAATGTATTATATCCTAGACAAACATATTAACTCCGTTCAGAATCGTTATTCGTATACAATGATATCTATCATTGCATTCAAATTTCACAAATCCATTTTAATAATGACCTATCCTATAGACGATGTGCACTCCACCCCCAACTGTACAGCAGAGCGAGGCCCATCAAGTTCTTTTTTTTTTTGCTTACTGCTTATTTTTTTAACCATTTTTTTCATCACCCTTCCATTGAAATATTCTGAGAACGCCTTTGACGAGTATATACTATTATTGTATCTAAAGTTTTATGTGATTTAATATATTTTTAAATACAATTTAAAATAAGGAACTCTCTTTTCATTATGTCAAAACACTCTTGACATATTTCTATTAGGTGGTCTTTACAAATAAGTTTTGCACATTTAGTATTGTTATGTCCAGTGGCGCCGAAGTTTGTAAAATGTGGTCGGGCGATTTTAAAACTTCGCGGCCTCAATATCTTAAATATTTTCATTACACTATACAATTACTTATAACACAATTATGATGTGAATATAATGTGGCCTACTAGCCACATTTTGAAGAACCAGCCACATTTTGATATACCAGCCATATTTTTCAAAAAAGAGGTCGGGCCACGTTAATATGGACATCAGCGCCACTGGTTATGTCCCACTCAATTGGGAAAACAATAATTTTGTCGTATACCTATTTTTAGAAAGCTAGATGAAATAACAACATTATCTTATCTATGGTGTTAGTTTTATGATCAGTTTGAAAATTACTGGGGTATTTTTATACCCCACGCTTGTGGTGACGGCGGGCTAGTAGATATCAACATTCTACAGACTAAGCGGAAAAGTCGTGGTTCCTGTGCGTGCATTATTATAAATACTAATAATTAATAATATAAATGAGCCAATAATTTATATAGGTACCTATATAACCAATAAATCATGAATGAGGAACAGTTTTTGGAATTATGGAATGAAAAAAATAATAATAATTAGTTAGTTATTTTTCTAACGAGTTAGATTAGACTATTTTACACATTAAATTTAACTAGTTAAGTTACAAAGTTAATATGAATTGTAACTAACTAGTTAAGTTAGAAAGTTACTTAAAGAGTTACTTTCTAACTTAACTTTAAATTTCTAACAATATAGTTAGTGCCCAGCTTTGGACTTTGGAGTATACATTTTTAAAAATTAAGTGTACATGGTCTTCTAGAATCTAGATGCTCTTGATATGTGCTATAAAAACTTCTTTCCAAATGTATTCAAATTGCTTCATACTTTTTGCAATACTACATATAATATCGTATGAACCAGAAAGAAGTTCTTCCACATTAAAAATTATTATGACTAATCTTCGAAATTAATGACTTAATGACTTAGTAGTACAGAATATTGATTGTGAAGTCGATGTTGAAGTTGAAGTTGAAGAGGTTATTAAAATATTAGCAAAACCAAACCGTCATACTGACTTTATTTTATAACTATGTATACTATATTTATTTTATTATTATATTTTATTTTTTTTTTGAACCGAGGACCGAGCGGGAGCAGTTTATCACATTACTGCACACTCGGTCCCCATCGTTTATTAATAAAATCAATAGTTACTCGTTTCAGTTGACACTTGATATCCCAATTAGTACGCCCTAGTTGCCTAGAGGTGTCTCGTAGGTATATCGAATGGACTTACACTAATATACAGTGTTGCTTAATGCAATTATGCTTAATGGCGTTTTCTCGACCCGGTATCCAGAACTCGCCAACCTAGTGATTGCGGAAACCGTATTGATTTTCGGATCGCTGTCCGGTGCGATCGAGATGATCGTTGAGTCTGGTCAGGAGAAGCCGTTGAAGAAGTTTGCCCGTGGAGTCGATCATACAAAGAGGTCTATAACTCAATGGTTCTTCGATCGGCTTGCCAGATCCCTTGTGCAGGAGAACGAGTCTTGAGGTTTTCCATCGCTTAGGAAACTCGCGTTTTCGAAGACAAACATTGAGCGTGTCAAGTAGGCTTGTTGGCTTGATCTGGGCGACCCGCTGGAGGACTTCATTGGGTATGCCATCGGGTCCAGTTCCCTTTCTCGATGGGAGCCTTTGACATGCCTCCTGTAATTCATTCAGTGTGAACTCGTTCGCTGGATGCTGGTCGTTTTTGGCCCGTGGTGAGGGCTCGAGAGCCCAGTCAGTGACAGGAAGCGTAGGAAACAAGTTATCAGTGACTGCGTCTTCCCTTTCGCGAGCTTCGATTCCGGGTTTTCTCCTACCGATTCGCTTAGTCACGACTCGATAAGGGAGACCCCAGGGATCATTGTCTTCTGCGCGGCATAGCTCTTCCCAACTTTTACACTGAGCCGATCGTATAGCCCTTCTGAGTTTCTTCCTTTTACCGCTGAAGGCCTCTCGTAGCTCCTCCGTGTGCTGCCGATTAGAATGCTTACGCATGGACCTATGATACGTTCTCCTTAGTCGATGGCAATCTTGCCGTAACTCAGCGATCTCCTGTGTCCACCAGTGTACTTGACGGCGACCACGTGTGCTTGCTACTCTTGGTGGCATGCATAAATTGCATGCCGATTCAAGGTAGTCAGTTAGCACGTCCGCAGCCTGAGCGGCAGAAGATTCCGCTGGTAGGGGAACCCAAGCTGAGGACTCAAGGTGGAGGTCTAGCGCTGCCTTGTCGAGTTTCCGAAATGCCCAGCCTCGTAGGAGTGGGCCTTCCGTGTTCTGGGGTGTGGCTTGAACTAAGTCTATGCGAAATTCTATGTAAAAAGGATCGCTGACAGACTCCACGTTGTCCAGAACTCGCCAGACTTTTATCTCGACTGGTGGGGACAGCCAAATGAAAGTGACGTCTATCACCGTTGCTGCGTTCCTTCGGCGATAGGTAGGTTTGTCCCCTAGGTTGCTCGGATTGAGATCAAGGCTGGCAGCGAGGTCCGCTAGTCGCTCCCCACGAAGGTCGTTACTCGCAGATCCCCATTCGGTCGACCAGGCGTTGAAGTCACCACCTATCACAATGTTCACTCCTTGAGGCATGGTTCTGACCGAGTGTTCAAGGTCGGCGAGAAAGGACATGTAGTTGTCTGTTGTATCATTGCGGGAGTTGTAGCAACTGTAAATGCGCATGCCTCCGCATTGAATCCAAGCAAAACCTCGACCTGATCCTTTAGATTCTGCGACGAAGCTTGCTCTGGCTGTGAGGAGGACAGCGCAACTTCTATCGTCACTAGATGTCCAATTGTCATCGACCGTTGGAGTCCAGTTTGGCTCAGAGATGAGTAGCACTTGGGATCCCCTATCAGCAGCGGTTTGTAGCATCAGATTTTGAGCAATGACGCTTCGATGCAGATTGATCTGGAGAAAGTTAATCATTGCGTTGTCTAACTGTTCTCCAGGTTTCAGCTGCCCGTCGTGCAGCGCATGCTCCAGAGCCAGGCCTGTGCGGCGTTACTTTGTGCCCTGCACGTTCGCAAGCCACAAATTTATCCTCTGTGCAATCTTTTTCTTTATGCCCGGTAGCACCACACTTGCGGCAGCTCGCGGACATATCGGGCCCTTTGCAGTTGATCGTGGTGTGACCAAAACTGTGACACCTAAAACACCTGGTCGGTTCCGGCCTTTTGGGCCTGACCCTGCAGATGTTCCAGCCGATCTTTACGTGGGATATCCCTTTGGTGATATTCCTCGGTACTCGAAGGGTTGCCACTTGCTGACCGGACTTGAGGCCCCAAAGGCCGGTGACAATTATCTCTGGAATAATGGCCATAGCCGTATCATCACTCTTGTTGGTTTCAGAAAAAGCTTTTTGTACGGCAAGCAAAACTTCCTCCTTGTCCGCAACCAAATCGATGTCTACTACTTCGACTTCTAGGAAAACTCCTAATTTAGAAACTACACCATTTCTAGTGCGACGCACTGCGCTGATTCTTGCACCCAGTGCTTCAGGATCCACACCCGACTGTCGTACTTGGCGTACCGTGTCATCGTACGTGGATCCGTCTGCCACCTTGACGAGTACTGCTGCTGTTCTAGGTGGTTTCGATTTTGTCATCTTGTTGGCCTTGACCACTTGTTCCCGTTCTTTCAACTCAGCAGTAGCCGACTTTTTCGCTTTCCTACCAACCACTTTAGACCAGCTTGCATGGTTGTCCGCACTGCCGCTTTTGGTTGTTTCAACATGTGGTCCGTCAATATCCATATTCTGAGATTCTTGGGAGACTGGTTCAGTTGCGGTCTTGCTTTGATCTACTTTCTTTTTCCTCTTGTTAGGGACGGATGTTTGAGCCTGTGTGGCTGGCTCTCCGATGTCCCACCAGATGGGTGTTTCGGTCCCAACATCGGCCTTGCTGTCAAAAACATTCACCACCGATTTGGTAGAAGTGACTGGAAACGGTTGATCGCTTTTCAATTCACCAATAACGGATCCCACCCTGAATAGTTCATTAATAAGGTCACCAATGATGTTTCCGACCTCATTATTTTTATGCCGCTCCTGCAAGGCTAGTGCCTTAGTAACGATGTTCTTGTCAGGATTGACAATGTCTTCGCGAATGGGCAACGTCTTCCTCTTCTTCCTCCCTGTATCCACCATTTCTGTAGTTGTGTCCGTGACTCCTGGTATCATTTCCACATGATGAAAAGGTGCAGGACTCGCAAGACTCAAAAAAGACGTCCGTGGTACTCTGAATTTAGAACAATTTATTTTCACCATTTCTTTGATGATGTCCGCCTTTGTTTCTTTAGAAAAAGAAGCCGGTTCATCGACGTACAACTCGCCGTCCCTTAGGGAGATTTGTACGAGGTCATCAGTCTCGGAGGCTCCAGATGGTCGTGTGGAAAATTCCATGGTTTGGTAGCGTTGTTGACGCACGCGCTATGAGCGCGCAGATTGTTCCGAGTCGTCACGTATAGGGTGTTTTATGTTGTCAGATTGAGTCCCTGTGATGTGGGCAGCGGCACGTACTCCGATTCCGTTATGTTTCACAGCGGCACAGCTAATGAAACTAGGTTAAAGAGGCGGCGGCGGCCGTGTGATATAGGCAATAATTGTTATGCTAATTATTTACCCATTATTACTGCTATGGTCATATGCGATACAGTATTGAATTCGTCTTGTTCAGTTGTATGTTTTGATACCGGTTTCGAGCCGACACGAGCAAATAATTGAATGTGCAAATTTATACGGTTTGAAAAATTTGCGAATTCCGATACGTTTCACGTATCGGCGAATTCGTCTCGACGCCCCGAGTGCGTAGAGCTTGCGACTGGTGTCGTAAGTCTACTAGTTTCCGAAGTCAAACGAGTTGAATTTTACCGATAGTATGCACGTGCTATGTGATATTATGCGAATTTAGAACTGTTGTCACACCTTCGATAATGGACCGATTTTCACGCGAGTTGCACCGACCTCTTTGTTTTCGCAAGACGGATTTTTTGGTATCACTTTCACAAAAAGCTTTTAACTGAACAGAGGAAAAGACAGCATGCGGAGCGTCATGTTATACGTGTTCACCGGTCTACCTCCCAATGTCGACTTTTTATTATTATATTTATTCTGTACTACTATTACTTTAACTTCTGTGTGTTTTTAGTTGTTTATTTATTTAATTGTTGAAACAGTTAAAAATCATTAAACAGTGATATGTAGTGATATAAGTATCTCATAATCATGAATATAATACGACGGTCAATGGGTCACCTCGACATCAAATAAATCATAGGTACTCACCTACGACTAACCTATGTTGTATGATGGTATTACAAGGAGTCTTACATGTGTTTATAAAATTAATTAATACTAATGTTAATGGTTTAACATTGATAATTTAGAATTCCATTAAGGGTATTAATTTTTATTACCTAGAAAATTATAGGTTTCTCAAATTTTTTATTTTTATGTTGAAAACTTCATAATGGCGTGTTTAATAAAAACGAAAAGCATTTAATAATTTTATAATTCCTGTCACATTATATCAAGCCGTAAACGTAGATCATATGTACAAACAATTTTGTTAGTTTTTCTTTTCCAAAAGTGTTGGTTTTCGAAACTTTTTCCATATTATGCGTTCTGAAAAAATCTACCCCAGAGGAGTATGCAAGCGCATGGTTGCTTATGAACAAACAGAAATTAAAGCTGCAAATTCTATTTTAGGGGAGTTAAAATGTACTTGATTTAAATTGACGAACATATCAAAATTAATGTTTCACAACTCAAAGAGTGTTAATCAGGGTTGAACGCATGTAAAAAGTTGGGTGGTGAGGTTTCAAAAATATCATAACCTTAGTATTATTGTTTATTAATCTTTAATAATTTAAGTACATTATTGGTAATAATATTTCGTGGGGAGGTTCTCTTCGCATCGAACAGCCCGACAGCGAGTAGTCCGGCGGTGAAGCGGTCGCGGCATATAGTCTGGTGGTGACGACCTCTTCACCCTTTCTTTTCCCTTAACATCTCTATTAGTTGCTTGATATAAAATAATGGCTCCAATATTGATTTTTCTAGCATACAAATCAAACATAAAATCAAACTGATTTTAAAATATAGATGCCTTACTCCTTATTCCTTTCTCTAAAATTGTTTTCCAAACATTCATACTCATCAGCTTTATTCCTCTGTAGTTATCACATTCCTGTACGTTTCCTCTGCCTTTAGATATCGGTACAATAAAACTTTTTCCAATTTTCTAGCATTTTTCTCTCTATTAATATCTTATTAATAAGATCTTTCAACTATCCAATATTTACATCCCCAAAAATTACCAAAACCTCTACAATCATTCCATCTGGTCCTATCATTTTATTCCTTTTCATCGTCTTCACCGCTACTTTCACTTCCTTCTCACTAACTAAACCAATCAATCCTTTATTCTATGAAATACTTTCTAAAGATTCCTTTGAATACTTCTCGTATAGTACCTAATCTCTTAAAATATTCTTTCCGTCTCTTTTTCATATCTTCATAATTTGTTAACACTCTCTTTGTTTTTTATACACTAAACATTTTGAAAGTCCCTGGATCGCTTTTCTTTAAGCTTAACCAGTCTAAATATTTATTTTTCTTCTTTCCGAATTCCTAACCTCTCATATAACTCATCATATCTATTCTTCTTCTTCTTTCGTGTCGTTCAGATCTCGGTCATCCAAAAGGCCACGACTGCTGCCGCTTTGTCATTTGCCAGGTGTAGGTCATTTTCATCACAAGTGGTTCCTATTAGGGGGCATTGTAGTAGATGGCCCATTGTCTGTATTTCAACACATTTGCAGTTGGTTGTGTCGTCTTCTCCTAATATTTTCCATTTCTTGAGTGTAGTTTTACATCGTCCGACTCCTGTTCTTAAACGATTTAATGCTTTCCATTTTTCCCATTTCCAGTTTCTTCCTTTAGGTAGCTCTTCTTTTAATTCCCTCGTGGTGTTTTGTTCTCTCTCCTTCCATCTGTTGATTCTTTCTTTTTCTGGGGGGTTCTTTATTGGTTGGATCGTAGTAAGGAAACTTTTCCTGGATTTAAGTCGTGGTTGCGGCGGGCTCTTTCCATGTAGTGGGTGCCGGGGATCGTTTTGTTGTTTGTGTCGTTCTATCTTTGATGCAATCTCTCTCCTAATATCTGGTGGGGCTATTCCTGATAGTACTTGTATTTCCTTGACCGGTGTTGGTTTGAGGCATCCTGAGATTACCCTGCATGTCTCGTTCAAAGCAGTGTCAACTTTTTTCGCGTGACATGATCTGGCCCATACGGGGGCAGCATATTCGGCTGTTGAGTAGCATAATACTAGTGCTGATGTTCTTACAGTATTTGGGTCTGCTCCCCATAATGTTCCTGTGAGCTTTCTAATCAGGTTGTTTCTCGCGTGGGTTTTTTGTTTTACGTTTCCGCAATGAAGTTTGAATGATAAGGTTCGGTCTAGTGTGACACCAAGGTATTTTGGATATTCGGTATTTTCAATCTCAACATCTTCCCATATTATTCTTAATTTCCGTTTTGCTTCTTTGTTTCTTAGATGAAAAGTGCATACTTGGGTTTTGTTGGGTTTTGGTTTTAACCAATTTTTTTTATAGTAAATTTACATTTCCTCTAGTGCATTGTTAAGAGTGCTTTCTATATTTCCAAACGAGTGATTCTGAGTAGTGAGCGCTAGATCATCAGCGTATATGAAACGCTGGGTTCCTAATGGTGTTGGCTGATCGTTGGTATATATGTTAAATAGCAAAGGTGCTAATACGCTACCTTGTGCAAGTCCATTTTTTTGAGTCCTCCAACGGCTTTTCTTTCCTTGTAACTCCACGAAGTACCTTCTATTTCTTAACATTTCAGCGATGAAGGACGTTAAATTGTAGTCCCTTGTTATCTCGTACATTTTTTTGAAAAGAATTCTGTGGTTAATCGTATCATATGCTGCTGTTAGGTCTATGAAAACTGCGCCAGTCAACAGTTTCTTCTCGTATCCATTTTCAATATTTTGCGTCAGATTCAGTACCTGTCCAGTGCATGACTTTCCTCCTCTGAAACCAGCTTGTTCGTTTATAAGTGATTTGTCCACTATGTCGTTTATTCTGTTAAGTATTAATCTTTCTAGCAACTTGAATGTATGGGATATGAGGGAGATTGGGCGAAAATTTTTCGCCTCCGTGGGTTGCTTACCCGGTTTTATTAGTGCTATTATTCGGCTTTTTCTCCATATTATTGGTATCTTTACGCATTTTATGCAGTTGTTGTACAATTCTAATAGCCATCTTTTGGTTTGTTGTCCAAAGTTCATAATCACCCTCTTCTCCATATGCCGCTATTAAACGACGATAGGAGCTTTGTATCGTGTACTAATGTTAGGTCATTTGCCTCTGTCCATTTCTCTACTTCTTCTCCATCTTCGTTTGTTTCGTTATAGCCCCAGGCGCTGTTGTGACTGTTGAAATCGCCAATTACAATTTTTGTTCTTTGGTTTTCAAAATTTGTTGGCTTTGTAAAATTAAATGGGATATTAGGCGGTTTGTATACTGATGTGACAGTGCAGTTTGTAAGTTCTACTGTGAGGATTTCTATGTTGTTGGTTTCTGTATGACTTGTTGAGAGGATCTTTAGATTATCTCTTACAAATATCGTACTGCCGTATTTCTTATGTGGTCTCTCTATTGCCAACTTCATCTTCGGACGGATCTTGTCTCGGTGTGTTTCTTGGACGCATATAACGTCGCATGTATTTTTTTGGCATAGTTCTTGTAAGATGTCGCTTTTATTGTTTGAGAATCCTTCGATATTTATTGAAGTCGTTATGCGGGCTGGTCCTGAAAAGGACCGTTTTGGCGTTTTGGTTGACATTGAAATCCGTCCGGGGTTGGTAAGATTGGTTAGCGATAAAATTCTGGTTTAGAAATATCGCTATGCAGGGGACGCCGCGTGCAGGCTCTTACCATGCCCCCATCATATCTATTAAGCTTCATTTACTTATCACATTCTTCATTTCACATACGTTTTTATACTCTATTAAATCGTCTCTCTTCCTGCTTTTCTACCATAACTTCGATTGGTTTTTCTTACTTGCTACTACTCTCTAAACATCTTTATCCCACCAGTAAGTTCTTTGTTTTTTTGCATACTACTTTTGGTTTCATCAATAACGTATTTTGCTGTATTTCTTAACACAAGTTGCTATTCTTTTTTAAACCTTATTAATATTTTCCTGAACATTCCACACAGCATTTTCTTTTACATTTTGTATAAACTCCTTTACCTTGTTTCATTTTAATTTTCACCGCCGAATTCTCAACTCCTTTGCAGTTTTCCTTTAATTACTAATTATACTCACCTTCTTTCCACTACACGATTATCATCAACGTATGTTGTGTTATTACGCTCTCTCCAGGAATTACTTTAAAATCTTTTACTCTTTTATACTTTCTCTCTTCCACATTAAATAATCAATCTGTAAGCTATTTCTCCCACTCTTATATGCAATATAACGCTCAACAAACTCTCATTTTTTTTAAAAATAATTATTTATTTTATGAAATTTTGACTTTGATGAATAACAAAATTGTAATTTTAATTTAATTGTAAACATTTTTGTTTATTGGATCTTTCATCTTACTGATAATAATGATAATTTACAGTTATAAAATAAAAAGTAGTAGAGATAGAACACTATATAGAAAAAACTGTTAGCCGTTTTAAAATCTTCTAGTCTAAAAAAAAAGCATAATTCAAGCGTTTTATACAATCAAGAATCATAAATCATAGATTCGTCTCCAAAAGTCTTTGGTTACAATTATTTAATTTTAATCATGAATAATATACTTTTATGAATAACTTTATCTTAATCTGAATTATATATTTTTTTTACTAAATATTTACTATATTATTTTACGTGTTATAGTTATGGATAAAACCCCTCCAACTTTCAACATTTCCACATTCCTCACAATATTTTCAATTTCCAACACATTAAAATTAAATAAGAAGTAAAGTTATACCATTACTTTTCCTAATTTATTATAAGGCACATCATATGTATAAATATGTATTACTCTTTATTATCCAAATAATAAATAATTTAATGATAAATTATTTTTAAATATCGGTAAATAATTTTGAAGAAACAAAATATCTTGAAGATTGGTTTGAAAATAACAAAAGTCCGATAGTTTTTTTTGTATTTAAAATGTTAACTTTGACAAAATTGGAAAAAATAATGAAAATATAAATACATTATTTTTAATAAATAAATAAAAGCTTAATCTGAAGTATTATTATATTTGTAAAGTATGAATGGTTTCGAATTAAAAATTTATCATCAGGTATATACAAAGTTAATAAAATTGTAACTAAATATTAAAAAAAAAGTTTATTTTTTTATTTTTTTCATATTCAGTCACAATGTATTAACTTTGTAAATACCTGATGATGAATTTTTAATTTGAAACCAGTCCTACTTCATAAATTTAATAATACTTCAGACTAAGCTTTTTTTTATTAATTTATTTCTATATATAACAATTTGTTCATTTATTTATTTAATAATTTACGAGTTTTATTTTTATTTTTTATTATGTTATTATATCATTTTTGTCATGAAGAATACATACCTAACTTACAATTTTTATACTTGAAATCTAAAAATTAATTAGGTGTCTTTATGTTTCCTTATAAGATGCTTTTTCTATTAATTATAAATATGTCAAATATAATTTAGAACAACAAATTGAATTTTAACGAAATTAAGTAGTAATATATATATATATATATATATATATATAGATAATTTTAAATAATTAAAATTTGATATGTCTACATTTAAAGTATAATTATAAACATAATAAAAAATTAAAAATTATTTTTTCAAAATAAGATTAAACAATTAGTTTTCCATAAAATTAACATTAAAAATAGTTAATAATGTACCATAATTGTCTATAATATACATATATATTATTTGCTATATTATCTATCATAATTTTGATCTTGACATACAATAAAGGTTTCACTGCAGTTGATAAAAAACATTATTTTTTCTGTATCAATCCAAGAATTTTGTACCTTATGAACAAACTACAAAACTCTAAAATTTATTTTAGTAACATGTATCACACAAACTAAGAAGAGTTATAGAAATTCTATAATTTAAAAAATAATGTATATCATATAATGTTTTAATTACCTACTGTAGTATTGATTGATATATTTTTATTTTATGTATTACTTATGACATTAATAAAACTATGAATCTAAAAATACTGGATTGTATATTACCTACAAATTATCCCAGATGACAGATTACAAAATAAGATTTAATTTAATGTAATTTATGATAATATTAATAAATAAAAATAGTTGATCATAAATTATATTGAAACATAATATTTACATGATATTCTATTATAATTCACATGATGTTTATTTGTACTTATGGTGCTATTATTTTATTAAAAAAAAGATATTAACATAATATGGTGATGATAATTGTTAAAAATAATATAAGTCGCAAATAAAAGTGTATTTATTAATCATCCATAAAAAACAATAATGTAATAGGGATAACTTAATTTTTATTACCCTTAATATTATAACCCTCAATTTTAATTTTGTTAATTACTTAAAAGTATTAAAAAGTTGGTTTTTTTCAAAACATGGTTTTTAACACATTATACCTTTAGAGATGCTAGAAATTAATTATTTTTATTACAAAATACTACTCATTATTAATTAAATCTGAAGTATCATGATTAAAATATTTACTTATCTCTATTAGAATTCAATTACTAGCAAATTAATAATATAATTATACTTCAATTATGTATAACTAATAAATTGAATGCCACATAGATGAAAATAATTTGCAAAAATGTATTAATTTACTCAAATACTTATAAGTATATAAAAATTAATAATAAATTATGATAGCCTTTAACCTAAACAAGGAAATTAAATGAACATAATAATATAAACAAATAAGAAATAACTATTGTCATGTATCTAATTACATTGTTTTGAGAAATTATCATGGTAATGACAATTAATTTAAGTGGTCATCATTTTATCATTATACTCATTAAAACCACGTAATTTTCTAAATTGGAACCCTAATTAATTACAAAATATGCAAGTATAAAATTCATAAAGAATTAATAAATTTTATTGTTCACATTTGTTTACAATAATAACAAAGAATTGTAATATTAAATAAGCATTTCTAAAAACGTATGTAACAGTAGGTCTATCACAATGTTATTTTGATTTTAAAATAAAAATCAAGTATCGTATACAAAATAAATAAAAAAAAAAAAATGGAATATTTATAATATTTCATTCTTTTTATCTTCTTTTTTAGATAAATAATTATATGTAACAAATCTTGAAAGTTGGATCACTTGAGCAACTTCATTTGTGGCATGACATGCAAACAAAAGCATATTTCGTGGCTGCACTTTCCATGCAAACCTCATGAATGCTATTGAATATAAACACAAAGCTAAAAGAAACATTAATGAATAATATCTAATTATTACAAATTTAACATAACATTAAATTCAAAATCAATATATTACCTCCTGTCATTTTGCCACTAATTAATTCAGGATCTTTTTGAATGTCTGATAATGCAGCTATAGGTATACCCCAGTTAGCTATTGGACCCCAAAAGTGAGTACTAACAGAAAACGTAAATTAATTATTGTTATAAGCAAGTAACAACTTTTTTTTTTTCCAAAGAATTGGCAATACACCCATCACCTGGAAATGCCGTTAAGCAGTGATTCAGGTGAAAGGAAAGTAACACCTGTATTCATTAAAATATTTAAACAATTCAATTTAATTTTACCTCAATAAATAAGTACGGAATTCTTTACTCTTGAGTTGTTCAAACAATTTCTTGCCCATGGAAGCCATGATTAGTAATTAAAATTAAGGGAAAGTTTGAAAGAGATCGCTTAGTATTTTAAAGGTTAAACAAACAAATGTTATTAATATTTTTCAATTGAAAAAATAAATTAAGTCTTAGAGGTCAACAGCTAATAAAAATAATGAATAATGAACTGTGAATACCCTACGTATGTAGTTAATTTTTTTTACTACCATAAATGTTGATAAGACCATAGAGTGCGTAATTTGTGATAAGTCGTTGAAACATAATTTTTTATTTTGGTGGTTATCGAACTACAAAATTACTAAAAAATGTCCATATCAATAACATGAAGAAATAGAAGCTTATAAATGCCTAATCATTGATACATTATTAAATTAAAATAATATTGAAGTTTTTCTATTTATATGTAATAATTAATAAATCTTGTTCATGATAGAATTTGGCCATTTTCTTATGTATAATATATGAAATCATTGAAATCTATTTAATTTAATTTAAATTGTAACAATTAAAGTACGAATGCGAGAATAATATTTTAGCAATTAATGTCAAACAATAAATATAAAAGAAAAACAAATCAATAAAAACAGTGGAAGCAATGAAAAACGAAAAAATTCAAAGTAAATTACAGTCAAAATTAGGGGGACCATAGTTTGTTTAACCAATGCATACGCTACACTGTATAAACGTTTAGTTTACGTCCACATAAATATATACAAGTCATAAAATTGCTTATGTCATTTATATCATTGATATCAATGAATACTGAATGTAGTACAAAATATAACAACTTGTGATGAGGGTAATTATTAATGACATAAGATAAGCGATATTTAAATATTTTTTCGGTATGTATGTATGCAAGCACCTGTATATAATTACATTCGTAAAACATATTCTCTAAATATGAAAACGTCAGAATAGCATGAATGTGGTTTGGAAAAATAGAGTTAAACTTGATGAAATAGAGTTAATGACTAAATTATAGACCCCAGTCCCCATAACTAATAAATAATATTGTATAGAATATATACTGTTGTCTATACTATATCTTAATGAATAATAATACATGACTTACAAAGAGAAACTTCTGTTGTATCATCACTAAAATATAGATGATACCTAACACCTAATTTAATTCAATTGTTCTTATAAAATTAATATATTGTCAGCAAACTCACACATACACATACCACCTTCAGGAAATGCTGACCAGATAGATGACCATAGAATAAAACGCCCCCGGAAAAACGTGATGAGGGTTCGTTCTACTGCTATCGATGCGGAGGACGGAACGCTGCCCGATTTACGAGTGAAGTGATCGGTTATTCTTTTGTTTTTGTATTAATTATATTTTTCGTCGTCTTTAGTTAAAAGGTTCTGATTGTAATTGTAAAAGGTGTTCATGTTTATTAAATTTTCTATTTTAATTACTTTGTGTGAGTATATGAAAAAGTTGGTACACTTACAAAAACAGTATTAAAATTATATTGTATTTCAAACTTCAATCCAGAGCTAGATCTTATTCTTTGTCAGTTTGAGGGGAGAGTACAATATTGTTTAGGTGAAGATTAACTCACGCTCGAAACATCCAGTGCTAGATCTTAACCTTTGTCAGTTATTTCGAGTGTAAAATAACTTTAGAGCCGTAAGGGAAAGTAAGCCTTTTAAAGAACCTGTTTTCGACTATCCTATTAAGCAGTGCTAGATCGTCTTCTTTGTCACTTAATAAGGTAGTCGTACGGGCCAATTATTAGGTTTTTTTTCACGTGCTCGTTTGACGGTTAGAGTGTCCAACAACCGTCAAATACTTTGTTTTTGTGTTGTTATACGTCAAGCCTTTGCATGGCGTATACAACACTTCCTATGTATCACTTTTAATATTTTTGTATCTATAGCTAGACCAAGATTAATATAAATTAAATTAATAGTACAAGATTAGAGGGAAATAACAAGAAGTTGATAAGGACAAAGAAAGTTATAAGTGAGCCCAGTGCCATAACCAAGAGGGGGAGCATGTGCTCCTTTCACCAAAAATCTTTTCTTTTTTTTTTAAAGGTTTTACTAAGCTTCCTAATATAAACAATATTGAAATTTTTTTTTTTTAAAGAAGGATAAACGTTTAAATTGTAAATTTAGAATATAATTTGATGAAATTATTTTATATTAATTATTTAATAAATTGTTTAAATTAATAACTATAAATAAGTGATTTAAAATAATATTAATATATTGTTATATTAAATGTATAGTGTATTCAACGGCTGCCAATAGCTATACAATTATTAAAGAAAAAATTAGATACATGAACCTTTACTATTTAACAGGGCTGAATTTAGAAATTAGGTGCCCTGGGGCACTTATACAATTCCACCCCCCATTTTTGTGCTGGAAAGATGTTGGAGGGGGGCAGATGAAAATAAATATGTTAATCATATTATTGTTTTATCGTTTTGTATTGTACAAAATACAACTGCAGTTGTTAACAACAACGCTGAAATACGGGCTGCATTCAAGCTTCTGCCTATTGTGTAATGTCATTATCTATTAAAACAAGAAATCCTTCAGCATTCATTTAAAAATAGATTTTAAAGAATATTCTATAATTAACTTCAACTAAATTTCTACCAGTAAATCAAAAAAGGTCACTGAATGTATCAGATAAAAATACTAAAATGGATACAATACTGAATTAAATAAAATGAGAAATGGATAGGTGTAATAAATTTATTACTTTTATTAAAAAAGTTAGTTTACAAGTGACATAAAATATTTATACATTAAGCAGTTGTGATTTAAAATGTATTTTTGAGGAAATGTTGGTAATTACTATAACTACATAGTATATATTTTGATGCGTTAAACAAATTTAATTATACTGTATTATTATTTTAACTTTAAGGAATAGTTAAAATTACATAAATAAATAATATAAAAAATATTTATTATAAAAATAAACATTATATTACATAAATTAATCTATTAATTATTATAATTTTTGTATATATATATATAAATTATATATTTCTAATTTTTATACAAAAATAAAAATAAAATGTGAAGGAACAATATAAGTGTTGTAATTAAATTCATCAATCAAACAAAGAAAAATAAATTATTACACAATAAAATTATTATTTTTGTGCCAAAGGATTTCCAGGATATTTATTCAAAAGCTGAAAAAATTATAAAAAAAACTCAGCCAATTGTGAAACAAAATAACAAATTTTACTCACAGTTTCTATATGCTTTCTTAATTCTGTTGGTGTCACTTGATGTAGTAATTTTTCTTGTTCAAAAAATGAAAAATCATCTTCTAATCTTGAAGACGAATTACTGATATTGGATGTATTTTTTTTATACTTATTATCATTTTCTAATTTCTGAAATGCAATGAGAGCAAAAATTAATTTAATTTATAATTTAAAATATATTAGTCAACAGAAAAATAAATTAAACTAGTTTAAATAAATATATACTTACTGGATTTGATTGACTTTCAATATTTACATTTTTCACAACTCCCATTACACTTTTAACTAATTGTCGTTTTTCTTGGACCTCAGCTTCTAGACGTTTTTCCAAAGTGGAAATATAAACAGATTTATCTTTTAAAAGCTTCTCCAAATTTTCTAATTCTGCTGTATACTTTGCATTCATTTGTGCTTTATCTTTTTCATACCTAAAGATCAAGGAGTTATTAATATATATTTATTAGCCAATACATATATGTATGTATTAAATATTAAATAATTTTACAACCTCTCTTTATAATTAGCAATCTGGTTATTCATTTGCAGCTTTAATAATTTATTTTCTTCATTTGTAATTTGAACAATCCCATCTAATTTACGTTGATAATCTGACACTTTTTCAGTTAACATGGCATCAAGTTGTTTTTGATAAAAACTTTTTAGCTCAGTTTTCACTGTTTTGATTTCCTCTTTAGCTGCATTTAGCTCTTCTGTTGTTTGTATCTAATCAATAATAATTTCTTCCTTTTTATCTTAATAATCAATTAAAAAATGTTCATTTAATACAATACATAGTCATACCCAGACAATATTGGCGGATTGTACAACTTATTATATTATATACCAAAATATGAATTTGATTTAACTTGTTTAGTAAATGGAATTTTGTTAATTCCTCACTATCCAATATCCTAGATGGATGAATATTAATATGATCATTTTGGGTATACATTCCCTTAATACCTAAAACGTAACTGTATAGTCCCTAAAAAATGTTCTGTTCAAGACAATTTCTGACTCATCCAGAACAAAATCTATTATACTATTTATAATAAGATTTCATAAAATGTATATTTAAGGTAGAGTTTCCAGCCTATTTGGGGTTTTTCTTAAACAGGTATCTCTCAAAAATTGTATAAATAGAATAAAAAGTAAAATTAAAACTATAAAATTGTCCATGATTTTAAATCATCATAATCTTGTGAAAGACATGAGATAAGGAAACTTTAACTGAACAAGAAAGTGATGCCTAGACACAATGGGTTACACTTGGGGATGCTTTCGGTACAATATTAAACATTTTTATGAAAGATAACTATATTGAATATATTTTTAAAAACCTCTGTACTCTTCATCTGATTTACTATTTCTTCAATTCTTCGTTTTTGATCCAAAAGTTGGTCATATTTTAATGTTTTGTCACATAGTGCCTTTTTTTCTTGGTTTAGAATTAATACTTCTTTTTCTAACTCACTACATTTATCTATAGTTCTATTGTACTTTTCAGTAACCTAAAAACATAACATAATAAATTAGATATACACTTTTATTAAAATGATAGTTACAAATTTACATTTCTATTTTTTTCCTGTGTTATAACTAACTCATTTTGAAGTCTTTCTATTTCTTTATTTTTTTGCTCTATATTTAATTGCATGTGTTTGGTTTGTTCTTCTACTTTTTGGCAGTTTTTCATTAATTCATTCAACCTTCTTTCTGCACTTTCTGTTCTAGCTTTATAAGAATTACTACGAGAAATAGCTTTAGCTGAATCACATTTGTAATGTTCGATTTTTTCTTTCATTGCATCCAAAATATCTTTTTTATTCTTGCGTTCTCCTTGTAAATCACGATTGAGTTTTTCATTTATAGTACTATATGCTCTTACTTGACTCAAAATCATAGCAGATCGTGCAGCAAGTTCATCAAGAAGATTATTTTTTTGACTATCTATTTCTTTACATTCACTTATTTTTTTTTCATAATTTATTAATTTTTCTTCTAAATCAACCACTTTTTTTTCAATATTCTGTAACATTAAATAGTATATTCTTAGTTTAGAGTGCCCTTAAATTTTTTTTGTTTATTCTAATAAAGTTCTTTATGAAAAATTATTTAGAGGTCAGAATTTGACAGTTGGACTTAGTTTTGAAGTTTAAGTAGGTACATTATTGTTAATTAAAAATTTGATTTTACAATGTAAAGCTGTATAAATTCATTGTGCACAAATATTTATTTTTCATATATTGTTATAATAATTAATCGACTAAATAATTATTATATGATTAATTCCAATTAAAGAAAATTTTTTTCACTTTCCTAATTTTTAGATTCTGAACGGAGTGATGGAATCTATTGGGTTTACAATGATGTGTGTTTTTATTTTTATTTTTTTTTTTAATTTTTTTTTTGTGTCTGACGACACCTTTTTTGGCAGTAAAAATGCTTCGATTTGCTTATGCAGCAACTTTTCTGAAAGGAAAGTGAATCTAGTTGGTACTTTGGGGGGTCAAAAGTAAAAAATTTTCAATATTTTTTAAATGCGACGGGAAAAACCCTAAAAAATAAGGGAAAAACAGGAGTTTTTACGCAAAACCAGTTTTCGACAAAATCAAATTGTTTATTTTGCTATAACTCAAAAACTAATCGATGTAAATACTTGAAATTTTCACCAAATGTTAAGATTAGTGTTCTCTATACACTGTTAAATTTTCATAGTATTTTGACTTTTATTGAGCTATTTATAGACAATTGAAATTTTCAATTTTTTTAAGTATTTTTTTTTAAAATAACGATAAAATTTTTTTGGCCGGCCAGAAAATCTTGAAAATTGAATACAAGGTTTCTTATAAGTTGTTCCTTAACTGATAAAAAAAAATGTAAAATCGTAAATCACAATTTTTTTTTATAAGTGCTCAAAGTTCCAATTTATACGAAATATGTAAAATATATTCATGGTTATGTTTTCAAAGTATTTTGACATATTTTGACTGATTTATAGACAATTTAAATTTTCGATTTTTCTAAATTTTTGTTTTTAAACATCTATAAAATTTAATTGGTTGACCCAAAACTCTTGAAAATTTAATACAAGGTTTATAATAAGTTAAACTTATCGTAACTAAAAAATATCGGTGATGGGTTTACTCAAATTTTTTTTATAAGCCCTTAAACTTCAAATTTGTATAAAATGTGTAGAAATCACGATAATTTGCAAGCTATTTTGTAGATAAAAATTCATTAAATTTTTTCTGTTCATATTTAAGGTTCAAAATTGAGCTATTTATAGACAATTGAAATTTTCAATTTTTTTAAGTATTTTTTTTTTAAAATAACGATAAAATTTTTTTGGCCGGCCAGAAAATCTTGAAAATTTAATACAAGGTTTCTTATAAGTTGTTTCTTAACTGTTAAAAAAAAATCTAAAATCGTAAGTCACTATTTTTTTTTATAAGTGCTCAAAGTTCCAATTTATACGAAATATGTAAAAATCACGATAATTTGCAAGTTATTTTGTAGATAAAAATTCATAAAATTTTTTCTGTTCATACTTAAGGTTCAAAGTTTTCACACTAGGTTATCTATAAACTACTCTAAAAAAATCTTTAAAAATATTTCTACCGGACTTAGAGGAAAACATTTTATGACTGTTTGAAATTTAAATATTTACGAAATTGCATAAAATAACGATTTATTCTCAAACGATTTTAAATATTTGTTATAATTCAAAAAGTCGCAGATTTTTGAAATTTCTACCAGCTGTTAAGATTGGTATTTCCTTTATGTCAAATTTTTTCAAAATATAATATTGATTTTTAAGCCACTTATAGGCATTTAAAATATTCAATTTTTTTACATTTTATTTTTATAATCGGTGATAAAAAAAATTTGGCTCCTACAAAATACTTGAAAATTTAATAGAAGATTCCACAGAAGTAGTTCTTAATGTCATTAAAAAATTATTAAAATCCATAGGAACATTTTTTTTTTTTATAAGCGTTTGAACAGCAATATTGACATAAAATTACATGTAAAATATAATATAATGTATAATATTCTAGACTGACAAACTATGTTGCTGTATGCAACTGCCAACCCATCCTTATTGAAAATTTATCGTTTCAAAATAAAATATACTTTTTACAATATTTATAAATAACAATGTATTATATCCTAGACAAACATATTAACTCCGTACAGAATCGTTATTCATATACAATGATATCTATCATTGCATTCAAATTTAACAAATCCATTGTAATAATGACCTATCCTATAAACAAGGTGCACTCCACCCCCAACTGTACAGCAGAGCGAGGCCCATCCGGTTTTTTATTTTTATAATGAAAAAAAGGATTGTTAACTATTTGATTTTTTCTATTTACAATCATTTTTTGTCAACATCAATATTAAAACTTTAAAATACATTGGTTTTATTAAAAATATATAACTTATTTTCAGTAAATATTCAAATACTACATACTTCTATTTTAACATTAAACCATTAAACTATACTTGAATGCTAAATATTATTTTGGAAATTTACCATATTAAACCATAAAAAAATATCCATTTAACATATTTATTCATATATATATTTTTTTTAAATAGCCTTTGGTTATACAATAATGGTTCAACAATTATTTCAGTTATAACAATAAAATTATAGTTATGTATAATTTAAAAACAAATTATTCACAATAAAACCAACAAATTCAAATAAGGAAATTATGATCCAGTATAAAGACAATTACTAAATTAATAACAATTTCTAAATTGTATTTAAGAATGGAAAAAACAATATAGGAGAAAAGGTGATTTGTTTGATGCAAAGCATAGGAAATAAGTAGTAATTTAAAGGATTGGAAATGAGAGATTGTAAGTATAATATTGAATTAGAAACTATTAGATATTTATTTAGAACAAAATGTGAGAAGGAGGGAGGTTGTAGATAAAGGATATTTGTTTATGATTATTAATACTATGAAAATAAAATATATTAAATACAAGAAAAATCAACTAAAATGTGTTTAAAAATAATTACAAAATTTGCTATAGATACCACATTCTTAAAATAAAAACCAAATTCTCTTACTTGTCTGCGGTAAATTTCTTTTCCAAGTTTTAACCATAAATTTTCTTTTGATACAGAATCCAATTTCTGAGTATCATTTAAAATTGGTTCATGTGCATTTACATTATCCAAGTTATCACATAAACTAAAAATCAATTCATTAGAGTAAAATACATAATCAACTTCATTAATATTACTTTCTCAAAAAAATTCACCTTTGTAATTTGTTATCATTCAATTCTTCACAAATGCTTTCTTTAACTTTGGCAGGGGATCTGGCATCTTTTTCTTGGAAATTGACATTACGTTGAGCATGACCATTACCCATATTTCTTAATAATTTATCATTGTATTCATAAGTATTAACCATTTCATGCATTAATGAATCAATAGAGCTATAGTTTATTTTTTTTTCACAATTTCGTTTAAGTGGTGAGGAAGCACTGAGTGGACTAGCCAGTCCATTACTGATACAACTAGTTTCCATCTGTTCAATTTCATTAATTTGACTTGACAAAGTATCCAAGTTAGTTACTAAATCGTTAATTACACCTTTAAAACTGCTATTGGAACTGATTGACAACTCCTCAGTTCCCGAATCTTCAACCACTTCACTATCTGATGTGTGAACTTGAAAGAAATCCGATGGCAGTGACACTAAGAAATCAGTATTTTCACTGCAAGAGTCGCTCATAATTACTTAGTGATAAGTCTATCTACCGTCATAATGACATAATTTAATAATAGAATGAAAATAAATTTCAAATCTACTAAAACCCAATAAATTGCTGTTATCGCTTATCAATAATATTTTTTCCTGTTCTTTTTATTTGTTTATATTGCCACAACACACGATAATGTTAGAACCAAGCATTTTGTGTGATAACGTGTTTAAACTTTAGTGAATATCATAGAACCATACATTTTGTAAATATTTGAATAAACGTATCTGTTATACTGCATTTCACTAAAATACTATGGCTAGTAAATTTGAAGGGTTAGTATTTTTGATAAAATAATTGTTTATAATTATTTTATAATGTTTGAAAAATTTTAGATCGAAAACAGTAAGTGAAGACGAGAACACCACAACCAAAGATATGATGATTGCTGACAAATTAGTAAATGTTTGTATAAATTATTCTTAAGACTAACCAAGTATTTTAAATTTCTTTATTGACTAATATTTAAATAATTAGAAATGCAATTTTTGTTATTTTATTTTTATACAAGTTTAGACATTTATTGATATTATGTACTGTGGGTTAAAATAATGGTTGAATTTTATTGATATCTTAAAAATGTGATTAATATTTTTAACATATTTTTACTAAAATTTAAATTTATTTAATAATTTGATTCAATATTTTACTATCAATAATTATAATAACCTGTATAATAGTAAAAATGTTAATTTTATTATACAACAATAAAGGTAATATTTAAACCAGTATTTTTCTTAAATCTTCATTTAAATTAATTCAAATATGTACATATTGAATAAGTTAATTTTCAGCTATAGTTAATACTCTTTTGTTGTGTTGAAATTCAACATATTAAGTCATTTATGATCAATTACTGCCTGCAATCATTTATTAATTAACTACTAAATTATTAAATAAAAATTGAAAAATTATATCATTTTTATTTATACTATAAAAAATTAAATTTATGTAATATACCTGTATAGAAATTTTAAGGCATGGCCTACTATGAAATTTGTTATTATAGCTCTTTAATAAAAAGTTACTGTGATTTATTTCTCTTTTAGCTGCTTTTATAAATTTCAAATATCAGTCTTAAAATTTCAAAAAATTGTTTATTATATACAAAATGACCAATAAATTACAATTGTTTATGTTCTAGCTAAAATCATGTATTTTTAACAAATTTTATCAAAAAATTGATAGACTATATTATTTATATTTAATTAAACATTACAAATAATTTAAAGTTTAATAAAATTTCAAAATTAAATATCTAACATAGTATGGATTTATGATAAAAATATTTATATACTTACTATCATTAAATAAATTAAAAAAAAAAAATAATTTAGCATCCAGAAAATATATAGCAAATTAATATCTGAGAAATCTTGCAATAGCGAAGCATTGCCGGGTTATTTAGTCACCAATATAATTTTATTTAAGTTTCTTTACCTTATTTTATACAAGTCAGCGATTATTAACTTTTTAATATTCCAGTATCAACATAATATTTTAAATATTTAATAATTATACTAAAACACAGAAGTAAATTGTTCATGGTCATTTATTATTTTAATATTATCAAATTATTTATAATAAATGGGCAGTTTTTTTACTTATTAATTGATATTTGTAATTTTAGAAACATTGAATATTTGTTTTTTTTTTTAACCAAATATTCTTAGAAAAAATTATTTTTTTTATAAATATACAGCGGATATTTATGATATATACTAAGATAACAGTAGACTCAGTAATCTGGTCATACATTAATCCAGAACATTCAATTATCCAGCTCTATTTTAATTTATTTTCCTTATAATAACCAAAGAAATCTTAATTAACTGATAAGATATTTTATCAAAAACAAAAATTTGTAAAGTATGCGCATAACATTAGGTAATGGTGAATTTTTTAAAGTTGAAGACTCCCTGTATTAATGGTTTTTACATTACTGTTATAGACATACATATATTTCAAACAAAATTCTAAAGGGAATTTTTTACAAATAAATCACATGCAAAGTTGATTTTCAGGCGAGTACAGTGAATGTTTTTGATAACCCAGCAATTCTTTGGTCTAATATTTGCTAAATTATCCAAATTCTACTGTAGTGATTTTGGATGTAACAATATTTGTGAATTTATTATATCAAAAACTAAAAAAATACCATATTGACGAATCTCTATTCATTTTCAAATTTTTTTTTAGATACCGTTGCAAATTCCGTCTGGAGATCATAAACTCCAACATCAATATTGGTTTTGGTTCAGTCGTCGATTTCCTGGCAAGCCAGGAAATACACCTAGCTATGATCAAAACCTTAAATATTTAGCAAGGTTCGGTTCAGTTGAACAATTTTGGACAATATATAGTCACTTAGTAAGACCATGTGCTTTGCTGTCACACAGTGAATTTCATTTATTTAAAGTTGGAATCAAACCTATGTGGGAGGTAAAATATATCTCATACTTCTTTGAACTAATCTTTGTATATGAGTAACATAATTAATTAATTTTGTTTCATACCTTTAGGATGAATCAAATGCTAGGGGTGGAAAATGGGTATTACGAATACGTAAAGGTCTGGCATCCAGATGCTGGGAGAATCTCATTTTAGCCATGTTAGGCGAACAATTTATGGTTGGTGATGAAATTTGTGGTGCTGTGGTTTCATTGAGATTTCAAGTCAGTTATTTAAAAATGGTTTATATTAACAATACTTATATTTTTATTGTTTTATTCATAAACTGCTTATTTTAGGAAGACATTATATCAATATGGAACAAAACTTCATATGATCAAGGGGCAACTAACAGAATAAGAGATACACTTCGCAGAGTATTAAATTTGCCACCAAACACTATTCTAGAATATAAAACACATAATGAAAGCATCAAATCAGTATCTAGTGTTTATAAGATGTAAATTATATTAACTGAAAACAACTTGAATTGTATAAATAAAAAAAAAAAACTTTATTGAAAAATAAGTTAATAAAGTTATAATTATATAAAAAAAATTTTAAAATACAATTTATTATTTACAACCCAACTATATCCAATGAGTAAATAATCTGTAAAAATTATGGCAGTGTAAAATACAAAATAAAAACTATTATAGATGTAATGCATTTATTTATTAATTAGCTGCAATTTTATGGCAATGAATACTTGACAAAGTTAAATGCAATTAAGAAATACATACATCATTTTTAAAAAAAAAAAATTTGCAAAAGTAAAAATCTCAAGAATACAAATCAATTATAAAATTATATTAGTATGTTAAAATATACTTACATTATAATATATAAAGGAAGAAATCTCACAATATTTTATTTAGTTAAAAGCTTTCAAAAATAATTTTTAATTATTAATCAATTATGCAAATTGAGAACAAAAAAAAGATCATAACTATGCTTGACCCAGCAGACACCTTATTGGTATGTAAAAAATATCCCTGTACATTATTGATGTTGCAATATTGTTATTGTAGTCATACCTGAAAAAATTTGTTGATAAAGTAAAATCTAAGAAACTGTTTGATATTGATATCAAAAATGATTTTCTCATGAATCTGTAAATATATAAATTTATGACATTTTTACCTAAAACAAAAGCCAATGCTAACTTTAAATTGAAAGAAATACGAAACTTCAGAACATCAGTATCTTCTGATGATGGTAATAGTAATCCACAAATACATACTCCAGCCATAATTAATGTAGTAAAATTTGGCCCTGAAGCATCTGAAATATTTTAAACAGTTTTAGTATATTCTTAATTTTATGCTAAAATGATTGAGGAAAACTTCAAGGAAAAATAAACTTAATTAAATGTTCTTCAAGTGACTTAACATTTAACCAATAAATAACAATTATTAATAAATAAAAAATCAATATTATTACATATCTATCTTTAAAATAATAATTAAAACAAAATTATATTTATATAAAGCAAATTAATAAATAATATAAGGTTTTATTTATTTTAATTTTTATATTTTTGCATCTGTTCCCTATTTTATTTATCTAACAAAATCAATAATTACATTAATAAATTATTATAATTAAAAATTTTCTTTTCTTATTCTAGCCATAAAATAAATTTACAATTTACAATTATAGCTCGATAATTAATGGAATGACAATTATAAAATTAGTTCAAATTAAGTTTATTGAGTGTTATAGATATTTAAACCAGATTATATTTTATGAATTTCCTCTAGGCTGCAGCCTTCGGAACTCTGACCTAAATATTTGCGTTGTAAAAAATTATATAATCGATAAATTATTCTTTAACTTAAATTACATGGTGCCTCTTATCATAAATAAAATATAATTAACAAAAAACTTTTAAATTTAAATTTTACTATAAGATAACTCACTTTTACTGAAGCTTTGTCTTATATCAGATTCATTATCATAGTTATCTATTATTGAATCACATTTAAGTAATTGTTTAAAATTTTCAGCAGGTAGTTCAAAATGGTCTGAAGACCTGACTAATACAGTTTCAACATCTTTGTGTCCAATCACTTTTTTAGTTGTATAATATTGCATTTGGATTCTAAACTTATCTCTGATATCACAGAACGCTGGTGCAGGAGCGTTATGCCTCACTACTATGTCCACTCGAGAACTGGCATTTATTGAACCCTCAGGCTCAACTACAGTGTACTTTTTTGTACACGTACAAAAAACTATAATCAAAAAATTTAATAAGAACATGGGAAAATTAAAAAATATATTTAGTTTACCTTTAAATCTTACAGGGAAGTCATATGGATTAAACAGAGTTATAATTTGACTGTGTGATGACTTTTCATCCAAACTGAAAGTTAAAGATTGAGGACTAACAAATACAGGAATTTTACATTCGGTCATCTTGATTATATTTTTATTACAATATATATCTCACATTTTGCATTATAGTGTGTCTAAACGTTAAGAAATCAATTACGTTTTGTGAAATATGAACAATGATAACTTTAACATAATTATGAAACTTTTGTTAACTTTTTATTGTTATTGAAATTATAGATTAGATGAAATGTTATCAATTTCATATTTATTTTTTATTATTTCTTATCATTTATATGTACCATAAAGTAAGCTGTATGGTACGTACCACAATGGAATTCGTTTATTTTACTGTTGTATGGTATACCAATACACTGGAAATTCAGAAGACCTAACTGAAAATTCGTTACAATAATAATGTTTTCAATACAGCCAAAGTTTAAATTACCGAGAAGAAAAAATAAATAATTTAAAGAATATTGGTATTAAACTTTTTCATTAAAAATTTGCATTATATTTTATAGCATGCAATGGTGTACTTAGACCTGGATTCTTTTTTCTTTTGAAGGGAGGGAGGGTTAATTTTTAAATTAACAAATTAGATGACCTGAACATAACAAAACATACCGTGAATTTTAATAGATTATTCATTTTTTTCATTTAAATATTATTTTGAATTGATATGTCATAACATAATGTGTATTGAAGTCTGAAATTATTAACCCAACTAACTACTTGTATAAAAAAAAATATAAATTTAAAAAAATAATTTGGATTATTTAATATTATTTGTTCCTGTTCCTGTATAAATTCCTGCTCCTGGCCGTTTTGGCAACTGTTGGGGCCAAGATGGAAGCGTATATATTATTTTGCTTGTCATTACCAGTTAGGGTTACCATATTTTATTTGACGTAAACCGGAACAAATTTTTTTTTTTTTCATTTTTCCTCGTTGACATAACTTTTTATTGATTTTTTAACTGTATAGATAAAATTATTGCAAAAATATATTTATATATAAATTATTTACTACTGTGACGTCCCCCTCTGGGTAGAAAGTCATAAATTAACATTGATTATAGTATGACTACTCTACGTTAAAGTACTACCATTGATTATAGAATAGTATACTAGAATACTATTCTATAATCAATGGCACTACACATTAATTTATTACAACTGACAAAATATTAAATAATGGTCGTTTCCTTCATTCCTTTAGCGATAACTACAACTATCATATGGAAACGAAAATATGAAGGACGTATTCGACAAAAATAATAGTCACTTAGTCGGGAGAATAATTAAAAACAGATTTCGTCAGGCAATTATTCAACATTTTATTTTATCATGACAATAATATTATGGTTTTTCGAACCAAAGTTTAATTAAATACAAACATACATTATTGAAGAATCATTCCGGGACAATTGGCTGTGTAGAAACAAATCATCGGCATACCGGGACGTCATACTCAAAATCGGTACTGTTCTGGTCAAACTGAGACGTATGGCAACCCTATTACCAGTGTTGAACTCAGAAAAATACATTTTTATCTAAATAGAGATAGTATATCAAAAATAATCTCAACTAAATTAATTTTTTTAAAAGACAAAAGATAACCACAATATATCTAGATAAAAGCAATAGATTGCTTATATTTAAAACACTTTTTTTTTAACCAATTTCAAAGCTAATATCAATATTAAAAATATATCGATTGCAACAAGGAAAACTCTGATAAATCAGGTTATAATCTTTAATTATAATCTATAAAGCCGTGTCCAACGCGACAAACTAAGGCGATGTGACAAAAAAAATTTGTTATTTATATTATCATATAAAAATAGATTAAATTGTCCACCGTATGTGATAATTTCGCCGCACGATTAGAAAATCAAATCGTTTTGATTTTAGTCGCGAGTAGACGTATTCGAAGTGGATGTTCAGTGGCGTACATACGGTGGGGGGAGGGAAATTTGGGCTCAAACCCTCTCAAGGGTCAAAAAAAAAAAGAAAAATTGTGATATTATTGATGGCGTGTAATATATTCGTAGTTTCATTGTTACGCTTTGAACTTAAAATATACAACCATAAAAATATTATAATAATTAAATAATTATATTGATAGGTGATTGAAAAGTTTTGTTAACTATGCTGTTTTTATACTCCTAAAGTTACTTATTTAATGTAAAGTAAAAGTAAACTGTAAATTGTTAAAAATGTTGTATAAAATAGTATATATTTATAGCAGTTATTTATCTATGCACAGGGCCGTCGAGAGCTTCTGAAAGCCTCGGAGCTGGTTGGTTCCAGACCCCCTAACACTTGTTTGGCCAAGATATACATACTACTTGTACATACTTTTATACAATAAAAGTATATACATACTACTTGTACATACTTTTATACAATAAAAGTATATACATACTACTTGTACATACTTTTATACAATAAAAGAATTAAAGATTCTGAACGGAGTGATGGAATCTATTTGTTTTACAATGATGTGTGTTTTTTTTTTTAATATTTTTTTTTATTTTTGTGACTGACGACACCTTTTTTGGCAGTAAAAATGCTTCGATTTGCTTATGCAGCAACTTTTCTGAAAGGAAAGTGAATCTAGTTGGTACTTTGGAGGGTCAAAAGTAAAAAATTTTCATTATTTTTTAAATGCGACGGGAAAAACCCTAAAAAAATAAGGGAAAAACGGTAGTTTTTACGCAAAACCAGTTTTCGACAAAACCAAATTTTTTATTTTGCTATAACTCAAAAACTAATCAATGTAAGTACTTGAAATTTTCACCAAATGTTTAGATTAGCGTTCTCTATACACCGTTAAATGTTCAAAGTATTTTAACTTTTATTGAGCTATTTATAGAGTCTATAATATAGACAATTGAAATTTTCAATTTTTTTAAGTATTTTTTTTTAAAATAACGATTAAATTTTTTTGGCCGGCCAGAAAATCTTGAAAATTTAATACAAGGCTTGTCATTATTATTATTATTTATTTCAATTTCATATTTATTGTAAATAAAATGTCAACTGCCCTTTTGTATTTTCTATTTAATATTTAATTATATGTATTTCAAAAATACCATTTTTGTTTGTTAATTTTTTTGTGGGCGAATAAAATATTTAGCTTCTAAAGCAAAATAAAAAAAAAATGAAAGCCATTGGTACATAATATCCAGAAGATTAATTTATGTATCTTATTTATTTAATAATATTTTTTGTAGGAGGAAAATGCTTATTATTAAGCTCTTTATACATTTATGGAGTGATTATGTAAGTAATTTAGAGGGATAGGAGTGATTCCTCCCAAAGATTGTATTCTATTTACTTCAAATGAAGATATACGGTATTACCACTTAATTGCACGTTACCTATTGAAGCCCTAATCATTTTGAAGCTTAATCGCTCCTTCCCTTAAAAAAAATAAGCACTTGTTTACGTGTTTGGAAGTGGTGTATTTCTTAATATTATAGGTGTGATATAGGTCCCCCTCGTGGAACCCACCTTGTCGTGGTGAGGGAGCTTGCGTTCCTCCACAGTCCCGAGAGCTATGCCAACGGTAGTTTACTACCAGTAGGGTCACCCATGTTGGACAGGTCGAAGGACTGAGGACAGACGAAGAGGTTCCAAGTGCAGGACGGGCTCTCTAGCCTTGGTTGGCAGCCGTCCTAGGGGAAGGAAAATCCCGATAAAAAACCCCCTGGCAGTAGGGTTAAAATGCAAGGGAGGCCACCCTTTCAAAAACATAATATGAGTTCTGCGAACAATATTATCATTACTTCTCCAGGGGAGTCGGATACTCAAGAGGCGCAGTCGGGAGTGAGCAAGCGGGCTCCCGGAGGTCGTCATCAAGCAACCGCAGGGATGCCGGAGTGGCCAGCCAGGCTCCTGCATCTTCTTTAGCTACTAGCGCTGAGACAGCCGTGTCTCTAAGAGGCACGCAGCAGCCCACTTCGGTTGACCGCGTGGAGCCCGTGGAGGCCCCACAACCAACAAACAGTGCATCAACGCTTCATGCAAAGCTTACATCGTCATGTAGTCGCGCGAGCAGAGCGCAGGCCGAGGAGCAATGTGCCAAAGCCATCTAACAGACCATGACTAACTTGGTGAAAATCGAGGAAGCTATAGCCGGAGCCCCGAACACGAAAAAAGACATAAAAGACTCGGCCAGAAGCCTGGGCAACTCCATCAGGACAATGATGAAGCTGCTGCTCACCCTGGACAAGGTCACATCCTCCTTCCGCGACTCAGTCAAATCCCAGCAAAAACAGGTCCAGAAGCAACAGCAACAACAGCTAGAGATCAGGCAGCAACACAAGCAGACTCAAGAGGCAATCAAAAAACTTCAGGAGGCACAAGCGGAGACTTCCCTTCTGCTACAAAGCCAACGGGGTGACACAAACGAGACGTGCGCGGCAACAGCGAATACTCCATGCCACAATCTACCGAGTCAAGTCAGAGAAATTCTGTTAGACCAGGGAGCCAAAATCGACTCGCTGACCAAGGACCTGAGAGCTCTCCTGCAAGAGCAGCGACGAAGTCCAAAGCAGCAGATACAACAACGGAAGAAGCTTCAGCATCCATAGCAAATGCAGGACGATCAACGGCAGCAACAGCCACCTCTGCCTGGCGCGCCACCGATGCCAGAGTCTACAACGGTCCAAAGAAGAAGAAGACGTAGAACCAAAGAGTCTGAGACTAAGGTCACGCAGGACCCTGACCGACAGACCAGCGACAAGAAGCGGCGACGAATACATAAAACCGAGGCAACAGTCCTAGACAAGCTTGCCGGAAACAAATCATATGCTGATATGATAAAAGAGGTCAAAGCCACAGTTCGGGAGACGGCGATGGCCTTCAATATCACCACCAGAAAGTCAAAGAAGGGCAAGGTCATCCTTGAGGTGGCTGACAAGGCAAGCGCCGACAACCTTGCAGTGGCTCTGAGGGAGAAATTCGGGGAGTACAATGGTGTCAGGCGACCTACCCCCAGCATTTCTCTCCTGCTCATAGGCATAGAAGACTCAGTCGACGAGGAAGAGCTCGGAGCTGCTCTTGAAGCACACGACAGCGAGCTGAAAACTATGAATAAACTGACGATCCGCGAAGGTTCAAGTGGCGTTAGAACCGCAATTGCGAGAGTCCCCCTGGCGCCCGGGATTAGACTCGCGAACATCAAGAAGATAAGGGTCGGCTGGGCCATCTGCCGAGTTAAATAACTGACTACCAGGCAAGGTTGCGCTAAATGCACGATTCCGGGGCACAAAACAGCGGACTGCACCGGAAGAGAGACAAGGAAGTGTTCTAAGTGCAAAAAGGTAGGGCACCTTATAGCATCGTGCAACGTTCCTCCTCCCGTTCAAGATTCTGAGGAAAAAACTGAGGTTCAAAGCGCTGACAGGCAGTGCAACGAATCTCCAATCCAATCATGACCAGCACAACCACCATTATTAAGGTTCTTCAAGTGAACCTTAATCATTGCTGGTTGGCGCATCAACTTCTCGCGCAGACAACGTTGGAACGCGGGACAGATGTGGCGCTAATTAACGATTTCCATCATAGGATTGGCGACGACCAGCACTGGATCCAGAGTCTGGACGGCAAGTGCGTCATCAATGTCTGCAAGAATTCGGGCGTGATGCCATGTGAGAAAGGTGCTGGAATTAGCTTTGCATGGGCCAGAATAAGCACCATCATATTCTACAGTTGCTACTGCACCCCAAACTGCACGATCCAGGAGTTCGATCAGTTTCTCTGAGGCCTTGTAACTTCCATTCATGGCCAGAATCTGCAAACCCACGACGTCATTATAGGGGGTGACTTCAATTCGCACTGCACTCCGCTGAGTGGGGATCAGCCACCGATGACGCAAGGGGCGCTATGCTACCCAGTTTTGCCGCCTCACTCGACCTCCAGTACTTCAACGAGGGCACGACGCCAACGTACAACCGAGTGAACGCCAGATTGGTGATCGATGTCACAATGGGACGCTTTATTCGAGGAAGGCGGCTCACGGTCTCCGGATGGGCGGTATTAAAGGAGCTCAATTCTGCCAGCGATCATGAGTACATCGAGTTTCTCGTTTCGGATCTAGCTGAAAATGTGACCTCCAAGCCCATGACCAGGGAAGTCCAGAATGGATGGTCTGTCAAGAGGTTGTCAGTCGAGAGGCTCTTACAGTACTGGCAAGATGCAGGCCCAATATACACCCTCCCGCCAGGTGCAAATGCGGAGGACCAATCAGCACACCTACAGCTCCTCCTGACCAAGGCATGCAATGCAGCAATGCCCTGTAGGACAGCGTTCAAAGGCAGAAGGGCTGCACACTGGTGGAACGACGAAATAGCCGAGCTGCGGAAATCAACCATCGCCGCAAGGAGGCGTTACCAGAGAGCTGGCCGCAGAGCTGCTCAGGCTGACCGTGCAAAAGCATTCGCAGCCTACAACCAGACGAGAAAAGAACTGAGGATAGCGATAATAAGATCGCAAGAAGACAGCTGGAGTGCCCTATGCCTAGAAGTAGAAAGAGACCCCTGGGAAGTCCCGTATAAACTCGTAACGAAGAGGCTGGGTAGACGCACTCCCGCTTTGGAAGACAGCGCAGCGCTAACGATTGCGGGTGATCTCTTCCCCTCACACCCCAACGTCAATTGGGAAGAAACCCCGTCGCGGGTGCAGGCACCGATGGAATTCAAGATGATACAGGAGGACTGCTATGAACTGTTCACTGTGCGAGAACTGTTCGCTGCAGCGGACAGACTCCCGACGGGCAAGGCACCAGGCCCTGACAATCTACCCAACGAAATAATTAAGTTGGCAGTTCGCCGCTTCCCCGATATCTTTCTGGAGGCGTACAACGTATGCATCACAACTGGTCACTTCCCAACAAAATGGAAGAGGGCATGCCTGATGCTACTGCACAAAGGTCAGGGCAAACCGCAGGACGCGTCATCAAGCTACAGACCTATCACTTTACTGAACGGTGCTGGTAAACTGTTAGAGAGGATGTTGCTTAGCAGATTGGAAAAGTTCTCAGAAATCTCCCTCAGTCCCAGGCAGTACGGTTTCAGGCAAGGTAGATCTACAATGGACGCCATCGCGGACGTAGTAGCAACAGCCAAAAGAGCAAACAGTGGTCCGGTACGGAACAGGGACATGTGTACAGTGGTCACGCTAAGTGTCAAAAACGCGTTCAACTCGGCTCCATGGACCCTGATCGACGACGCACTCCTAAAGTCAAGTGTACTACTGTACCTAGTAAAACTTCTTAGGTCATACATGAGCAACCGCGAGATTATGATGAGCTGGCGCACGAACAGTCCGAGCATACCGATCACCTGCGGTGTTCCTCAGGGGTCATTTCTAGGACCGACGCTTTGGAACCTTTTTTATGATAGCGTCCTGCAACTACAAGTACCCAACAGTGTCAAGTTGGTCGCGTTCGCTGACGACGTCGCCGTCGTCGCAACGGCGCACAACGTCACACTTCTGGAAGAGCTAGTGAACGCCGTGTTGGAGAAACTTACTTCCTGGATGACCGACAACGGATTGACTATAGCTCCGGAGAAGTCGGAATGTGTGGTGCTCATAAGCAAGTATCGCCTACACGCACTAAATCCCCTTGTGGACGGTCACCCGATCACAGTCAAGAAGGAGATACGATACCTAGGAGTGCAATTGGACACCAGACTGTCGTTCGTTGGCCACGCGGCTAAGGTGTCGGCCGGGTCCAAGAAGGGGGCAACCGCCTTGAGGAGGCTCATGCCCAACGTCGGCGGGCCGTCACACAGCAAACGAACCCTATTGATGAGCGTTGTGCACAGCAGGTTACTCTACGGTGCCCAAATCTGGGCAGACAGTATAGCAGGCAACCGCAAGGCAGAAGAGCTGTTAACACAAACCCAAAGAATTGCTGCACTGAGAGTCGCAAGATGCTATAAGACCGTCTCGGACCAAGCATCCCTGGTTCTGATTAGAATGCCGCCCGTAAACTTAGTTGCTCTGGAGAGGCAATCAATAGCTGCTGCAAAGAAATCGGGTAACGGTATTCCGTGGTCGGAGTTACGGAAAACCACGATTAGGCGGTGGCAGACCACTTGGGATTCTACCAAGAAGGGCGAGTCTATATTAACGATATATCGTAACTCTAACCACGGGTGTTATTCGAATATATTACGTGCTTGGGAGCACGCCCCAGGGATAAAAACCGTTCATTCATTGGTAATATTTTTAAGTAGAACAATTCAATAATAGAAAAGTTTTAAAAATACATGTATGCATTATTATATTACATATAGTGCATGTAAAGATTTGTATTAACACATAATATAAATGCAAATATAAATAAATATTGTTCAACACGTCGACATAGAATCTTTAGAACGGTGGGTACCTACTACATACCTATGAAAATTTGATTGCTTGAATTTCATATTCTATTACTATCTGTTTCTATGAACATCCACACCAAACCCTGTCCTTTTGTACAAATGGTCCTAAATATTTAGAGTTCTTGACTTCACCAATTACATCATTGCTTATTGTCAATAGACTCCTCATATCTTCAACTTCTTGAAAATAGATTTGTTTAATTTTTCCAAAAGCATACTCTTGTTTTATTTATTTTTATTTACTTATTCTCAATCTCTTTCCATCAAGGAATAACCTCCACTCAACCAACCCATAACCAAGCTTTTATTAGGCGATTACAGTTATTATTAAATAAATATTAAAAAAATTTGTTTTAAAAAATAAAAATTTTATTGATAATTTTATAAAATAAAATATTTTCAGTACCATTCAAATTTTTAAAATGTTTTTCTTTTTTTTTTTTAAACTCAGGGGAAAAGTGCTCCTTTGCATAAAAATCAAGGAAGTATTTTTATTCTCAGAGCTTGAAACTTAAATTTATTTTGAATTTTAACAGATCCATGGAAATAAAAAAATAATGAGTGCAATTTGATTCCATTTTCAAAACTTTAAAATGTTAGTAAACAATTATTAAAAGTAAAAAGTATACTTGAAATCTTAAATAAAAATTGTATTTGATGTATTGGTACTTGATTTATACATTTTCTTTATTATTTCTAGTTCTAACAGGGTTTTTTTTTAAAAAAAAAACAATTATGTTTGGGCTTAAAATGACACATATTTAGAATGAGGATTAAAAATTAATGAGTATAGAATAATTATAAATAAAAATTAAGTATATCAAAATATTTTAATGAAATTCTATTTTTAAAGTGAAATATAATAAACTATTATACTGCTAATATAGTAAACTTAACAAAAAACAAACATTATGTATTAAAAACCATATTTATTACTTTTATCTTATAAATAATAAACTTATATTAATACATTTTTTTTTCTTTTTTAATACTATCCACATAATCATTTCAACAAAAAAAGATTCCTCATGTAAATATGGTTTTATTAATTAAGAATTAAATTAAAAAAAAGAAATGGTTAGAAACAAATAAATTGAAACTAAAAAGAAAAATACATTTAGGATAAAATGGAAACCAAATATTGGTTTTATAATACATTTTTTATTTATACATTTTGTAATCGATCCCATCGCCAAATAGTACCATCATCACATACACATATCAAAATATTTCCATCACGACTAAATGTAGTTTGACGTATGACTGTGTTACATTTAGGATGAGCTAAGGTAGTAACACGCATTGATGATTGGTCATTTGAGGTCAAATCCCAAACATAAATTTTTCCAATGGTATTACCCAATGCTAATATCTAAATTTAAATAATTTTGTTTTAATATGGTTAATTATTTGTATAAACTTATTTCAAAATCATATAAGTACTTTTTGAGAAAAATCCATGGAAAACCGAATAAACCATACATCACAGTCCTTAAAATCAGAGTACCATATTTGTGACACTGCGGCTTCATTAGGTTTAAGTTCAGTATCTTTTAAATGACCTGGTTTCCAACAAACCATACAGTTTTCACATGACTAAAATAAAATATAATAATTTTAGTTTTAATTTTACAATAGTTATTATTTTCCTACTATAATAGGATTCTATGAAAAATGCATCAATTACTTTAGAAATGACATAATCACCAATCCATCGAACACAATCAACATAATTTCTATGTATATCACGAGTTGAAAACACAGGGAAATGTTCTTTAATAGTATCAAAAGGACGAGCTGATCTATTTGGATTAAAAGAATAAGATTGTTTAATAGCATCTTGAATATAATCTTTGTCTAAGCTCCATAGTTTCAAAGAATGGTCCATACCACAAGACATAATACGATTACCATCAATGTTGAAGTCCTAAAATGATATAAAAATTAATATTGAAATTATAATATTGTATACTATAAAATATATCAAATAAGTTTGTTACAAAAATAAAATTAAATAGTATAATGTACACAAGATATTTAAATAAATAAAATCATCATAACAAGACAAACATACAAAATAAATAAAAATAGCATTAAAGAATATAATACATATGTATACATATGTATACATATATATATATAAAATAATTTATTTGTAATTACTGCTGAGAGAACTTCATCTCTATGGCCTTCAGCTCCACCAAAAATAACAATACATACATCACTTTTGATATTCCATAAACGTAAAGTATGATCTTTAGATACTGACAATAACATATTGGTATCAATTGGATGAAATTGTAATTCATTAATAGCTTGTCCGTGACCTTTAATTAATAAATTTAAATTTAATTCTATAATCATATTTCTAAAAACAGGTATTAATAATACCAATATAATGTCGAATAGATGACATAGTGGCTGGACTCAGAATACGTATGATGCCTCGATTTCCAGCAATAGCCAAAAGTGGTTTGCCATTTTCATCAACAGACCAAGCACAAGTATAAAATGTTTCATTTGCCTAAATATTTAAATTACATTAAGGATAATAATAACCATAATAAATTGTTTTATTGTTAATTTGAACTAAAATTTATAAAATAAAAAAAATTAAATAAAAGGATACATCTGGATCTGCATAACTTTGTAATAAATTTATACTTCCATCATCTAAACATTGGTAAACTGAAACTCTATTACTACCAACGGATGCAAATATCAATGGTTGGTCATCATTTAGTAAATGGTTGAACTGAACACCAAATAATGATTGTCCATGATCTTCCCTTAATGCACATCTGTTATCATTTATAAATAATTAATAGATGTATTGAATAAATTAAAACAATTTTCTAATTAGTATAATTGAATGAAAAGTTTTTATAGCTAAATGTAAATAATTTAGCAGTTATAGGACTTAGATAATCATTCTTTCTAACTGAAATATTTTAAGTTAATATTATTTACTATTTCATACAATAATAATACTGATATTTTTAAGTTTTGAAATTGTATTCATTTATTTTATCAATTAAATACATACGAAAATTTATATTGAAGCTTAACATTTTTGGTATTATTAGATGGTTTGGATTTTGTTTTTCTTCCACGTCTAGCTGGTTCATGGCTTCGTGAAGTTAAGTCAGTATTTGAACTGTCTATACTTGATGCATCATCCTAAAATTAAAAAAAAAAACCGTAAAAGAGTACCTATATATAATATAATAGATATAATCAAATCATTTAACTACTATATTATTAAAAAATTAAAAATTATGAAATTGATTAGATAGTAGAATAAAATAATGTTTAGAAAAAGGAAAAGGCACTTTTTTCCTGAAGGAATAAGTTATTTTAGAAAAATAAATTAAAATAATACATAAAATTTAAATATTAAAAAAATTAAAGAAATCACTATGGAAAACTCACAGATTCTATCTGATTCATGTCCGACATTTTTTTTGCAAAACTTAAAGAATGTATTACATAAAAATGTCTAAACAAACAAGTTTTTTTTTTTACTATTAATTTCGGTTTTATTTTTGAATAGCCATAAATTGATAATTTCGAAATATAATATATGTTTGATAATGTAAGACAAATCGATAATGAACAGTTTCGACAACGTGAAAAAAAAAACTCGTCAATTCTAGCTGGATTAATCTGTTTTGCAGAACATGGTTTAATTTTACTTTAATTTGTACTGGTTTTATGTTTTAAAAAACATTAAAGGGATCGGTGGTGGTTTATATTTAAGGCGTTTAGTAGAATAAGCAAAATTTAAAATGCGTGTGTGCATGACTTGGGACTGTATGTGTGATCAATGATTATTAGTGTGTGTATGACATGTGTGTCCTCTCACTGCACTATGTTTACTTATTCCACTTCTTATCTGATAATTGACAGTAACTGAAAACTATATTGTAATACGTAATAATAATAATTAATAGTATAATATTCAAATAATACCAGCATATAGTCATCTAATTTATATATTTTGATAATCATCGTCCATAGTCTAAAGTATACTGTACATTTCTTTACGCATCAACATTTTATTCTTTTTTAGGTTTACTATTATGTGAGTATTATAATAATACACACTGTCTTAGTAAACAAACATTTTAGTTAAAAAGTAAGGTAGTATATTCACTTATCTTTTTTATGCGATTTATTTGCCAATTTAAAAGTGATAAAACATTCCCTTTATTTTTTTTTAATTTAGATAATCTAGGTTTTTGATTTTCATTTTACCTAAATTATTATTAATAAAACAAATTACTCTTATAAAAATAATTTAAATAACAAAAAATAAAGATATAATTACATATATCAGAGGTTCCTAATATTTTTTGAATCACCCTTAGTTATTTTATGAAAATATAGATATAGAGTGCCTATCGCAGTGATATTTAATACCAGACTGAGTATTGTAAAATTGTTGGAATGTTATTAAATGATTATTTATTAAAATTATGTTATGAATACATTTTTTATAAAAATAAAGATAAGATAAAATTATAAGATGTTCACCATGAATTAGTTTATAAGATAATTTTATAACAGTCCACATCGAAGCGATAGCAATCAAATTGATTAGAAATTTAAAATAGATTTATTGCAGTATTACTACAAATTATACGGAATAGGTATTATATTATAGACTGTGTTGTTCAATGCGTTTTATTTTTCATGAATACGTTTTTTCTTATAAAAAACTTAAAAAATTTCAAATAATTTTAGGACATTCATTTTGAGTTCGCGACACCCCCAGTTGGGAACAACTGATAAATATTATATTTAAGTAGCTCTATTTATAATTTATCGTGGTTTGATCATGATATCTATTCTGTGGTTTGATACGGTATAGTATGCGATAAGGATTACTGTTAGTTTCGAAGAAATGTTTACGCATGTAGATCAAGTCATCATCGTAGATAACCGCGCATCCCGCACATGAACGATCCAAAACGATTGTTTTATATGATTAAAAATATGTACCTTATGTTCATTATACAGATCGATCTAACAATGCGATACTTCAAAATACTAATCTGAATTCGTAATAAAGTTTATTTGAGATCGGTTAGTTCACATTTTAAAGTTTCTGATTTTAATTTTGAATAATTAACGTTTAAAAATGTCTTAATTTTAAAATATTCAAATCAATTTATAGGAATTGATTGGTAAAATTGAGTAGACTGACCGATAATAAGACATAATAGTAGACATAATCACAAACTCTCATCAGTTTTCAAAAATATTAATGCATTACCAGGTCGATCACTATAATAGAAAAAGGACTGGTTTTTTGGCTAAAATAACTGTCACCAATCTCCTTAATATATTCCAAAAAAATGTCTGGTATTGTGATTTGAAAGTAGAAATAATAACTTCATAAATGGTGTCAACTAGATGATTTCTTACCATTCACACACAATCGGTTTTATTTCTCTCATCGCTAAGGGCATCTAGGGGCATCAGTCGAGCACATTTTATTCTTATTAGATTTATGTACGAGAGAATTTTGCGGGTGTTGTAAGCTCGTAAAATACTGTAACGTGGCATGTGTATTGTGTAACATGTATATTTCAAAAAATAAATAACGTACAAAAATGAAACTGAAATGTCGGTGGTGGTGATTCCCCCAATAATGAACCTTGTGACGCCGGTGGGTAGACATAAAGGTATGTCTATAGATTATATTATTTTTTGTAATACATAGATCATATACGTTTAGTATACGGACACAATTGAAAGCTTCATGGGAAAATCGCGTCCGTGTAGGATAAACATGGATCCGTAAACACGCCATACACGTAATAACGATAATAATGGCATGGGGAACAATTCTTTTATCTATGACAATAACGTCCATTGTACGAAAGAAAAACGGGACGATGGTGGAGCAGTTAGGCGTCGACGTTGGTACAGAAGAGGCGGGGGAGAAGATGAGGCCAGAAAAATGTACAAGTGGTACGGATGTGTACGCGTATACGATGACGGAAGGGTAAGAACGAAAAAATGCTCCCGCAGTCAACAATCGCGGTTTCAAATTTGTGAGGGGAGAATAGGAGAAAAAAAAAAATTTCCGAGAAAAGAAACAGCACGGTAGTGTGTGGGAGCGAACGGGTTAAATGATGGTGTATGCATGTTCATATATTGTATACACGTATACGCGCGGTGTGTAGCAATGCAGGAAAAGTGTACGGTGGCGACCGGTTTCGGTTGGCACCAATGCAGCCTGCAAGAGCCGTTACGCCGGCCCGGCCAATGGGAATGCGCGAATTTGCGAAAAACGGTTCCTGGATTGTTGTTTTTTTTTATTAATTTTTTTTTTCCCGCACACGGTTCTCCCGCAGCGGCAGCGTCACTTTGCCGAATTTTACCAATTTAACCCTTTTCGCTTGTATTCTGTCCGCTGCCGCGTCCGCCTTCGTCGCCGTCATCGTCGTCGTCGTTGTCGTCGTCTCCGCTACCATCATTGGGCGCACGTCCGCGAGCAACAGCATCCGTCGCCTCCGACACACTGTCGCTCCCACCCCCACCGCGATACTCGTGTACTGTCCGAGACGATAACGACATTTTCTTCGAACCGCCGCCCTGTACACACGACACCGGGCACACGCAACGACCTAACCGCTTCGGCTAAATCGACGCGGACACCGGTAGACAAACGTTTGCATCGACCTTTTAAACATACTATCACGCTTTCACTTGCTTATACATCACCGACTTCATTTACACACGTCTCGCACCGGTGGCCCGTCTCCATTCTGGATATGATAGAAATACTGTACCAAATCACCAATTGTATCTGATGATCTGCGTGTGTTGAACATTTCGCTGCAACAACTGTACATTACATCTCCACAGGAGTCGCATTTATTATTTCGTGAGTACTGAAACCGTGAGGTCCTACTACTTCCTATGTGCCAAGTTTATGGCTAGTTGTTACGCTTTTAAACATAGGTCAGTTAACAACTGTATAGCCCACAAATTTATCATTTTTGTTTGATTTATTCATCAATCATCACCTTCTTAGTTTCTCAGTTACAACTATTAAATTCTTTTATTGTTTGTGATTTATATGATTTTTCAGTCAGTTATGGAAGTCAACACTGAAATCGATATAAAAACTGATGAATCGCAAGCCACTACTCAGAAGTCTGAAGATCACAAAAAACTTCTCGAATATGGTATACATGAATTGGTTGCTGACAGGCTAGATGAGATTTATAAGAGTGGTAAGATTATAATAAAAAACAATTTAATTAATTTTGGCTGCTTATTAATTGTGGACATAAAGTTAATATATTGGGTGTGTTCCTTTATGGAATTCCTTAATTTCCATTATTTTTCATAAAGTCTTATAATGAATATATAGTTATATTGGCTTTGTGGTTGGATCAGATAAATTTAGCGGCTTGATTTTGTAAAAAAAAACAGGATCATACTACTTTCTTATGAAGCATTATTTTAAATTAGACTAATTTATTTGTAAATATAGAAGAAGTCTTTATTTTGTTCTCATTAGGTTTTATTTCATAGGCATCAGGATGATTAAAACTTTTTTAATATATATCTATATGATACATCTATTCTAATAAAATTATCTTGTCATTTAGATGCTTAAATCTATATGACTACCATATTGTCAATTATATTCGTATTAAAAACATACTTTGAAAATAATTTTTACTATTCTGGTTTTATCATCCTGTTGTACACCTTTTGTGTTTTTTCCTTTTTTTTATATTTCATGACAACACATAGTATTTCATAATGTATTTATGTCATATAGATGTGTATTTTTCAATTAATGGGTTTTAACTGTATCATATTTTAGTCAAAAATAAAATTAATCAGTAATAAAATATTTTTAAAATGATGAAAGGATGAATACCTATCTAATTAATTATGTATAAAATCTCTGTTAAATAATTCCTACCTATTAAATATAATATAATACCTTCATATTGTATTTGTTATCTATCAATTTTTAAGAAGTTATTATTTCTATCTACTTAAAATATTTAGTAACGTTCCTTTCGTATGTAATATATAACATTGTATTATTTTAGAATATAAACTTTATATTTTATTTATTGAATTTAAATTCAAATATATATATATATATATATTTTTGTTTATTATTGTTTCTGAAAAAATCTTATATTAATTTTTTTTTAATTTGATATTTCATTTATCTATCAGATATTAATAATAATGAATAATACTATATCAGAGTACTAAATCAAAGTTATTATTTCACATTTTTCATTAAATGATATTAGGAATGATTAATATTTATTACTTTAGGTAAATTAATACATTCAGATTTGGATACTCGAGCATTAGATGCTTTAAAAGAATTTCCAGTAGATGCAGCTCTAGGAGTTCTATCTCAATTTCTTGATAGCAATTTATTACATGTATCTAATAAGTCTGCATATTTATGTGGAGTAATGAAAACTTATAGACAAAAAACAAGAATAACACCTCAAGAACCATTTGCTCAACCTCCCAAAGGACCAGAATTTGATAAAGTCAAGGTATTTAATTAATCAATTTTGTCTTAATTTATATTTTTATCGTTTAATTGTATTTTCAGGAAATATTAAATCGAACTAATTATAAATTTGATGTAACAACTGGTCAACGTAAATATGGCCCTCCACCTGACTGGACTGATCCAAAACCAACTGCTGGTTGCGAGGTAAATAGATGTTTGATTTAATATAGTGACGTTTTATTAATATAATCAAATATTAATTAGGTCTTTTGTGGAAAATTGCCAAACACTGTATTTGAAGATGAATTAATTCCTTTATTTGAGAAGTGTGGTAAAATCTATGATCTGCGTTTGATGATGGACCCACTCTCTGGTACCAATCGTGGATATGCTTTTGTTACATATACTTCTAAGGAAGAAGCTGAAAAAGCTACTATAGAAGTAATTAATATAATTTTTAACATATTAAGTGTCAGGGGCGTAGCCAGGGGGGGTGTTACAGGTGTAGTAACACCCCCCTTCCAGCAGAAGTATACTTATGTCTTATAAGATAAAGTTGCATCATTTACCGTTTATTTATCAAAACAAAAATAATAATAATAATTCGATAACAATAATGTAAAGCAATAAAAATGGACCCGACATTAATTATAATTTTAAACAGTTTTAGATTCTGAACGGAGTGATGGAATCTATTGGTTTTACAATGATGTGTGTTTTTTTTTTTTATTATTTTTTTTTTTTTTGTGACTCACGACACCTTTTTTGGCAATATAAATGCTTCGATTTGCTTATGTAGCAACTTTTCTGAAAGGAAAGTGAATGTAGATGGTACTTTGGCTGGTCTAAAATCCAACTTTTTAATACTTTTTAAAAAAATCGAAAAAACGATAAAAAAATTACGAAAAAACTGGAAATTTTACCCAAAATCACGTTTTTACAAATTACATTTTTTTAAAATGCTCTAACTCATAAACCAAAAATCGCTACAACTTGAAATTTTCACCAAATCTTTATTTTGAAGTTCTCTGTACTTGGTTAAGTTTTCAAAGTATTTTGACTTATTTATAGACAATTTAAATTTTCGATTTTTCTAAATTTTTCGTTTAAAAATAAAATATACTTATTATAATATTTATAAATAACATTGTATTATATTCTAGACAAACATATTATCTCCGTTCAGAATCGTTTTTCGTATACAATGATACCTATCATTGAATTCAAATTTAACAAATCCATTATAATGACCTATCCTATGAAGAGTCGCACTTCACCCCCAAGTGTACAGCAGAGCGAGGCCCATCCGGTTCTTTTTTTTTTCTTTTATTTATAATTATAATATATAAGATAAAAAATTTTAAATTTTAATAAGTTCTCATAAATCATTATCTATTCACTTGTAATGCGTTTTTACAAAAATATAGGTAAATGTATTAGTTTTATGCGTATAATTTTGTCAATTAATTTTAAATAACACCTCCCCTTTGAAATTCCTAGCTACGCGCCTGTTAAGTGTATGTTAATAAAATATGAAATTTATATTTTAGCTTGATGGTTATGAAATTAAACCCGGCAAAATTATCAAAGTGAATATTAGTGTACCTAATCTTCGTCTTTTTATTGGAAACATTCCTAAATCAAAGGGGAAAGAAGATATAATGGAAGAATTTGGAAAAATAACAAGTAATATAACTTAAAGGTGAATTTTTTAATTGTTTTATTTTTCTTTATTTTTTTTTTTTTTTTCTTTTTAAGGTGGACTTACTGAAGTCATTATTTACAGTTCTCCTGACGATCGTCGGAAAAACCGTGGATTTTGTTTTCTAGAATATGATTCTCATAAAGCTGCCTCTGTAGCAAAAAGACGCTTAAGTGCTCCAAACTATAAAGTTTGGGGTTGTGATATAATTGTTGACTGGGCTGATCCTCAAGAAGAACCTGATGATGAAACTATGTCTAAAGTGAATATCTGACATGAATTAAAATAAAATAAATGATATTTTGTTCATTATTGATTATTATTATAGGTTAAAGTATTATATGTAAGAAATTTAACACAAGAAGTGACTGAAAATCGTCTAAAAGAAACTTTTGAAGCTTATGGTTCAGTTGAAAGAGTAAAAAAAATTAAAGATTATGCTTTCATCCATTTCAATGATAGAGGTTGTGCTCTTAAGGTAATAAAAATATAAAACCTATGTGAGTGTCGATTTAAGATTAATAAATATTTTATAGTTATCATATATAGATGCTAAATTATATGATGGTGTTTTAGACAATTAGAAATGTTGATATACAAGTTCCATTTAGGCCTTTTGCTGTATATATCTCATCTTTCTTTTTTTATATGTGTTAATTTTATTTTTCTTGGTTTTTAATTTTATTATTATATTTAAATTAAAAATGTAACTCCTAAATTTAAGATCTTATATTTTATAGTATTTAGATTACATTTTTATTTATGATCTTATTGAAGAATAATACAATTTAATAACTTTTGTAGGCCTTAGAAGAACTTAATGGTAGTAATTTAGATGGAGCTACTTTGGAAGTATCACTAGCTAAACCTCCATCAGATAAAAAGAAAAAAGAAGAAATTTTAAGAGCTAGAGAACGTCGTATGTTTACTAATATGCAAGGGCGTGCTTTTGGGTAGTTAATATTTATTTTATTGATTATTATAGTTTATAAATATTTTTAATAATTATTGGTTTTGTGGTATATTTTATGGTATACTGCTATTATTTTTTTAAATTCTATACATTTTAGGTTGATACCTCAACCAATATCATTAATGGGTGCTCCAAGACCAGGGTATCGTGCTGTTTCAAATAATTTACGAATGGCCGGTCGAGGTGATTTCGGTGAGTATTTCAGTATATCAATAATTACCTATCATATTTTTAACTTTGACCCTAAATAATTTTCATTTTTAATATTTTATTTGTTTATTGATACCAGTATTTGGATTGGTCTGAGGTAATATTATAATTATGGCGCATGCATATTAACGTTTGCACGTTAGAGTTACACTTCTAATAGTTATAAATTAGATAATATATTTAATTATTTTAATCTTTAATCTAATATTAATTTATAAATAATTTTAATTTAATAGATTAATCTTTTAATTTAATATTTTTATATATTTATATAAATGTATTTATGTGTATATATATATATATATATATATATATATATATATATATATATATACACATTTCTAATATAAATAATTTAATAATGTTTATTTTTAATTTGGAATTAATTTATTTTTATGGTAATATTTTTGAAAGTTAAACAATTTCATTGAAAATTAGTTAATAGTGCTTAAATATTATTGTCTTGTAAATGTTTCTAGCCCTTGTTTTTTAAAAGAACAGAATTTAATTTATCTGAAATTTTGAAAAGTTAAAATGGTCTTATGTTATTGATTGTTATTGATTATGAATCAATTACTAACAACAATATTATAATTTACTGAATGTTTAATACATTGAATAATCTAACTGATAAATGATTATAAAAATAACTTAATTACCTTAGTCTATATTCCATGTTTGATTTAAATTGAAAACTGTTCTACATAATTTAAAACTACTTTTTATTTTCTTATTAATTCTTCTCCTTTGCCTTTCTTCCAACTATTTGGGGTTGTTCACCCAGTGATCTCCAATCATCTCAATTGTATCCAACCATTTCTTTTGGTTTTCCTCTTCCTTTTTTCCCTTCAACATAAATTTTTATAATTACTCTTATTTCTTTGTTTTCTCTTGCCTCATCACATTCCCAAATCATCTCGATATATTTTTCTCATCTTGTCCACTATCGACACTATATCAATATTACCTCTCATATATTCATTCCTTATTCTATCTTCTCTTGTCATTTCCTCAACAGTCATAACTCTATTCTATTCTTCTGTTAACCAATCTATACTCCGATCCATATAGCATAAATGACAACAAATTAAATTATTTTTTAAGAGATGTGAAATTATATTGTACCTAATTTAAATGATTAAAAATCCTAACTGAACAAATTATTTTATAGTTATCTTCTATATATTTTGCTTAATCTTCTTTCTACTTAATATCTTGTACATAAAGGTACAATTCCTATACATGCGTCTAGAGACGCACGGCCGACCCGGCGCGATTTGAATTTTGGCCAAAGCGTTGATAATAACATAACACTCAGTAGTGAAGAAGGAAGCAAGAGCGTTAATTTTACTGGAAAAAGAAATATTGAGCATGGGGATATAAAAAGAAAATCCAGCAGAGCTTGTAGATACGGAACCATCAGTGAAAACTAGCAAGGAACTAGGAAGTTAAGTCTACTTCTTCTACAAGTAGAAGAAGAACAAGCTAATATAAACTATGTCCTGAAAAAAAATAACAATGACACTTTTGAAGACATTTTGTGTCACAAAAGGTCGAACTTTATAATTATATATGTGTACTGAAATGAAAATAAATGAGAATCGTCGTGCGGCTTGTGCGATTTGATTGCTCTCGGAGTGGTTGTCACCACTTGGCTCCAGACGCGCGTGCGCGGCCGTGGTCATAGGAATCGGTTACATTTAAGTAAAGTGTAGTACCTGCGCGGATAAAATCAAATCGCGCCGCGTTAGCCGCTCATCTCTTGACACGTGAATAGGAATATGCTCTTCAATATTTTCATTAATTCTCACTATTGACATTACTCATGTTGGGTAAACTTGAATATATAACTGGTGAACCAGCTACCATACTGGTTTTATTGCTGGTATCATATACATCATTATTTAGGTCTCTTCTACCTCTAACTATGGTACTTCCTTCTCACTTGTTGTCTCTACGCTTATCAGAGATGGGACTTACTGCCTAAGTATTATTTTGGACTCCTCTTTGACAAATTTCTTTCACCAGTTGTCAACCTGACGCAGCCTCATTTAGTCTCTTCTTATGACTGGTTGAGGAACCATGAAAGTATTCTGATTCTCTTCCACAGAGGTACATTTTTTATTAATTAAATTAATTTTTTTTTTTATTATTATAGCAAAAACATCAATATTTTTAAGTTCTATAGCTGGAATAGTTGCAAAAATTAATAAAAAAAAACATTCATGTATAAAAGGGCTGAAAAAAGCAACAACAAAAAAGTTTGTTTATTTAGAATCAAAGTGTCATCAATAGAATTTATATAGAAAAATTAAATTTAAATCTTAAATATATAAATAAAATATAAGACATGTACTATAAAATCTGAGCTCTAGTTATTAATCATTATTTAACCATTTGATTGTAAATTAAAAATTAATTCCTTAATTTTCAATTAAATTATGTTTTTAAATATAATATAAATATTTATCTATCTATATTTTTAATAACACAGAAAATTAATAAATTCAGTATCATTATTGTAACAATATATTTTTCAAATTTAAATTATCTTTTACATAAAGAATTTTTCTTGTCATACTTCTGATGAAATAATCACTTACCTTTGCTTTATAAATGTAAAAAGCATTTAGGTAATATAAGTACAATAATTTGATAAGTACATAAATGTTAAATAATAGTTAATAATAAATTATCATTATGAATTTAGTGAATATGAATTTGTACTATTTCAAATTTAAATATAAATGTTTGTTTATCGTCCTTCGATTTTGTCTTTCAGCCATTTAAAATTATTGAAGCCTAATAGGTTAAATCAACAAATAGAAGAAATTAAAATAATATTCTATATTGTAATCCTGTATCCTGGTATATTCTGTTCATTTCTTTTGCATGTTATTTTTTCCTATGTTGTCCAGAATACAAATTGTTTCCGGCAGCATTTACTCTTCTTCCAACTAGTTTATGCAACAACTATTACACCAACTATGGTTACTTGGATAACATGTTTGATAATGACAAGATCATTTTTTCAATGATGCCTTACAGTATGTGTTTTGTCAGTAAATGCATGAATTCGACAGAAAAAATTATGGTAATTTTACCTAACATGTGCTTGTACAAATTGTTTTAAGAGGGTGTTATATAAATAATATGTATTAAAGAATTATTTGAAGACTTTTTTTTTTTTTAAAAAAAAGATAATTATTTAAAATTTATCAACTTAATTTAAATACTTATTTTATACAATTAAAATCAATAATGTATTAATAAAAACTTAATTAAGTTATTAATTAACATTGTATTTAAAAAACACCTTCTTGAAGCTATTGATGAAACTATTAACAAGTTTGTGATTATTTAGTAGAAATCTTAGTATTTATTTTGATTAAGATCTTATTGGTTTTTTATTTATTAGAATTTAGAATAGCTTAAAAGTATTAATTTTTAATTTGAACAAAATTCATATTAAGTTTGTTAAGTATTATAGATTTAATGAAATTAATATTGTTATTTATTTATTTATTTATTTTTTCTGTTATTATTGAATTGAAAAAAATGTTTGTATAAAAAAAAGTTATTAGTATGTATAAAGTTTTGATTATATATCATTTATTATTGAGTATATTATTCGTGGTTTTTAGATTGGCCATGGGGATTTAATTCATGGATGTGGCCTGCAGGTCGATGGGATGCTGGAGCTACCGGTTCTTGGGGATCAGCACCAGCAGGAAATAGACAATGGCATGGAGTTACACCAAACAATCGTTCATGGGGAAATGGCAGTGGTGGCCGAATCGGCGCAGCTGGAAATAGTAGCGGCGTTTCAAGCCATGGAAAGTTTACAAGATAAACAAGGCAAGTCCTACAGTTATATTTATTTATTTTTAATTTTATAATTAATACAATTTCAAATTATTTTATATTTAAATACATTTTGATTGTCAGTATAACTGTTGAATAAATCCAGTTTCTTCATTTGCAATATATATATTATTTAAAAAGAAATTATTTAGGTTCTCTGCATACCCAATGATGGTCTTTTCTATCCTTATTTTCCCTCTCTTTCACTGATCAATACTCACAGTAACAATGCTAAAATTAAATTCTGAAATATGATTATCTAGTCTCACAGATTTTATTTTGTTTAATGGGGATAGTTGATTGGATGATGGTATGCGTTGTTGAACAAAAACCAATCACCTCTTAACATCTCTTGAAATGAATGAAGTACTTACTTGATATCATGAGAATAATTTATTTAATATTATTATTTTAATTTTTAGGCGAAAAGAGGTCTGACAAAAGTCTCCAGAAAGAGGGGGGTCTGCTCAATCGGACCTGCAACAGCTACAGGTGTAAAGCATCGGCACAAACGGCTAGATGGGGCGAGAGCGAAAGCGCTGTACACTTGATGTCAGCAACTCTGATCGCAAATGGTTGTTCTAATTTATTTTAGTTCTTAACCATTAGTATCTCAATTTCTCGCTCATGTTACCTAATTTCATTGTTATTTATATATATTTTTTTTTTATTATTATTACTTCCACCTTGTCTTTCGATTCATATTATATCTTTATCTGAAAGCTATAAGAGCTGTGTTAAAAATTGTTTTTTTTTTTTTTCTTTAGTAAAAAAATACCATCAACTATTTAAAATTTTGTTATTTTCTTTTTAATTTTTTTATCTTGTTAATTTGACAAAAAAAATTTTTTTTAAATATTTACCAAAATTTTTCCCCCTACTTCTGGAGGCATATTGTATTGTTTAGGGGGACTAACATTTGAAATTTAAGTTTTCACTAAACATTTGATTTCTTTTCGTATTCAGTCAGAAACAACTAGACTTGTGTATTATAATTTTTTTATATATATATATATATTAATATATATATATACATATATATATAATTTTTAAGAGACTATACCTCAATTTTCTTTACTATAATTACTGCCCATATACATAATTTAATTATAATTATTTTTTTAAATTACGCTTTGCTTTCAGTTCATACATCCAACTCAATAGCTTTAAAATAATTGCAACACATTTTACATTATTGACATATTAGTACTTGACGCTTTATAATTATTATACTCATAATTTTTTTTCTTATTATTTATGTAAAAACAGATTTGTCTTTAGCAGTTTTGTCCTTAAAAATGTTATTATTTTTTATCATTATACTAGTATTTGTAAGACAATAAATAGAAAATAATGTTAAAAAAATAAACTAATTATCGTTTTCTATTTTGTGAAACTCCTATAATCTTTCATGGTCAATCAATGGAGCAAATCAATTAAGAAAATCATTTATTAGGTATTATATAAATTATATTTTTAATTGTTCCAATTGCTATGTCCTTGCAATTTATAATTAATCTTAAATTATTCACAAGGCGAGTGATAAAGAAAAATGAATGAACACGCCTAATGTAATAGTGCTATCTGAGTGTTTCGGATAGACTGTTCCTTGAGGAAATGGCATTGATATCCGGTGCATAAAATAACATTTAAATTTATCATAATTATTTAACCAACCATAACAGTGCAACACCTCGAACTATTTATTGATACCTTTTATATCACGAATACAGACACTGACTGTCAGTTGGTTAATTAATCACGATGTCGGTTCTTAAATGTATTCTGCTCCTAAAGTTAGTGTTTTAGTGAACTATCTCAGCCGTCCCTTGCGGATTTATCACTAACCGGTTTTATTTTTTAGCTGGGCAGCCATGGCTTGCGCTGTGATCTACTATGAGGCATCTATCAGAGAAATAAATGACTATGTTATGGTTCATGGTGAAGGACCGTTCTGGGATCTCGAAAATAATGTTCTGTATTTTGTTGACATTTCTGAACACCGAGTTTATAGATTCTATCAAAACCGTTTGGAACACGTTCAATTTGGTAAATGAATCAAATAACTGTTTTTAGGCTCGATTTCAGGTTTAATGATTTTAAAGATATGTTCTAGACGAAAACGTAAGTTTTATAATTCCTGTCGCTGGACAACAAGGCCTATTTGTAATAGGACTAGGTACCACGCTTTCTAGTCTTCGTTGGAATCTTATCGAGAATACTCATAAAGTTACAAGCTTGGCCACAGTAGACCACAATAAACCCGGTAACCGATGGAACGATGCTAAAGCGGATAACAACGGCTATTTATGGGCTGGTAAATTATACACTGATAAATAATATCAATGATTTACTATGAACTACTATGAAATACTATTATGAATTACTTCAATATTAGTGTCGAGCTGAAGGTCAATTTTTCATTCGTTTAGGTACAATGGGATTCGAAGACGCTGCCGGCAATATCCCACCAGGCCGTGGAACTTTGTATAAGCTTAACGACACTGGTTGTTTCCAAAACCTTGATCCCATCTTATCTGGAGCTTCTGTTTCCAACGGACTTGCTTGGAATGAAGATGGTACTAGGATGTACTACATAGATTCGCCGACGAAGCAAATAGCACTATTCGATTACGATCCCTCTACGGCTTCTATTTGTAATTTTTTTCTTTACATTTTTATTTATTGGATTTTTTTGGTAATTAGTTTAATTCACAGCAAACCGCAGAACATTTTACGATTTCAAGACTGACAACATACCGGGTGTCCCGGACGGAATGACAATAGATGCTAATGATAATCTTTGGATCGCTAATTATGATGGCGCTCAGGTAGGTATATAGAACCTATTGCAGTCGAATACATTATTATTAATACCACTCGTATAAATTGAAAAATTTACAGGTATTGCATGTCAGTGGTTCCAGTGCCAAGTTATTGGGTAAGCTGAAAATCCCGGCAGAAAAAGTTTCATCAGTTACGTTTGGTGGTCCAAAATTGGACAAACTATATGTGACAACAATTAGTCGCGGAGTAACTCCTGAAAAATTCAACGAATATCCGATGTCAGGAAAAGTTCTAGAAGTATCTGGTCTTGGTGTTGCGGGCAAGCCGAATCGTCGAGTTCGTGGAAAATGTTTTCGACTGTTGTAAAAATTTGATTACTGAATGCCTATTGTATGTATATTGTGAAATTAATTTAACGGAACTTAGAACTAACTTTTTAATTCCAACAAGCATTTTAACATTTCTTAATAAAAAAAATTATAATTGATACGATTTATATGCATATATTAAAAATACTTACTGATAACAAAGTAAATTATATTTCATTTACTAAATATACCTCGTAACACATTAGAAATCAGAGTATTCGCGCTAGAAAATATTTAATACTGATATTGTTGATATAGTTATCCATGTTAACGATTTAAAAAAATCTTATCGTTTTTAATTAATTTCGTATTATGTAAATATGCTACATCAAAGGATCTGAATATATTACATTGAAATATAAATCTATCTTTACTTGCACCGAAAGTTCGATAAATAATATTACATTAGTTCAAGTAACTGATTATGGAAAATAAATATTATTCTATAATTAATGATTCAAAGATAATAATATCTTTGAACAACAAACTATATAAAAGATATTCTTCATGAAGCTTTTGCGTAACTTTATACATATTTAAGGGCAAGTTAGTGGTCAGGACTTAGACTCTCCAACATTTTTTTTAAAATAGAATTGAATGCTTTTAAATACTTATTACAATTAAAATTTTATAATTTTATAGTCATTTATATACCCAACTCCCCCAAAATATTTTTCTGGCTATAACCTTATATGAGGGGACCTTTTTTTTCTTTAAAACCGACAATACACTCACCACCCGGAACCACCGATTAGACTGCAGGTGACGGGCCTGTATGAGGGGACCTAGAAACAATTAAACAAATCAGAGGGGAACTTTTATTCGTTGTATTCTACGACTCTATCTTCTTTACGTTACACAATTCATGTGTAAAAATAATATCATTACTATACAGGTATTTAATTTTTAATTTTTTTAAATATACGAAGTTCAACATCAAAATCTGTTATAACAGCTATAAAAAATAATATAATTATGTAAATAGGTTGTCTAAAGCAAGGCTGATCAATTGACTTGGGAAATGAGCAGAGGCGGTGTGTCAAAGGAGACTTTGAGACGGCGTCTCCCCAATAATTATAACATGGCAATAAAACTTTTTGAGTATTTTTAAATAGTATTAAATAATAGTAATTTTTTTAAAAATATTTTCTCATAGATATTTATGTAATCTATGTATAATAAATACCACTTTTGTAAACTATATTTACTATACATATAAATATGTGTGTATAAATATTCTCTCCGGCATGGAATGTGTAAGCATACGTAGGGGTGCATTTAGGAAGGGGTAAAGGGGGCAATTGCCCCCGGCGGCAAATTTATAAGCGCGGCAGTTTGTGTACCTATATATTTATATAAAACATTCAGTGACGAAAATGTAGATTATGATGCCAGCAATAATGACATAAATATCAAAATATTTCAATATGAATCAAGTTAATACGAATTAATGGACGCATGTAAATATAGTACATGTTTAGCCACTAAATATAAAGACGGACATTTACTCGTAAATTTTAAACCAATTGGTACCTATAATAAATTAACGAGTAAAATTATCTATCAAAAATATAATTAATTATATTCGGAATTATTTAGTTAAATTAATCAGTTACGGCATTGAATAAAATACTAATATTTTAAGTAAAAATGTATATAAATAGCCAATAATTAAACAAAAGTTAAGTCTCCCGGTAAATTGTGTTTACGCACTGCTACTGGAAATGAGATATAATTTCATGTAATTACAATTAAGTTTAGCTAGCTAACGGCCCATCTTTTGAACAAAATTTGTTTACACTTATAATTCTTCTATACATAGATATTTTAATTTAACAAAGTGTTAAATTGCACATGTTTAAATAATACCTGAAAAAACATCAATTAGACCTATAAAGGAACTTATAAACTAATATTTTTTTAAATATTTGTTGATATACTAGATATTGATAATAACATCAAATCTGAAGTATGAGGCACAGTTAACGAATTGCGATATTTAAATTTTACATTGGTTCAGTGCTCAAAATGGACCGGAACGCTCCGGAAAAGCGTTCCGGTTCGTAATATTAACTTATGCATCCGTCCCGGTTGGTAAAAATTAATTGTTGGTGACGCTATGAGCATTTCGTTCACATTATTATTATTTTGGGAATCATTAGTTTTAAATTATTTTGTTCATATTGATATTATTAATATGCTTATACAAGTTATTAATGAAGATGATATCGTAGTTGAACGAAAATGTTGAACATTTTTTTTGTATTTTTAAATTTCTTACAATTTATTTTTTAATTATATATTTTTTAATAGGAATAGATTTTAAATTATATATTGAAAAATTGTTAATAAGTTGATTGCAATTTCATTTATTTTTTTCAAAATTTATTTTATTGTGTTTTTTTTTTTTCAAAAAAGTATTAACAAGTTTATGGGATTTTTTAGTAATTAAAAAATTTCTAAATTTAAGTATTTTGTGTTATATGTTAAAAGCATAAATGTTTATAAATAAAGCAACAAAACAGTTTTTATTTTTCTCATGATGATCATATTTAGTATGTGATCAAAACGCTAACACGTCACTAACGATGTCAAAATATTAGCGTCACCAACGACGGGTTAAGAGTTCCGGATCGTAAAAATATTAAGTTTATAATTATTGAAATGTAACATTATTGATATTTATTTTTAGATAAAAGAGACGGGGCTATTACCATTATACGTTTGTGACGAGCACTACATTTAACACGGTGTGAGCGTTAAATCCACTTAGACGGACATTTGCCGCTACTTATTTGTTTTATATTTATAGATGGACTAGTATCGTTATGACAGCCAAACCGTACGGTCACGTAATTATCGTTTAATTATCATGTTAAAATGAATCACCTTAATTGTACTGGATTTTTTCGATTAAACAACCACTCTTCTCAGTCTTTAATACTGTATTAGGACCTTGTGTCTAAGAGAGGCTACAAGCGACGAAAACAATGATCAATTCATTTAAAAAAAAGAACCGGATGGGCCTCGCTCTGCTGTACAGTTAGGGGTGGAGTGCACCTCGCTTATAGGATAGGTCATTATTATAATGGATTTGTTAAATTTGAATGCAATGATAGATATCATTGTATACGAATAACGATTCTGAACGGAGTTCATATGTTAGTCTAGAATATAATACAATGTTATTTATAAATATTATATAAGTATATTTTATTTTTAAACGAAAAATTTAGAAAAACCGAAAATTTAAATTGTCTATAAATAAGTCAAAATATGTCAAAATACTTTGAAATTTTAACCATGTATAGAAAACGTCAATATAAAGATTTAATGATAATTTCAAGTTGTTGCGGTTTTTCGTTTTTGAGTTAGGGCATTTTAAAAAAACCGATATCATTTGTCAGTCTAGAACATTCTACATTATATTATATTTTACATGTAATTTTATGTCAATATTCGATGTTCAAACGCTTATAAAAAAAAATTGTACATATGGATTTTAATAATTTTTGAATGACATTAAGAACTACTTCTGTGGAATCTTCGATTAAATTTTCAAGTATTTTGTAGAAGCCAAATTTTTTTTATCACCGATTATAAAAATAAAATGTAAAAAAATCGAATATTTTAAATGACTATAAGTGGCTTAAAAATCAATATAATATTTTGAAAAAAATATTGCATAAAAGAAATACCAATCTTAACAGCTGGTAGAAATTTCAAAAATCTGCGACTTATACTTTTTGAATTATAACAAATATTTAAAATCGTCTGAGAATAAATCGCTATTTTATGCAATTTCGTAAATATTTAAATTTCAAACAGTCATACAATTTTTTCCTCTTAGTCCGGTAGAAATTTTTTTAAAGATTTTTGAAGAGTAGCTCATAGATAACCTAGTGTTAAAATTTTGAACCTTAAGTATGAACAAAAAAAATTTTATGAATTTTTATCTACAAAATAACATGCAAATTATCGTGATTTTTACACATTTTATACAAATTTGAGAATTAAGGGCTTATAAAAAAAAATTGAGTTAACCGATCACCGATATTTTTTAGTTACGATAAGTTTAACTTATTATAAACCTAGTATAAAATTTTCAAGAGTTTTCGCTCAATCAATTAAATTTTATAGATGTTTAAAAACAAAAATTTAACAAAAATCGAAAATTTAAATTGTCTATAAATAAGTCAAAATATGTCAAAATACTTCGAAATCTTAACCATGTATAGAGAACGTCAATATAAAGATTTGGTGAAAATTTCAAGTTGTTGCGGTTTTTCATTTTTGAGTTAGAGCATTTTAAAAAAAACCGATATCTTTGTCAGTCTAGAATATTATACAGTATATTATATTTTACATGTAATTTTTTGTCAATATTCGCTGTTCAAACGCTTATAAAAAAAAATTGTGCCTATGGATTTTAATAATTTTTGAATGACTTTAAGAACTACTTTTGTGGAATCTTCTATTAAATTTTCAAGTATTTTGTACGAGCCAAATTTTTTTTATCACCGATTATAAAAAAAAAATGTAAAAAAATCGAATATTTTAAATGCCTATAAGTGGCTTAAAAATCAATATAATATTTTGAAAAAAATATGACATAAAGGAAATACCAATCTTAACAGCTGGTAGAAATTTAAAAAATCTGCGACTTATACTTTTTGAATTATAAAAAATATTTAAAATCGTTTGAGAATAAATCGCTATTTTATGCAATTTCGTAAATATTTAAATTTCAAACAGTCATAAAATTTTTTCCTCTAATTCCGGTAGAAATTTTTTTAAAGATTTTTGAAGAGTAGCTTATACATAACCTCGTGTTAAAATTTTGAACCTTAAGTATGAACAGAAAAAATTTTATGAATTTTTAACTACAAAAAAACTTGCAAATTATCGTGATTTTTACATATTTCGTATAAATTGTAACTTTGAGCACTTATAAAAAAAAATTGTGACTTACGATTTTAGATTTTTTTTTATCAGTTAAGGAACAACTTATAAGAAACCTTGTATTAAATTTTCAAGATTTTCTAGGCAGCCAAAAAAATTTTATCGTTATTTAAAAAAAAAATACTTAAAAATATTCAAAATTTCAATTGTCTATAAATAGCTTAATAAAAGTCAAAATACTTTGAAAATTTAATGGTGTATAGAGAACGCTTATCTTAACATTTGGTGAAAATTTCAAGTATTTACATCGATTAGTTTTTGAGTTATAGCAAAATAAAAAATTTGATTATGTCAAAAACTGGTTTTGCGTAAAAACTCCCGTTTTTCCCAAATTTTTTTATGGTTTTTCCCGTCGCATTTAAAAAATATTGGAAATTTTTAACTTTTGACCCCCCAAAGTACCAAATAGATTCACTTTCCTTTCAGAAAAGTTGCTACATAAGGCAATCGAAGCATTTTTACTGCCCCAAAACGTGTCGACAGACACAAAAAAAAAAAAAAAAAAAAAAAAAAAAAAAAAAAAAAAAAAACACACATCATTGTAAAATCAATACATTCTTCACTCCGTTCAGAATCTAAAACATAAATCAGACAAAACGAAATCTTTCATCGACAGACACTCCCAATCCCGAACCATAGAAAGTCAAACCTTTATAACGGTCAACAGATTTGCTCCGCTCTAAAATGAAGATACCGTGATGGAAAACACCGAAAACGCTCATACTTCTCATGAAAATTTAACTCCATCCGATGACCAAAATTATAAAAAAAAAACTTCCACTCCCAATTTTTATCCGTGGTATTCTAGACTTTATTGAAATGCGTAATGAACTAATTACATTTAATCGATACTGACACATTTACTTGTAAATCCATCTACCGTTCATCCATCTACTCAAACAGTTGAAGTAGGAATAGCAATTGAAGAAATCGGTTTCCCCGTCCGGCAAGTTTCTAACGTTCTTCAAAAAAACTACAAAAAATAAACTTCCTATATTTTTCGTCGACCTGGAGCCAGCTGAAATCAACAAAGATATTTTTGGAGTAACATCATTACTCCACACAAAAATAAAAATCGAGGAACCACACAAGCGGCAAGACGTCATTCAGTGTCTCAATTGCCAAGAGTATGGTCACACAAGGAAATACTGCTCATACTCTCCAAGATGCATCCGCTGCGGAGGACATCATCCTTTTTCCAGTTGCAACAAATAAAACGAATCACCTGCTAAATGTGCCCTGTGTGAGGGCGACCATCCAGCGAACTACAAGGGATGCCGCATCTACAAGGACCTACAACGCATCCGCAAGTCAAATTCGTACAATCGTGTCATTCAAAACAACAAAAAAACAAGGTCGTAACGATATAAATATTAGTAATTATAAAGTCACCCAGCAGCAAACACCCGATATAACCCCCTCCCCCCCTCGTACCTATGTCCACACAGCATCAGGTCACATTCCAAATACAGAAACCAATGATAACTCACTGTCAAATTTTCTAAGTGAATTTAAAGCTTTAATTAACCCGCTGATATCTCTCCTCACCACTGACCTCGATCGTCTTCTCACTCAGAATGTCAAATAACACATTCACCTCTCAGTCCCTAGCCATCCTACTTTGGAATGCTAATGGCTTTGCCAAACACAGAAATGAACTAATTACATCATTAAACGGAAAAAGAATAGATATAACACTAATTTCGGAAACACATTTTACGTCCAACTCAAAATGTTATTTTCCTGGTTACAGTACCTTTTCCACTTGTCATCCTGACAATACCGTGAGCGGTGGTGCCGCCATCATTATCAGATCATCATTACAATTTACACCTACACCCTTAGCTAATAATAACTTCCTTCAAGCAGCGATAGTTAATATTAACTTGAACCATGTGCCAATCACCGTTTCAGCAGCATACTGTGACATACCCCCCAAACATAAAATATTTCCTCAACAATTTGATTCTTTTTTCAACTCGCTTGGTCACTATTTTATTGTAGGTGGCGATCTAAACGCTAAAAACCAAACTTGGAGCTGCCACTCAACAAATCCAAAAGGACGCTCCTTATTCCAATCAGTTACCAACAACCATCTTACTATCCTTAATCCTCCTAAGTCGACCTACTGGCCTACATCTATCAGTAAGCGTCCGAATATACTCGATATTTTCGTAACCAAAATTTCAACTAATCTAAAACATCTAATAAAAAACTTATTAGGCCCAAGCTCATACTCCAGTCTTTCTCTCCTTAGACGGCCATCCTTCTTCCAAGCCAAACAAAGCATGTCTCACAAACAGTTCTACAAATTAGGCCAAATTTCACGAATTAATAAATTCAAAAATAAATCTTAATACTAGATTAAAGACTCCAAACGATATTGAGGATTTAGTCCAAAATTTCACCGAATCCATACAAACAGCTGCTTGGAACTCTTCTACCTTCCAAAGTTGTCATGTAAACTCAAATTCAACTCCCACTTATGTTAGGGAACTAATTACACAAAAACGACGCGCTCGAGCTAGATGGCAACGAACTAGACTTCCCTCAGATAAAAACTTGTTCAATAATCTCTCTTCATCCTTTAAACATATATTTAGTAAAATAAGAAATGAATCGTTCAACAATTGGACCTCCTTACTTACCACAGAAGGGGGGTCACTCAGGAGGGCAACCCGCAGTTGTCTTAAACAGAAAATTACCCAAGCTCCGCTAAAGAATAGTAATGGTAACTGGTGCAAAACAGATAAGAAACAAGCAGATACTTTTTGTTCACACCTCTCGAAAGTCTTTCAACCACATAATGATATTGACAATAATCTACTAGATGAAAATATAGAAAACTTTCTCGTATCCCCTCTACCCCTCTATGTTGCTCAAAAACCGTTCTCGCCAAGTCAGGTCCAATATTATATTAAATCTTTTCCTCTCAAAAAAACACATGGGATAAATCTAATTACCGCTGAGGTAGCTCAACAACTCCCCAAGAAAACACTTATTCACCTAACCCATATCCTCAATTCTATATTAAGACTATCATACATGCCCCTCCAATGGAAGGTTTTAGTAATTATTTTATTCCCGAAACCTGGCAAACCCTCGGACATTCCATCATCATATCGTTCGATAAGCCTTCTCCCCTTCTTTGCGAAATTATGCGAAAAACTAATTATCAAACGTATATCACAGATCGTCAGTGATAAAAATATAATTCCTCATACCCAATTCGGCTTTCGCAACAAGCACTACACCATACACCAAATTCATCGCCTAACTGACGCCATTGCTTACTCCTTCGAAAATAAACTTTACTGCTCCGCAGTCCTGGTTGACGTTGCTCAAGCCTTCGATAAGGTCTGGCACACCGGACTTTTATTTAAACTAAAACAATTTTTTCCTCCTCCCTACTTCTTATTTTTCAAATCCTATCTGGAAAATCGTCATTTTGTAACTAAAGTAGGCTTCGAGTTCTCAAGTCTAGCACCCATCCTGGCTGGTGTACCCCAAAGTGCCATTTCGTCTCCAATTCTCTACAACATTTACGCAGCCGACCAACCTACTTCTTCTTATACTTCAGTAGCTGAATTCGCTGATGATAAAATCATCTTTACTTCTAATGAAAGCTCATTTGTCGCCTGCCAACATCTGCAAAATCATCTAAATGACATGGAAGTATGGCATTCAAACTTGAAAATTAAAAATTAACAATGAAAAGTCTTATATATTACCTTTACCCTAAGACAAGGCGTAGCCCCTTCGGTCTCCCTAGCAAATAAAATTATACCACCAGCTACCAAGGTCAAATACCTAGGTCTACTCCTAGACAAACGCTTAACTTGGGCCGAGCATATTAAACAAAAACGCCTCTTGCTAAACTACAGACGAAAATGTTTGTACCCATTACTAGGCAAACAATCTAAATTAAACCTGAATAATAAACTATTACTTTATAAAACTCTCCTGAAGCCCATTTGGGCTTATGGTATTCAATTGTTGGGAGTTACAAAAAAATCGAATATTTACAAAATGCAAACGTTTCAGTCAATTTCACTTCGTATAATTACCAACACACCATTCTATGTTACAAACCATACGCTACATTCAGATCTCGGATTACCCACAGTAGCCGAGGTGGCTACATCCTTATATAAACACTACCACTCTCGTCTTACCAACCATCCCAATCCGCTTATTCTCGCTTTCAACTCCGCAAATATTCCTGGCAATCCACCTAGAAGATTAAAGAGGCGCTGGTGTCGCGATTTAATTAATTAGAACTTAAATAACTATATTGTATGATTTGAACTATTTGCGCATCATCGCCGTTGTTATAGCGTACTGGAAATAGTGTAATAAGACGTATCACGTGTAGATAAAAAAAAAAAAATACTACTAATTTCTAAAATTGTATTACATTTTCTGAAGATCACTATTGTGTAGCGTGAGGCAAAAGGCGGGCGTAGAGCCTTAGATTAATAATGGTCATTATTAACATTGGTCGCTATTTTTACAATTTTTCAAATCGAGATTTATAAATTAAAGAGATTACCTATATTAGAAATTATCTATAAAATAAGAATAGAAATTATGATCTATTAACCTTGACTTCAAACAACAATTGGTTTAATATCTAAGCTCACCGGATTACGTCTAAAAACATAAAAACTAATACCGATAAGTTTGCTACAAACATATATGATACAAGCAAATGGAAAACCGGACATTGTGTACAGTGCCCTGTTTTGTACACTATATCCGATTTTCGAGAGCTTATTAATCATTACTTTATCACTCTTGTTGTGATAAAATATTATTATTTAAATTTGCTGTTATTTTCAATTTGTTGTATTATGAATAATAAAGTACTGTGTCTAGTTTTGTAAAATTGTCATAATTAATTGTTAAGCTATTGTATACAATTCAGTAATTGTTGAGCTATAATAGTTCAAACTGTGAGATCTTAAATTAATAATAAAAAAATAATAATTAATGAGACCACAGTTATGTATTTATGTTGGATGTGATTGTGATAACAAAGATTCAAATAAAAATGTTAATGTAAGGTAGTTGGGAAGAAATGTAACAATATTTAATTCCAATAACCACTATAAAAATAAATAGTTAAGGTAATAATATTCAACTAATTAATTAATTAAAAAGATTAATAATGTTTATAATTATTTAAAAAAAAAACTTTGTTTACATTACTCAATTTAAACCGGGCAATGCATAATTTTTTTTGCAAAACCCATCATAATCAGGCAGTACTATAATGCCCGAAAGTCTACTTTGCTCGTAAAACATATATAATACCTATAAAACTAACTTTTTATTAGAATAGGTATGATAAAATATGAGGGGAGGCTTGAAAGTTTTTAAAAAATCATATAACATTAAAACGTTGTTTCTGATTATTTATATTTTATTGGGAATTATTGAGTGATTATGTTAACTTTTATTTACATACACTACAATTTAATTATGTACATTATCACTAAGCATTCAAAAATGAATTCAAATTAAACAGTGCCCACCCTTTCAATAATTTATATTTAACATTAATTAATTTAAAATTTAATATAATATTGTAATATTTTGTTTTAAAAATGTAAAAAATATATTTTTCCATTACAAATAAATTCATCCAAATGTTGATTATTTAATAAATAGTACAATTATTATACTTTAATCTTGTAGTAGTGAGGGTTGACCTCATACAATAGTATGAAAAGAAGCATGGGCTTCAAAAGGTTGAAAACCATATTCTATGTTACTAACACTTGATAAATGGTTTAATTTTACATAATTATTTTTAAGCTAGAAATAAAAATGTATTTTATTCTATTAAATTTAATGTAAATAATTACAGATCAAAATTAATCAGATTAACTATAACCAAAGATATCAACTAATTTGTTTCTTTAAATTTACACATTATAAAAATTATTGATGTAAAACATTAAATATTGTAGAAATTTATATGAAAATATGAAATATATTTATAAATATATTATCTTTATAGTGCATACAAAAAATTCAGTAAATATAATTAATTATCAAATATCAACATTATTGTAAATTTGTGAAATAAATTTATAAGATTTTTCTGACATAGATGTATTAATTAATAACAAATTATAGGTATTGTTTGATAAATGAAAACACATTATTTACTAATAAATGAAACTTATACAATATATTTATTGGTAAAAAGTTATAATGTACAAATAATAATAAATCATATTGCGAAATCTGAAAATTTTAATTACCTAATAGAAACATTATAATATGTTATAAGCTAATAAAATGCATGAAATAAAATTTAAAAATGTTTTTCTTCATTATTGTTTTGTAATGGATTGTACTTAAATGATCTATATAAGAATATTAGGAAAGTAGTAATGAATAATGAATATTTTTATAAAAAAAATTATAATTTAATCTTTATGATCAAACAGCCAAAAAGAGTCACAACATACGTCGTCGTACTCATTAATTGTACGTCATTTAGGGGGTTCCAATGTAGCTGATCCAAAATCAGTCATATGTGGGAATTTAACTTTTTTCCTATCTAGCTCATCTTGGGCCCACATTATTAGCTTCATAAGGTTGTAAAGTTTAGGTGTAATTGTAGGTTGATTGTGAAACCTTAAAATAGCTGCATTCAGCTCACTAGATACCTGGAAAAATGAAATTATAAGAAATGTAAGCAATGAGATTTCATAAAAAAAATATATAGTTAGAATTTCACTTTTTCTCTGTGTGTGGTCTGAAGAAGGTCAGCAAATGGACTTTTTTGCGGTTCTTCGAATGCTAGTAAAGCAAGTGTTCTTTCCAATTCTGTAAGTATAGCGGGATTTCCCTCTCCTACTTCTGATAGTTTAGCTTGGGCAAATACAAGTGCTTCCTCAATATTATCTTCTTTAATTAATTCAATTAGATGCAATTGCTACAAAAATAAATATACATATAAAAAATACAATAAATTATATTAAACTTATTAAAATGTTTAATTATAAATGTATTTTATATAATAAAAACTTTTTTTTTTTTTTAAAAGACGTTTATTTTATGAATATTTACAATCTGTACAAGAGGAGCACAATAAGTAAAAGGTTTAACATAAAATTTAAATAACAATATAATGTTATAATAAAAACTATAGAACAAATAATTCTTCTTCTTCTTCTTCTACTTCGCCTTCCTCCCAACTATTTGGGGTCGGCCACCCTTGTCCTACACCTCCACTTTACTCGGTCAATCACATCTCCTCTGCACACACCAACAGCCCTCATGTCATTCTCCAAAGTCTCCAACCATCTCTTTTTTGGTCTTCCTCTTCCTCTTTTCCTTTCAACGTCCATCTTCATAACCACTCTTACTGCATTCGTTTCCTCTCGCCTCATCACATGCTCAAACCATCTCAGCCTATTTTCTCTCATCTTGTCCACAATTGGCGCTACACCAACACTACCTCTCACGTATTCATTCCTTATTCTATCTTCTCTTGTCACTCCACTCAACCATCTAAGCATTCTCATTTCCGCGACACTCATACTTTGTTCTATTCTCCTGTTAACCGCCCAACACTCTGAACCATACAGCATAGTTGGTCTCACTACACTTTTATAAAATTTACCTTTCAGCCTAATTGGAATTCTCTTATCGCATAACACGCCCGATGCTTCTCTCCATTTCATCCACCCGCACTTAATCCTATGTTTTACATCAATGTCAAAGCCCCCGTCCTTTTGAACAAAAGATCCTAAATATTTAAAGCTCTCAACTTCACCTATCACATCACCATCTATTGTCAGTTGTCCCCTCATTCCTTCAACTTCTTGGTCTCTTTGTCCAAAATCATACTCAATATACTCAGTTTTATTTCTACTAATTCTCAATCCCTTTTCTTCGAGGGCTAACCTCCACTCATTTAACCTATTATTGACAACTTCTAGGTTTTCTCCTATCAGAACTATATCATCCGCAAACATCATACACCATGGTATCTCACCCTGTATCTCCTTTGAAACCTCATCCATTACCACTGAGAACAGGTAGGGGCTTAGAGCCGACCCCTGGTGCACACCTACTCCTATACTGAAACTTTCTGATACTCCACACCGACTCTTGACACTAGTACTCGACCCTTCATACATATCCTGGATCAAATTAACATACATTTTTGGGACATTTTTCCTCATTAATGCCCACCTTAAAACTTCCCTTGGCACCCTGTCATACGCCTTTTCTAAATCTATAAACACCATGCATAGTTTTTTATTCTTTTCTCTGTACTTCTCTACTAATTGCCTAACACAAAATAATGGCTCCATTGTCGATTTTCCTGGCATAAAACCAAACTGGTTTCCTGATATCGAGGTCTCACTTCTTATCCTCTTCTCTATAATCTTTTCCCAGATCTTCATACTATGACTCATGAGCTTTATTCCTCTATAGTTTCCTCTATAGAACAAATAATTAAATTTGCAAAGTGAATAATTATAACAATTATTAGACTAGTAAGTTTTTTTGGAAATCCTTAGAATAAAAATAAATGTTTTGAAAATCAAATATATTAATAAGAACTTTGATATTTTTTCTTTTTTTATTGAAATTTACAATCTATTCCCAAGAGCATAAGAAAATGAGCTACAAGCAATAGATTTAACTAGTTTCTAACTAAACTATTTGAATTTTAAATTAATATATAAAAAAAATTAGTCGACAAATTAAAAAAAATTAATAGATATATTCTGGATATAAAATTATTCAGATACTTGTAAACATTTCAAAATATATGGTAGTATTATATACTACTACACTATAATTAATGTAATCATAAAGATAAAATATCTAAAATAGGTCAACCATCATTTTATAAAAAATGAGGTGTAAGCTAAATTAAAAATTTAATTTTATAATGAAAGAGATAACTTATACCTGTAAATGAAAGTATAAATCACGATCATCATCTAAGAGTCCAGGATACAATTGGTTGATAAGTGTAATGGCTTCTTGCATTTTACCGGATTGAACAGCCTCAATAACTTTTATTCGGTTACCCCATGTATTTAACTTGAGCGGAGAACTTATTCCCGCTTCTTGTTCAAATTTTTCAGCCGCTTCTTTGAATCCTTCTATATTATTTCACAAAAGCAAAAAACGACACACGAGCATGTTCATAAAATATACGAGCAACCAAATGTTATTAATTTGTGTTTGTACATACCACAAACTAAATAGTTCATAATCAATTTGTTCATGTCTTTTCGGTTCACTTTCATATTTTCAATTCTACTCAGCCAATCTGGCTTAGTGACATTAGGCTGCGTAGACGGTGAATAGCTCATAATAGATTTTGAATAACGTAACACGTACCAAATTAAATACAATCCAGGAAAAATCAAAAGATACAATGTCTTACTGAATTTGTAAATAATAATACATGAAATGAAAATAATTATAAATTACTATGTTGATTGCCAAAGGTTGTGATCTAGTGATATCAACGATGTGGTCATATGGTTGCTCTGTACTCTTGCTTATGTTTATTACAATCTCAAATGTGGTAACAATATAACATTATCAAAACATTAAAATAATAATAATAATAATAACATCAGTAGTACGTTTATTGCATAAACATAAAAATATCTTCATATGTCTATGGTTTGTTGTTTTTTGTTCAATTTTATATTATAGTGAATTATTATTTATTAGTATTATTTATTAGTGAATGGTTTTATTATAATTTTTTATAATATTTAATTATTTTATTTTAGTTGCAGATGACAGTCGGTAATTCAAGTTTAAATTATTATAATTTTAATCAATAAAATTGTCCTTATTGGTGTCACGTCTTGAATTAATGAATAATCCTATATTTTCTCATGGGTTGAAGTTTTATTATGGATAAATTAACCGTTATATCGGGAACATTGTTCTTATTGGCAGATGTGTTTGCAATCATCAGCTTAGCTATGCCAGATTGGATTATTACAGATGTAGGAGGTGATTATTAAAAAAAGCTAGTTTAGTCCTGTTATAGACTATAATACCTGAATAACTAATGTTGGATGCTTATATTATTAGTCCGCTATAATAAAATTTTAATATGAGATACATTGGTTTTTAGGAGACACAAGGTTAGGTTTGATGTGGACATGTATGACTCTTTACAATAGACCTCAAGTATGCTTCACTCCTGATCTAAGACTTGAATGGTTGTTAGCTTTAGTCAGTATTTTCATTGGTTGTATATGTATAACTACTACCATTATTTTGCTGGCTTCGTCACATTGGGATCGTAATGTTATACCATACGCCCGTTGGGTAGGATTTACAGCAAGTAAGTCAGCCTGAAGAAACTCTAGTTATTTTTATATTTATTTTGCTAATACTTTTTAGTGGTTCTATTTTGTTTTGCTGCTGTTGTATTTCCAATGGGTTTTCACATACCAGAAATTGGTGGTCAACCTTATCAACTTCCAAACAGTCATCAAGTTGGCATTTCGTATATCTTATTTGTATTATCACTCTGGGTAACTGTAATATCAGAGTTATTTGCTGGCAAAGTATGTTTACCTCATTTTTGAAAATATTTGTACAATGACTGATTGTTATTAAAAAACCTGTATGATCTCAAATTTGGCAGAAAAATAAATGTCCGTATGATTAAAAAGTAAAATATATTTTACAGATTTGATAAAAAAGTATTAATATCTCAGAAATGAATATATAATATAATATAATATATATATATATATATATATATATATTATATATATTATTCCATTATATTACTTAATATTGAGAAACTTGTGAGAATATCTTTTGTATATTTTAAAAATCTTTTCAAAATGTATGGAAAATTACATTAATTAATATTTGATAATTTGTATAAATTATAATGTTTTTGTTAAATTTTATTTCTTCAGAGTATGTTATTTTAATTACTCAATTATATTTAAATAATAAGGATACAATTGAAATCCATTATGAGTTTGTTATAATCATTTATACTCTGAACCAAAACTGAAAATTTATAATTTAAATTAACTAAAAAATATACTAATAATAACAAATAAAAACAACCCTCGATAAATGTAGAATATTTAATGAATATAATTAGTTAAAGGTATCATCAAAAGTAATGTTATGGTATACCTAAGACATAAAATGATTGAAGGTAAACTCATGAAACGCAGTAAAAAATGTAACTGCCTTTATATTAAAGTATTGTATAACATTTTATGTAATATATAATTTAATAAAAACTATTTTTAATTATATTTATTACAACTGTTACAGGTATATAATGGAACTAAAATAATTTTGATATTACCATAAATAAATATTAATATTTTATTTATATGTTGCTAAAAAAGAAAATTATCCATACAGTATTTTAGGATGAAATAATATGAATATATGATAAGATTATGTTATAGCTTACCTACACTGAATAAAACATTAAACATTTTAATACTTTTTCAGTAGGTTAAAAAATATAAAAAAAAAAATAATTATAATAATATTTCACAATTGAGATTTATACAATTTAAAATCATTGAAGTTAATCAAATACATACATTTAATATTTTAATGTATGAAAATTTTAATCCCAATATTTAATCAATCCATCCCATCCAGCAGTTGCCACTTTACTAGGTTCATGTGGATGCCATAATGCAGCAATGCATACATTATCATGAGCTTTCCATTTAGTATATAATCGACTTGTCTTCCAATCCCAAATAAATACTTTTCCATCAGCGTCACCTGAAACTAAATAACTACACAAAAAAATAGTTAATTACTATTATATTTCTGGATATATATGTAGTATTTGTTATAATTACCTCATATCTGGTGAAAAATCTAATGAACAAGCATAACCAGCTACCATATGACCAGAAAAACTTTTTTTTCTATTTATTTTGAAACGATTCATTGCAGAAAATATGACTATTTTATTATCCATACTTTGACATGCTAACCATTTTTTATTTGGTGAAATAGTTACACTTGGCATAGAATGCATGGTTGGATCTGCTATATATTTCATATCAACTGGTATATCCCTAAGAAATTTTTATTGTTTTTAGTTTTGTCAATTACCTAACTTTACTATAAATAATATTTTATCATATACTATTTATTATTTAAAAACATACCATTCCCAAACACGAAGACTTTTATCATCAGATGTTGTAACAAATCGCCTATTCTCATCAACAAATGTAATACTATTTACTGCTCCCAAATGTCTTTCATATTCTTGAACTATATTTCCTGATCTAGTATCCCACTAAAATTTAAAATAATTATTTACAAAATTAAATAAATGTATTAATTTTAGTTAATTTTTACTTACACAAACAATTTTTTTATCAGCAGTACCAGCAACAAATAAATGTTGTTTTTCTTCCTCCGGATTGAATTTTACACAATATAACACTTTATGGTTAGTAAAACTTTTTATACAATCTCCAGTTTCTGTGTCCCATAATTTAACATATCGATCATATGCTATTAAAATAAAATAAATTTGATTGTCACTGTATATTAAGATAAAATACATATTTTTCTTAATGAAATATTTTACCTGCTGATAAAAATTTGGTGCCCTTATTATTAAAACAAGTATCTCTAACTGCTTGTGTATGACCTATATATGTTCGAATACATTTTCTATCTCTGTAAACATCCCATAGCTAAACGAAAAATGTTTAATTCACTTTAAAAATATGTGTACCCAATAATTTATTATATTAAAATAAGATAACTACCTTAACTCTACAATCCATACTGCAAGACATTAATAAATGAGCTGACCTAGGAAACCATCTAATAGCTGATATACCTTTTGTATGACCCTGCCATGTATGTATATGTGCTTTAGGAAGAAAACATCTATCAGGTGGTGCATTTGATTTTAGATTAACACCTACATCTTGGGGTATATGCAAGAATGAACGTCCTTGGTAATCAACAGGATCTTTAACTGTAAACAGTTGAAAAATGTTAAACTCAATTCCCAACCATAATATTCAATAAAAAATAAAAAAATAAAAATACTATGTAATATGGATTTCTCTTTAAAGCTTTTATCTTCCAATTTTTTGCCTCGTTTATGTTTTTTTGCAAGGAATTCTTCTATAGCAGCTGCATCTTCCTATTCATTAAAAATTAAACTAACTATAATCATATCATTATCATAGTGATAAAATTAAAGAATAACTAGAGTAACTTTATCTCAAAAAAAAAAAAAAAATCATTAATTCAATAACATATCTATGTGAAATAATAATTTACCCCTTCTGGTTTTGCTATTTTTTGTTCATCAACGTAACATCCCCAAGGTCCGAGGTAACCTTCAATATCTTCTGGATTGTCATTCTTATGTCGCTTTCTCTTATCAGCTAACCTTTTAGGTAATGATTCAAAAACTGTTTTAAATTCATTAGTGTCATCAGGTTTGCGGCCAATGATTTCAGTAGAATCAACAGTAGGATCTAATGCATAACCTAATTCACACAATTTATAAAAAGGTTAGATTCTAACATTAATCAACTTCTAACAAAGTCTTAAATATAAAATAATAACATTACGATGCATTTAAATATTTTAATATTGCTAATATTAAATTTTTAATCATTTTTAAAAACAAAATTTGAACTTACCAAAACTATGAAATGTTCTTCTTTGAGTTTCAAACATGAAATCACTAATATGAGCTTTTTCAACAAATCCAGTCATCATGTTTTTTGGAGCTTTTTGTTGTTGTGTTAAAAATGGATTTTCTGGGCCAGCAACAGGTGTAAAAAGTTCTTCATATTTCATATTCCGAGTTATTTCTTTAGTACCAACATCAAGAAATTGTACTGATGTATCTGGCCCCTAATAAATAAATATATGTTTAAATAGTTGCCATATACCATAACATAATTAAATTAATTTAAATTAATCTACCAAAAATTATAATAAAGAAATAATAACAATAAAGTTAATAATAATAATAATAAAAATAATATGAATAAAATAATTTATTATTAGATTATTTTCAAAAAGAAAATAAAACAAACTTAAAAATAACAAAAATGTTAAGAGAAAAGTAAAGGCTATGGAGACGGTTAAAAGCAGACAAGATCACCGGTAACTCGCTGCAGTTGGCATACCGTTCTCATACACTTCATAACACATCGCCGTCTCTAAAATTGGTTCTTTTAATCACTTGGGGGTCCTGATTGATAATCGAATATATGAAAAGGTATCAAAGCAAAGGGGTGTCAAGGGTGAGGTTGCGTTATCCCTGAGATACGACTGTGTAATAGTATATATTAACAAGCTCAAGAACCAGAGTGCTTGATGAATTCATGATACACACCATCTAAATCAGCAGCCTTATTTAGTTTAGTTTTTCTTAGAGCTTTATTAACCTTATCTAACGTAAAAGTTGTACCAAATCCTAGTATATTACAAAGTTAATTGTCCTTGCATACCTGTGTATTCCTATATATTAATGAATCTTGATGCTTAATTGTTTGAGCTTAAAATTTCTTATTTCTTCTTACTATGACTGTGATCTAGTCTCTTTATAAGGCCCCACGCTTTATGACTTGAATGCATAAAGTCTAATTTTTGCAGTAATTTCACTTCATATTTACTTCCTTATAACATTTAGTTTACTAATGAGATCGTCTCCTATTGTGTTGTCATAATTTGTTTGAAAATCTTCAAATAATTTTGTACATGATTTATCCCATCTGAGTATTTATTATTTCTTAAAGCATCTGGGGATGTATTTTTCCGCTACCAATTTAATAGCTCACACAAGATCAATCATATGAAACTGTTGATTGCTTGCATGAAAGAAGTCGGGAGATGCAGAAACACAGTCTACTGACCAGGGTTCCATACATTTGAGTCATTTTATGTTACGAGGTTTCATGAATCGTTACTAGGGTGCACTGCAAGGGAAGCGTATACGGGACACACTTTTATACTCTAAAGAAGAACATACCACTATATTTTATCAATTTTCAGTTACCAAAAACCATCCATGTTATTCATCTTTTTAATATTACAAATTTAATTTGCTTGCTTGTATGTATTATATACCATACGATAATAATAATCATATGAACTGGCTTTAGACAAGAATTAAGAAATTATATAGTCTAGTTCCTTTTCATAGTCAACCAAAATTAATTATCCTATTATTCTAACTAGGTATGGCTAGGGATCTTAAGTAGTATTTGAAATCCAGTTTATCACAATCGAGCAGTGTTGATTGAGTGGGAAATTTCCTAACATGTCTAACGTGTCTATTTTATTATAGTATTGTCGCTTAAGAAAATATTTAGAGACTGTACTTTAGTCAGGAGTATAGTATTTTGACCACCTTGCAGAACATGCCTAATGTCTTTGGCATTGTATATGAGATTTATATTGTGAAGAACGATCCATTTCCTGAAATTTTTTTTTTGGTCATAAACCCTAATCAAAAGTTGTGACTATTAAAATCGCCATCATTTAAGATAGGTTTGAATGTCATAAATGGAGGAAACCTTAATTAAGTTCTACGTGGCTTTTATATATTAGTGACAGTTATGCTTCCTTTTAGTGCACCAGTACACGTAAATCATCTAAATTGTCTATGAAAGTTATTTGGCATGCATCAATATCCTCTATGCTGTAACTTAGTCATACTGTATTGCTTGTGGTGTATTGCTCCAAGTAGCAAGTAACAGATATGAGACTACTTTTTTCTTATATCTTCATCATCTACAAGTGTAGGTTTCTTACAGTACAATTACATACATCCTTTTTTATTTATGTTTTTTTAACAAAACACCACATTTTGACCTTGAAATCCCTTCAATATTGAAGTTGCACACCCTAAGGTCACCACCAATATTTAACATTATATGGTCCTTAAAAGGAAAATTTTGATTAGTCATTACTGACAGTAACATTAATTTGAGTTGCTAGGTATCAGTGTCTAATGGTGGTATTGATATGTTAATTACATACTAAAGTCATGTGAAATACAGCTAAACTAATGTATGTTAGTTCTCTAGAGCAAGGTACCACCTAGCTTAGGTATTCTATCTGGTAACAAAACTAAATTGATTCTAAATAAATATGGTATAATATATTCAAATACTTATTACATATATACATATATATTTTAATATTTCAAATTATATATTTATTATTTTTGTATAATATGTAACAGAAATTTTCAAATTGGTAATTATGTTATAAGACTTTTCATGGGCTAGTAGATTAGTATCTTGAAAACATAATTATAATTTAAACTATGTTGTAATAAATGTATAAGCTTTAATACATTCCAACCATAAATATTTAATTATAAACTTAGTTTATTAATACTAAAATTAAATTAATATAGTAAATTTAAAAATTCAAAAACTTACTGGAGGTAAAACTTCTGGAGCTGCATTGACTGAAAACTTTTTACTTAATTCATGAACACTGATTGTATTTTCAGTGGTGGGTTCTGATGGTCCTTCTTCTTCACTACTGCTGCCATATTCTTTTAAATTTAACATTTTATTTTTTCCAGTGTTATACTACTACTTGGCCTAAAACAAAATTGTCAGCTATTACATATGCTTATATCTTTTTAACACTTATGGCTTACCATAAATATAAGATATAGATAAGAGACAGTTTAAAAATATTACTCAATCTAAGTCAAAATATTTACTAAACATTCATATTTGATAAAAATAACGTTGAAAAAGTTGAAAATGTTTATTTACTCAAAGTTACTTGTGGACTGCAGTAATTTTCTACTGATAATATAAATGGTTAACAATTACAGTGGCACCACGAATGATTTCTAACATTTATTTTTGATTTTACAACTTGGTTAGGAGTTTTATACGTTTAGGCGGGAATATCTTTTTATGTGACTTTTGGGCAACAGTAATAGTAGGTATTCAATATTATTTACAGTTCTTTTCTTTAAATTTTCTTTTGTTTTATGTAATAAAGTTAAGATAAATTTAACACTGGAATAACTTAAAATGGATAAATCATCAATTGAAAGTTTAGAACATTTAATTGAACAAACACAAGAATCATTAGAACAAGTTTTACTTATAAGAGGTATATATTAGTAAATAATAGTCTTTTTTTATGTTGTAGCATAAAATAAACTCAAGAAAGTAAATAAAAAAACTAAATCCAATGATAATCTAATTACTCATAAGGGAGCATTGAAGTATTATGTCACAACATTTTTAGTATTTTTACCCCCTCCCCCTCTCGCCATGGCAGCGTATGTCAGTCAGAGACTACCACCCTCTACTATCTTATGTCAGCGTTATTCATAGACCTCTAAATTCATTATTCTAATTTATAAAATACATTTTTCAATTGCCAAATAAAAATAATAATAATAATTATAAAATGGCACACCTACGATGCTGTCGATTCATCGACTTTTTTCGCGCATTAATTTATATGATGATAGTTATAATGCTGACCTCAGATATGAGATTTAGCCTCCTTCCTCTAATGTAAGGTACGATTGATTTAATACTTAAATACTCCCTAATCTAAAAACTACTTATGACCTCCAAAAATATTTAAGATCAAAAAAATCGAAAAAATGTGCATGGGGCTTAACTTGAATTGTTCTATAATACTTATGTTTACACATAATTTGAAAAAAAAATTGAAAATTTTGTATTAAAATAATAACTTCATCAGTGATCAATATTTTTAAGAAATGTTTTCTGTTTTTTAGTGAGTATTGCAGAAAATACCATTCAAATCCACACATTATTTGAACGTTTGCATGGAGCTTTGATTCAAGAAGGAAGAAATGATCCTAAATTTCTGGACATTATCTCTAATACACAAATAAATGAATTGGTAGATCCAACAATGGAATCTATTTTACAGGAAATTAATGAACTAATAACAAAATTTGATGAGTAAATCAGTAGGTATTTATAAAAAAAAAAAAAACAATAATACAAAGCCATTTAAAAGGTGTTCAAGATGATATTTTAATATAATTATTATGTATAGTGTAACACAATAAATTAAGTATATTTTAAATTTTTATGTTTATACTTTGGCAGTATTTTTTTATTTTATTTTTTTTTTTTTTGTCGTAAACTATACCAACTTTTACTTACAGCAAAAAGTTATCAATTTTAAAAAAATTATAAACGTTAGTTATGTTTTCAGTGTACCTACTTTTTTTTTTTTTTTTTAAATAATTCTGATTGAAGGTGTTGTAATGAAAAAACAACATTATTAATTTTTTTAAATATTTTTTTGGACTGAATTCTTGAATCAAGGTAAGGTACAAAAACTGATACTCGATTATAGTCTATATAAATATATATTTATATAGATTCACACAGATAATTGTTTCTGTATGATTGTTTTCACGTAATTTTGGAACAAGTAACAGTAAATTCAATATCATCTGCTATAGATTTTGCATCAGAACATAATAATAAATCTAAGATTTCATTTACGTTTATTCTATTGTTTTCTAACATTATTAACAGTTCCTATAAATGTTCTCAAATTGTATAAAGTTCTATGTAGCACCTTGTAAAATATTTGTAATCGTTATTAAGATAGCGCTATATTTTGCAATTATTTTCATAATAATAATAAATGAAAAATTCGATAGGTATGTATATAAAGTGAACGATGTCTTGTATTCAAATACAGCTTAATCCGTCCGATAGTCTGAGTTGTGCGTTAACAGATCAGTCAGTCAGTTTACTATTTTTTATACAGATAATCATCTTTTTTCAATTTCGGTTATTCATTATGACGATAGTGCCTATATTGAAAAACTATCTGTAGTATATTATTATATTAAAAAACTTTTCTTCTTTCATCAATACTTAATTTGTAAATCTTTATTAAAATCAAAATACTAGTGAAATGTTTATTTAATTCAAAATAAAAGTTAAAATGTTCAACAATATATATATTAATTCAAGAAGGGAGCATATGTCTCGTCTTGTTCCTCTTCAGAGCGACCATATATATCGACATTGGTTTTAATAAATAAACATTTTTATATTTGTAGAAGGTGGGGCACAGATTTTTCCCCAATTTCTTCTATAAATTACTTCCCCACAAAAGCCTTTAATTCCTGATAGTTTTAAATTCAACTAAACTCTTAATGTAATAGAATCTCGATAATTTGAACTTCAATTATTTGTAGAAAACTTTTTTTTCGGTATATTTAATAAATCAAAAGTAATTACGTGGGGCTGACGGAAAATATTCTATAGTGCAAATATTTTTAGTCGAAACCATTGTAATTCACGCTTATGAATTTCATGTAAGCTTAAATAAATTTAATTATAAATTTCAGTGTGGTTCAATTTTTGTATTCGTATTCGGTAAGAACATAATATATAATTTTAGCATTAAAGAATAAAGACGGCAATCAGAGGCGTATTTTCCATTAGGCACTTAAGGCAGCTGCCTATGGCGGCAAATTTTGTAGTCTTTTATTAAAAAACATCAAACGTATCAAAATTTGGAAAATGTATGAAATTCAAATATATGTCCGCTACTTTTGTACTTTTTTAATATATTTAATATTTAGAGTAGGTATTTTGGAGGGATATTTATAACTTGTTCACCTATTATAGGGGCGGCAAATTGTTGGTGCCTATAGCTGTAAAAAAAGATAAATCCGCCTCTGACGGCAATAGTACATAAAAATATCATTTGGCTTATCTGATCGTAATTTTTTATTCTTAAATTTATTATATATTAAATTTCTCGATTAGCTTTAATCGAATCTAGTTTTAACACAGCTTATATTAATATGTGGTCGTATTATATATCATTTATTACCACTAAAATCATTAGGAATAACAGTTTTCACAAATAATAAAATGTAATCAGTTTTGTAATGTTCCTCTGTAAAGGACAAGTATGTGTTTCGTCGCTCTCCGATAATAAAATTGGTGATAGCGGTAATTGAAAAAAAAAATGTTGCCCTACGTTTATGTAGAACAGGTTTATTTAAATAAATTTATAAATAATAAGTATGTTAAGGTATGGTTTCGTTTCTGCAGCCGATTACAGCAATGGCCATAGGTGGTCATTTAGAAGGTGACTTGAAATATTTCAATAAACTCCCAAAATCGAAACTTTATTCAAAATGTTATTATTACTGTTATTTGTTTTTATAACTATCTATTTAATTTTTGAAAATTGTAAAATAATATTTAATCAACAAATGGAACTAATAAAAAATTATTAAAAATGTTGTAAGTAGTTCAAACTATTAGTTCTGTTGTAAATATTGACGTAAGCAACGTTATAAGAGTTTTGTCATAAAACTTAAAAATATTCCTTAATTTTCAAAAACTATTTACAATAACATTAACGATACCAATCACTAGCTATTTGCAAAAGAAGTTTTAGTGCAATTAGAAAAATTAAAACTTGACGGCTATGGACAGAGGCGGATTTCCTATTAGGTACTGTAGGCAGCTGCCTAGGGTGGCAAAATTTGAGGACGGCAAATTTTGTAGTATTTTATTAAAAAACATCAAACGTATCAAAAATTGGAAAATTAATTAAATTCAAATGGATGTCCACTACTTTTGTCTATATTTTTAATATTTAGAGTAAGTATTTTGGAGAGGTATTGTAACTTGATCACCTATTATAGGAGCGGTAAATTTTTGGTACTTATAGCCGAAAAAAAGATAAATCCACTTCTGGCTATGGACGTTGATAATTCAGAATAAGATCAACTATCTTTCCATACTGTATATCGAAAAAGGGTACCATAATAAAAAAAAGAAACATGTTTAAAAATATTAATAGCAATGTATTATTAATATCTTAACTGATAAAAACAGATATTCGTTGTTAAAATAAAAAAAAAATAATTATATTTGAATACACGTTATTTTTTATTACCTATAATTTAAAAATATTTATATTTTATAAGTAATATGTTATACATGAGTAAAGGGAGAAGCTGTAAGGGTGAAGTCCTTGCCGGTGGATCACTTTACATAGGATTATTATAACCTCCTAATAATTTGACTAAATATCCGTCTATTGCAGTGGTAACTGCATCTACCGCATGTAACATTATTGGTTTTAAAAATGCAGTCAAATAAAATAATAATAAATACATTATTGGAAACGGTTACCGCCATAACATTATCATGATTTATTTATTTACAGTAAACGAGTGTGAACCCTTTAAAAAAAAATAGAGACATCATATATAAATACAACTCAAATCTGACTGACTATAATATTAAACACAATACAAATAAAATTTTCAAAAATAACAAAAACAATTCAAATTAAATAAATTACAATAATATAAAAAATATATAATAATGTATAAAAAATAAATAATGGTTTATATAAATAATAGTTTAATCATTTAATTATTATATCATGAAATACATTTTGTAAATATTCACCTCATGTATAAGAAAATTTAGGCCATTTTGTCGGCTTCATAATTTTTACATTGTAGGAATAGAGAGTCGTCTATCCAGTGGCGTATTTTGGGATTTTGTGGGGGGGGGGGTGTCCTGACTCTTGGCAATATTTTATCACCACAAATATTAACATAGTTTCATCACAGAATAGACTAAACAATTTAGTCTATTCTGTGGTTTCATCACGAATTTATACCTGATTATAATACATCTTAATACCTTTTATCAGGGTTAATTTTCTTGTATAAAAATCTTAGAATTGCTACTTAAAATTTTAATTATAACAAAATTATGACAGGAATAATGTATAAACAATTTGACTAAATAAAATAAAACTAATACTAAAATTGACTGAGCATTTTCTCATATAATTTTAATTTATTTTGTATAAGTAGATACTAATAAATTATTTTAGATGTATTAAAAGAAAAAAACATTTACATTTTTAAGCTTTAACCTCACAATATTAAAGGTAGACGTATTCTTTTTACTGCCAATTCGTCTATTACTTGCTTACCTCAACGCGATATTTTGTCATTCGTGAACAATATTTTGCCACACTTTAGTATTGGTGAGGGGTTAACCCCCAGGATACCCCCCCCCTAAATATTAAATCATTATTTATAATGATTACTAAATAACTACGTCTATATAATATTATTATATATCTGTGAATAATTCATAATTATTTTATTATATTGAATAAACGAAAATTTCTAAAATTTCATTTATCTAGATAAATTCCTTTAGATAACACTTATTTATCTAAGAAAATACAACAGATAGTTATATCTTCAACCATTGATTAAATACAAGATAACTAATTATTTATCTAAATACATTTATCAAGATAATGCCCAACACTGCACCTCTATACAAGGCCGTAGCCAGGGGGGGTTAGGGTTCAAACCCCCCGAAATTTTTTTTGACACTGAAGAAGTTATCAAAAGATTTTCAAATACTTCAAGGATGGTTAAATTAATATAGTATTTTTTAATATATTAGATTGTAGTACGTTTTATACATTTTTTATTTTTTTGATATATGTGTTGTATATAGTTAACTTATATACTAAAATGTAATTAATTATAATTATTAATGTAGAAATATAAGATAATGTACATAGTTAGGTACCGAAATTTTTTTAAAAAAAGCCATGTTCTTAATTTTAATAACATTTTTTTTATAATTTCATATTTTATTACATAATATAACATTTATACTCTATCCCCCCCCCCCCCGAAATATTTTTCTAGCTACGGTCTTGCCTCTATATATTCTGCAATTATTACATATTACAGTTAAATACCTATTATATTTGTATTCTTATAAGTTGTGGGTGATAATGTTATCAGAATAAAGTTTAGGTATATGAACAATAACTATAAAGCGATAACAAAATACATTTTTCAGTTAAGTGTTAACCATTTAATCATATTTAATCATAACTGTTCAGTGTTTTTTTATTAAATAAATTAAATATATTAATGAACCCTGTAATTAACAATTGATTATTACACCACACATGAAAAAAAAATTCATTAAATATGAGTAGTAATCTTAGTAGCTCTTTAAATTATGTATATAGCTGTTCTTTAGAAACAAATGTGCAAATCAAAATCGGAACTCTTGAAGGTATCAAACATAATTATGATTATGAAAAAATATTAAGTGATCCTATGAAAAAATTTTGTGGTTTATACCAAAAGTCTTTTTCTGATCTTATTATATACTGTCAAGTATACAGTGATGGTAAACCATTAAGTTTACCAGTTTCTACTTCATATAAACATTTTACTAATCGCTGGAGCTGGAACGAATGGGTTGTTCTACCAATTCAATTTAGTGATTTACCACGTAATGCTCTATTAACACTAACAGTGTATGATTGTGCTGGACCAGTTACTATGACAGCTGTTGGTAGTACATCTATATCATTATTTGGTAAACATGGTGTATTTCGACAAGGTATGATTGATCTCAGGGTATGGCCTGATAGAGATTCTGATAGTAGTATATCTTCTACACCAGGCAAGTGTTTATCGGACACTAATCGCATGCAATCACTTGCTAAATTGGCCAAACAACATAGAAATGGAAATATGCCTGAAGTTGACTGGTTAGATAGATTAACCTTTAGAGAAATTGAACTTATTAATGAAAAAGAAAAAAAGACCTCAAACTATCCTTACCTAATGATAGAATTTCCAGAAATTATATCAAATGGAATTGTTTATAGTGTTGTACATTATGAACAAGACGGTGATGAAATATATCCATTTAGAGTTAATCCGGATATAGTTACTGTACCAGATGCTGAAGTTATGCAGGAAAATTTAGTTGAAAGTAAACATCATAAACTTGCTAGAAGCTTAAGAAGTGGAATATCTGACAAAGATGCTAAACCAACTGCTCCACTTAGAGATATGTTAAATACTATTGTTGGTTATCCTCCTACAAAAATATTGACAACAGAAGAACAAGATCTTATATGGAAGTACCGATTTTATCTTTGTAATCAAAAAAAGGCCTTAACAAAATTTTTAGAATGTGTTAACTGGAAATTACATGGAGAAGCTTTACAGGCATTAGATATGATGTATCAATGGGCCCCAATGGATGTAGATGATTCATTACGTTTATTAAGTCCAGCATTTAAACATTCTTCAGTACGGAAATATGCTGTAGAAAGGTTACAACAAGCTACTGATGAAGACTTACTTTTATATTTGCTACAGTTGGTTCAAGCGCTCAAGTATGAAAATTTTGAACACATAACCAACAGTTTAAAGTTAATGGAAGACAAATATCCAGTAACCGATAGTTTAACGGAATCAATATCTGGATTAAGTTTAAAAGACAGTAATGATAGCAATATTCCTTGTACAATTAATCATTTTGAAATGTGTAGACCAGAAGATATGGATCTGGCAAGGTTTTTAATTCATAGAGCAAGTAAAAATTTTAGTTTGGCAAATTATTTTTATTGGTATTTGATGATTGAATGTGAAGATCAAGACTCTACTATCAAACAAGACATTCGTGTTCGTAATATGTATTTGAGTGTTATGAAAACTTTTTTAATGACCTTATATAATGGTAGTGCTGAATGTCAAAGAATACATGCAATGTTAACACGTCAACAAAATTTTATTGATCGTTTGGTCAGAATTATTAAAACTGTTGCTAGAGAAAGTGGTAATCGTAAAAAAAAAATTGATAAGTTACAAACATTATTAGCTGAAACTGATACAAAATTTAGTTTCATGACTTTTGAACCTCTTCCTTTACCGCTAGACCCAAGTATACACATTACTGGTATAATTCCAGAGAAAGCAGTCCTTTTCAAATCTGCTCTTATGCCTTCAAGACTCACATTTAAAGTGCAAGACAACAAAGAGTATGTAGCTATTTTCAAACATGGTGATGATTTGCGACAAGATCAACTAATATTACAGATCATTACACTTATGGATAAACTTTTAAGAAGTGAAAACTTAGACTTGAAACTCACACCATACCGAGTGCTAGCAACAAGTACACGACATGGTTTTGTCCAGTTTGTTAATTCATTACCTGTAGCTGAAATATTAGCAACAGAAGGTTCAATTCAAAATTATTTTCGTAAAAATTATCCAAATGAGAATGCACCTTTTGGAATATCTCCTGATATCATGGAGAATTACATAAAAAGTTGTGCAGGTTACTGTGTAATTACATATTTACTTGGAGTTGGTGATCGTCACTTTGATAATTTGTTACTGACCTCAACTGGCAAACTATTTCATATTGATTTTGGTTATATATTAGGAAGAGATCCTAAACCTTTACCTCCTCCTATGAAATTAAGTAAAGAAATGGTTGAAGCAATGGGTGGTGTTAATAGTGAACACTATCATGAATTCAGAAAATTATGTTACACTGCCTTTTTGCATTTAAGACGCCATGCTAATCTTATACTGAATCTTTTCTCTTTAATGGTAGATGCCAGTGTCCCTGACATTGCACTAGAACCAGATAAAACTGTTAATAAAGTTCAAGATAAATTTAGATTAGATTTGGGAGATGAAGAAGCTGTACATTATTTACAAAATTTATTGGATATGTCAGTTACAGCTGTGATGGCTGTACTTGTTGAGCAGTTGCATAAATTTGCTCAGTATTGGAGAAAATAAAGGTGAACAATAGAATAAAAAATGTTATTAATTATTTTTGTAATTTCTATTTAAATGTTATATTATGAATTGTATCATTATTATTTTATGGATTATATAACATATGCAATCGAGAAAACCATTTAATTATTGATAATTAGCTATCATTAAGCTATATGCAATCTTATCATAAAAAAAACAGGCTGGTATTAACTCCATAGGGTTCACTTTGCACGTTGCACTATTAATTTTGTTGATTTAAGAAAATTTAATTTAATTATAAGAAATAATTTATTTTATTTGTTACTTTTTACTGAAAAATAAAATAAAATAATTGTCATGGAATTCAACGCATCTGGTAATTAATGATAATCTAATCTATCATAAGAAATAATTTTTTTCAGTAAACTTTATAGTTATTAAAATGGACAGTAAAAAATTATTTGTATGGTTTATTATTTCACAATTTATTGAAGATAAAATACCAAAAGTTATCAACTTTTATAAATAAAAACATCTATAAACCTTATGGTATAATATTTTCAATATCAATTGTACATAACTCATACATTCTAAGTAAAACTAAAAATGAAAGAAAATATATTGTAATTAAAGTGAAAGTAAATATTTTTTTGTAAAATTGTTTTTGTTATGATGATACTGTTAATATATAAATAAAAATCTGTTTATTCGTAATTTTGTTTGTACAACATCTTTATTATAATATTATTTTAAATGAGTATTTAAAGTTTGGTACTATATTATTATTATATTATTAAATATTCATTTTTTTTAAATTGAAAAAAAGCTTATTGTACATAATTTTTTCAAATTATATATAATAAAAAAAAAAAATTGATAGAAGATATTTCCATACTGGATAAATCAATTATCTCTATACTTGTAATTTTAAAATTTGGTCAAGATACCAATAAAAACTAAATATTACACCTTTATCATTAACTTATTAACATACTTGGTAGCTAACTCATACATAAAATAAATTTAGTCCCGGTTGTAATTTTTTTTACGTTTGATACTTAATATGTATTGATTGTACATTTAAATATGTCATCTATATTAAAATATTGGCACAGCTGTATTAAATGTTATTATCATGCGCTGAAAATTGAAATAATTCATATTTAGTACTTACCTATATATATACATACATACATTTATTTTTAATTGAATTTTCAGTTTTATAATTTATTTTGAACTTTTATTTCTTTAACATAGAGCATCCTCATAAAAGATATAATCCTTTAAAAGGTGAATGGATTTTAGTATCCCCTCATAGAATGAAAAGACCTTGGGATGGGCAAAAAGAGTATGTATCCAGTAATATGGATCTTGAGTTCGATCCCACCAACCCTCTGTGTCCTGGTGTAATGAGAAGTAGCGGTATAGTAAGTAATAAACATATGTGCGGTGAATATATTTTTTAATTATATTTTTTTTTTTTTTTTAAATTCTTAGTTAACTCCTGAGTACAAGTCTACATATGTATTTACAAATGATTTTCCTGCCTTGTTGGAGGATACGCCATCACCTCCCCAAAATGATGATCCTCTTTTTCGCATCGAAGGAGTTCAAGGCACATGCCGTGTTATGTGTTTTCACCCTAAATCAAATATCACCATAGCTCTTATGTCTGTTAATGAAATTGTAGCTATAATTACAAGGTATACATTTTAACATTGTAATTCTATAGTATTTTTAGTTACCATCAAATCTCTATGGGAATGGGAACAGTTTAAGTTATCAAGTTTTATTTTTATAAAATATGTTATTCAGTAATTGAGTAAAATGAGTTTTTAGAAAATAACTACTATATTGGAATTGTTAAAAAATTATAATAACAATATATTTTAGCTTAACAAAACATTTCTATACTCTTAAATAATAATTTAATTTAATAATTTAAACCTTTTTCATTTTTAGTTGGATAGAGCAATTAGAAGAATTAGGAAAAACTTATACTTGGGTACAAATATTTGAAAACAAAGGTACTATGATGGGTTGTTCTAATCACCATCCACATTGTCAAATATGGGCTTGTTCATTTTTACCAAATGAACCTCGAATCAAGGATATTAACCAGAGAGATTATTTGAAGAAGTATGAAAGACCAATGCTCATGGATTATGTTAATCGTGAATTAAAAGCCAAAGTATACAATATAAAGATATAGTTATACACATAAATATTTGACAAATTTACTATTATTTATGAGGCCATATTATTAACCATAAGCCATATTTATATTATTATTTATTGATTTCTAAAACTAGTATATATTTGCTCAATATAGCCGATGAAAGTACTACTATAAATATAGTTTACTAATTTTTTATATTTCTTTCAATTTTTACTTACAATTAGTTATTTAACAGATGTATCATGATGAAATAATTGATAAAAAAGAACCAATTTTGAAAAAATATTTTATCTCAAATACAAATATATTATAAGTTTATGTTTTTTAATGAATAAAGAAACATTTTATTTTACATTACCATAGACTTAAGAATTATAAAAAAATGAATTAAACAATTTTAAGCTCATTCAATTTTTAGCTTTTATTCTTATTTTTTATGATTTAAGTATTTTAAGTATTTTTTTTGAGAAATGCATTCATGAGTATAGCTTGTATCTGATATACTTTTAAAATATATTTATCTTAAATAGTAAATAATTTAAGTTTAGAATTATGATTTTTTTTTTAAATATAACAAGGCACATACATATTTATATATATTTTATTTTTTATAGGTTAGAATTGTTACTGAAAATACTCATTGGGTTGTTTTAGTACCATTTTGGGCAATATGGCCATATGAAACAATGATATTGCCTAAGAGGCATATTAGAAGAATGAATGAAATTACAGATAATGAAAAAACCACTTTAGCATCAATTATGAAATTATTAGTAATTAAATATGATAACATATTTAAAACATCATTCCCATATTCAATGGGTTGGCATGGTAAGTTTTCAATGTAATTCAGAAAATAATATATAAATACAAATTATCTATTGTATCAATACTTAGGTGCACCAACTGGGTTAATGTATGAAGATAGTGACCATTGGGTATTCCATGGAATTTATTTGCCTCCATTACTACGTTCAGCAACTGTAAAAAAATTTATATCTGGGTAATAATGTTAATGACATTAATTATAAATATAAACTAGTATTTATATCTAGTTTTAATTGATAACTAATAAAAATTGTTTTTTTTTTAAATATTTCAATAATGGATTATATGTTTAGATTTGAACTGTTGGCTCAGTGTCAAAGAGATTTAACTGCTGAACAAGCTGCAGAAAGATTACGATCTCAATCTGATGTTCACTATTTACAATCAAGTTAAATACAACACAAAAAATAAATTTTATTTATAAAGAAAAAATACCATCCAAAAAATCACAAAAAATATATTTTATTGATAATATTAATATTTAGATAATTATCATATAACTAGTTTTATTACAATTAATAGTTAAAACTAATTTTTCAATTTATGATTTTATTATATTGACAATATTTTTATTTACTTGCATGTTATTATTTTATAACTTCATTTATATTTATTGAAGAGTCCTTTTAGAACACTTAGATGTAATATTACTATGGTGTTTAAATTATATGAGTAAAAAATTAAATTATAAAACGAGATTTACTAGAACTTTATTGTCAAATATCAATACCGCGAATAATAAGGTTGGTGTAATTATTTTAGCCATAAAATTTGTTACTATTAATAGGTAACCTTTTCTTATTACTTTTGTTCTTTAATGATTTGAAAACTGATTATAGTTCTTTATATCTAATTGCATGCGATAATTCTTATGAAGGCGCCGCTATGTAAAGACAATTGAGAGATTTTATGTTTTAAATGTTATAATATTCTATCATCCGTAATAAGAATGTTATAAATAATAATCGTAAGGTAGATACTAACTATTAATATTGATGTTATAGTACCTACCTATACATAACATCTATAAGTACTAAAAATAATTTTATATAGTACCTAGGTACTAAATGTTGAGTGAGTGAACTTTTTATTTTATTTTTAAATGGAGGTGAGAAGGACGTATTGATTCCTATTTTTTTGTAACTGTCATACTTTTAATTGGTATAAACGGTCTCATCAAAGAACGATTATTACCGTTTTTCGTCTTTATAATTAAATCTACTTTTTTTTTCTTTTACAAAAATTGTCACACCTTACCTATTGTGTAATGATGGTATTCTATATTCGTATTATATAGTTGTTACCTACATAGTTTACTAAGTAAAAACTAAACTTGTTTAAATATTGTACAATAATATTAATATTATTATTATTATGATATTCTGCTGATTGGAAAATATTATTGTATTACGTGCAAGGTCGTATTACCGCTTAGGCTGTTTAGGCTATAGCCTAGGGCGGCAAATATTAAAGGGCGACAAATTTAAAATGTCGAAACGAAAATCAAATTTTCTTATTGTGTGACGCAAAAATTACGTTGAGATATTATTTTTAAATTTAAAATATAAAAAATGTTATTTTGACACAGCATGATGTGAAACAACATTGATACCACTTATTTAGTGTTCAAAATTAAGCGTGACCGAAATTGAATACATATATTATTATTTATATTATTATCAATATTATTTTATTATATAAATATATTTTAATTTAATTTTGTTTATTTTAAATAATAAAACAATAATTATTTACATTTTTCATCGTAAATTTCATAATAAATATTATTGTAAATAATGTACAACAGTCATGTCAAACACGCGGCCTTACCAATTTTAATGGACAAAATCTTTAATGAATAGTAAAAAAAAATTATAAAATATTTAAGTCATATCACAACTATAATAATTTCATAGAAAATGTTGTATTTGGTGTCCTTAAAGTATATATCAATTAAATATTTTATTTTAATGATTAGGTAGCGTAACAAATTTAAAACGAAATACCCTAGTATATATATATATAACGCACATAGACGCCCAATAGGTCTTTTACGTATTACTTTTATAAGTAAAATATCAAAATGTAAAATAGGTGGTAAATTTTATTTAGCCTATGGGCGGCAAAAACCTTAATCCGGCCCTGATTACGTGGTACATGTACCTACGAGTATATACTCGTAAATATACACATGTATAATGTACGGTAATATACCACTATGTAGCACGATTCGAATTAAACGTTTAAATAAACTAATATTGGCTTTCACGATTAGATTGTAATCCATTATTAGGTGTTTTATTTGTTTTTGAAAGTAGTAATAATAGAATACGGGTAAAATAATATATAATAATACAATAATAATTATATAAATATAATTCAGTACAAAAAGTAAGGATTGAGAAGGGCCCTAATGTTAGATGTAACCAAAATCGTTAATAAGGACAACACACCTTAGGTATCAAAATTGTTTTCGTATTTAAAAAGGTATGAGGTATTCAATAATGATAAATACGTAATTTTTTTGCGTTAGCAATTTGATAATATTTACAATGTTTTGTTTAAAATTGTACCTACTTACTGTACGACTTTTTCATCATATTAAAAACGACTTATTTATCTATGTTTTGAAGGAAGTCGATTTTTAAAATTATAAGTATTAATTGAATAATTTGATACAAAAAAACAACTTTTATTAAATTTTTTTAAATCTATTTTAAACAAAACATAGATTTAAAAAAATTTAATAAAAGTTGTTTTTTTGTATCAAATTATTCAATTTATACTTATAATTTTAAAAATCGACTTCTTACAAAACATAGATAAATAAGTCGTTTTTAATATGATGAAAAAGTCGTACAGTAAGTAGGTACAAATATTAAATTATTCTGTAAACATCAGAGCCGTAACTAGGGTGAGGCGAGCGAGGCACTTGCCTTGGGCGCCTAAAGCTGGGGGGCGCAAAAATATTAAATGATTAACTTAAGAAAAAGTTTTAATTATTGTATAGTTTTGGATTTATTACAAATGATTCACGATTATAAACTAAAAGAATCGTATCCAAGTATTAAAATTACTAGGTATAAGGATTTTTCTCTTGATACCCATCATGAAAGCTTTATGTAAAAGGAGTTTCAGCAAACTAAAATTAATAAAAAAAAACATATTTAAGATCTATAATGGTTCAGGAGAGATTATCAACTATGGACATACTTTCAATAGGAACATAAATCACTGGTAAACTAGATTATGATGAAATTATTGATTGTTATCTGAAAATATTTTATTATATTTTTATTATTATTTTGAAATATCTAATAACTTGCAAATATAAAATTTATTTGTTTACCAAAATATAAGAATATGATAATTAATAATTATATACTTGCGGCTAAAAATGTTATTTCTTGTTTTGCTAGAAACCTAATTACAATTTTTCAGATTTTTCTGAATCGTATTATACATAATAAAATCTGTGAGTGTGTCAATCCTTCAACTTAGGGGGGGGTGCATTGCCTTAGTTCTGCCTCAGGGTAAAAAATAGCTCGGTACGGCTCTGGTAAACATTAATTTCTACAATGTTTAAAATATTATTTTGTTTTAACAGCTTCAATAAACAATAAAAAATTTTTCTTTAGTCTTATCTAAAAAAAAGTATTCTTTCATAGAACCTAACAATACTATATAAATGGTGCGTTTAGATGCTTTCTTAAAAACTTTATTGATTTTATTAAAATTCGTTTCATCAAATTACTACCAATTAGTAGGCAATACATTGACGGATCCAGGGAAAGGGACACTGGAGGCAATTTGAACCCCAGTTAGAAAAAAAAGTATTGAAAATTAAGTATATTTAGAAGAACTAAATAGTAGATACTAAAAATAAATGTTGACAGTTTTAAAGATAATCTATGATCAGCCGTATTATATAATTTTTTACATACATTGCCGCAACCGTAAATAGATGCTGAATTCGCCCTTGAAGTAATTTCTTTGTAATTGAAAAATAAATACTTTGATGTAGCACGGCTTATTTTGTAATATTGTAATTAGTTTTGTGTAATTTTTGAATTTTGATAAATATATTATTAGATATTTTAATGTTCTTTAAAAATAATGCTATGTTATTAGTAATTTTTCCTCATAATCATTCACTCTTATTGTTGAAAATTATGTTAGTTTAATAACACCTATTACGATAGAATATTCTAAGAAATATTTTTTTATTGTCTTTTCGTTAAATTTTTTTTCAATCTATAAAATTTTGTATATTTTTAAGTGTTTAGTGTTTTTGATTTTTTTATGTACATATTTCAAAGATTTTGTTTCTCATAGTTATTGTATTGTTTAATATATGTAATCGATTCTATTTCACTTGTGTAGTTAGAAAAAACCACAATTAATATTTGTGTTTAATTGATAAAAATTAGGCACCAAAAGACTCAACAGATAATCAAAAAGTAATTTTTGTTCTCATACTACATTTATCTCTCTAGTAAAACACTTGTAATTTTGAACTGCTGTGAGTCGGTGCAGGTATAACCCCGCGTTTATTTAGGACATCGCACTGGCGCACTCGTGTCCTAACTAGACTTGCGCCCTTTTGCCTGTGACTGCAACTTACTAAGAAATATATATAACGCGAGAATTGTTCGCGTTCCCATAATTATTAGATAAAAATCAGTTTTTTATACAAAATCGGTCAACGTAAAACTGTATAAGGTAACATTAACGTAATTCGCATGTTATGAGTGTTTATATCGAATGATAGACCTATACATGTACGACATCACTCATTGTAATTATAAAGATATTTAGGTATACTACGCGTCCACTGCAAACACTCGCGTGTGTGCGCACGCCGCATATAAATGGAATCGATAAAGGGTGAGTGTTTGCGCGGATTAAATATATATGTGTCGGTATAGTGGTATAATAAATGCATAGTATTCAAGCTTTTATTTTACCAGAAGAAGAAATATTAAAGAAAAACAAATTTTACGTATTTCATATAATGTATCAACACTATAATTAAATATAATATAATGAGTGAGACCATAAAACATTTGTTTATTTGGATGGATAATTGATGTACTAGTTTTTATAAATTGACTGTATCAGTAAAAATAATTTAAACTATAATTTTATATATATGACGAATAGCTCTAGTATTAAAAAATGTTAAGGGTGATATTTATCTCACGTCTTTCCTGGCGATAAATATATGTCACTTTTTGAAAGCAAATATTTATTATATATATGTAGGCAATAGGTATCTATCATACATTAAGCTTTAATAAAATATATTACATTATATTTTAATATATGTATACATACAATAGATATGTATTAGTTTTTATTAGAATTTTCATAAATCATAATAATAATAATATCGTACAAATATTTATTTCAGACTATGCAGGTAATGGCGGATTATAACACCGGAATTAAGCGAAATACAATCACTGTAGCCGTAGGTACGTTTTGAGAGCGGCAGACGAACACGCCACAAGTATTAGAATATGACGGTCCAAGTAGCACTGCCAGGAAGGAGAATTGACCAGCCAGTGGGAATCGATTTGGTTGTATCGTACTACACAGTAGGAAATTCGTTATGATTTAAATATTTATATATATATATTCAACTACGCAAATAAGTATAAAATATTTTAGAAGTACGAAATACATGAATTCCGATATTAGAAATTCCTCGCCTAGAAATATAATTAATTGATTTTAGAACGACTGTTGAACATTATGGGAGAAAAACACCTCAAAGTTTCCTCCCTAACTTATTTGCAAATGTCTTAGCTTATTTAATATATAAAATATTTACATTTTTCAATAAAAATAATATGTGTATTTTTGGTTTAATTGCGTCTGTTAGTTGATGACGCAATTTAAAAGCTTTAAAATAAAAATTATGGTGAAAAGATTTAATGATACATAAAAAAGTGCGTGGTGGCTTTAGTTTTGTTAAAAAAAGTTAAATTTCCCATAAATTAAAAAATAAAATAGTTCCCAAAATAATTATTTCTTTGTAATTTTTAGTATACGTTTTCATATGACGTCAGCTGGTTACTTCATCCCAGGACAAATAGCATAGTTAATTAAGTTCTCTCACAATTTTTAAAAATGTTAACAATAAAAATAATGAAGTTTAAAAATATATTACTATAATGGTCAACACTTTAAACAGAATAATTAAATACGATAGTTTTTATAAATTGGTATCAAGATTTACTTTATAAACTATAGTTTGTTAACATTACAATAAATAAGTATAATTCTTATGGTGTAATATTAAACATTAAAACTAGACGATTGTAAAATATTTGACGAATTTTATTGTTAAATATTATTATAAGGTTATAAACACTACACTTTTTTTTTATACCTTTTCAACATTTAGTTTTGGGTATTTGAGAAATTGTAGTACACAACAAAATTACAACCTTGGTGTGTATATGTTAATATAATAACATAAGTAGAATTGGTATAGGTTAAATTAGGTTGGGGATAGAAGGGAGCATAGCTCTCCTGAATATTTTTTTTATCTGTTCTCCACATAATAGGTACAAATTAAAAAATAAAAAAGTAAGTCATTTATCAAAAAAATTAAACATAAATTAGCACACTCAAAAACGTTTTTCGATCACCGATCAGTCGAAAATAGCATTGGTTTCGATTTTCGCCAAAAAGTGTATTCTCAAAGTGTTTTCGACTGATGATTCGATTTATGCATTCGATGTATAACTTCGATTGTCAAAACCCAGTCGAATCCTAGATTTTCGACTGTGATTGTTATCATAACATCAAAATAACTATAACTTTTTATACTTACGTCTTTAATTCAATATACGGATAACTAGTTAAGAATGATGGACGATGATTTGGATATGCTAATGCATTTTGGCATTAACAATTTAGAGTTGCAAATAAACCAAAATATTTTTGTGAATAACGAGAGAAGACGTATGGTGGGAGTAAAGTTTGGACCAAATTTTCCTTTTTGTAGCTCAGGGTGAGCTACCATAAGGTCAACCAGCGCATCTTTTTGTTCTAATGATGCAGATTTTCCTTTAGTTTTTTTATTTACTTTATCCATAATTCTTTAAAGGTGGTTAGTGGAGAATAGTAAGAACTTACACGATCACTTTGCAAATTTAAATGTTTAGCTGTTTATCATATTAGCATTAGACCGTTACTTAACAATACCGTAAGTACTTGTAACATAAAAAAAAATCATAACAAAATATAAGTCACATAATATTATCAGTCATCATCATCCATAAACAACTGTTATCAGCTGAATAAATTATTATCTCATGGAATAATTAGCATTTTAGTGATAACATTACGATAATCGAAAACTCAATCGAAAATCACGTATTCGATATTTAAATAAACGATTAGCTTTTGAGAATAGCATAAATCGAAAAATAACAATTGAATGAATTATTTCGATCGAAAGTTGACCATCGAATAAATATTATCGACGATCGTTTTCGATTGATTTGAGAAAAGGCCCCCTGGCTACGAAGTATAAGTTATAAAATAAACGAATAATGGTGACATAAGAAAAAATAATGTAATATAACAAATTATGATCGGCAATTAGAAATTATTTATTATTACATTATAACATTTTATACTATACAAGTAGTGCCATGTTAAGGTATGAACTCGAAGTGATCAGGTCCGGGAGTTTCAGGATTTTAAAAATTTAAAAAACTACATTATTTTTACAAAATATCATATCATATCAAATATACATTCTTATTTTAAAAATTTATATTATTAATAGCTAATATTCATAATAATTTATGTGTTAAAAAATATATATATATTTAAAGGTTTTAGGGAATCATATGGTTTCCGGACATTTTCCCCCAGACTGTTTTTGGCGTAGTAGGACATTTTCCCTCGAAAAATTTTTGGATGCGGACATTTTCCCCCGTATTTTTTTATTTTTTATTTTTAATTATTTACTTTCGATTATAAAACTATTATCTTTAACACATACTTATTAGCTTTTGTTCATATTTTTAGATTATAATTACGAAAAAACGGGAAATTTTACGCAAATTCATGTTTTAACAAAATACATTTTTTTAAATGCTCTAACTCAAAAATGAAAAATCACAAACACTTGAAATTTCCACCACATGTTTATATTGACGTTCTCTATACATGGTTAAGTTTTCAAAGTATTTTGACATATTTTGACTTATTTACAGACAATTTAAATTTTTGAATTATAATATAATTTTGAATAATTAAAACAAGTAAGGTAAAAATATAATTTTATAATAAATAATAATAAATAATATAATATAGTACAATACAACTGGCCAAAAAATCCGACATAACATAAAAAAAGGTTGTAAAGTACAAAATATAATAAATAACTAATAGGTACAATTGGCTAAAAATGTCGACATAAAAATGATACAGTTTGTAAAAAATTCTTTATTTCTAATTCATTTGTTATTCCTAAACACATATTTTTTAGTCTTTTTTCATATTTTTTTTTTTTTTTTTTTTGTAAAAACTGTACCCGTTTGAATATTTAATAATTTAATATTTACTAGTGAATTTGAACTCTGAAGTGCTTCAATGAACATCCAAATATTTGGATGCTGAGTTCTTATCAAACTTTTAAATTTATTATTGAAACCTTCACTTAAATTATTTGTTCTACCTGTATTTTTCTTTGTAGCATTATGTACATTTCATAAATAAGATGGAAATGTCGGTGAAGACCGCCATAATGACAAACCATTTGATTTTGTTGTAGTTTTCTTGTAAGTTCCATTGACGTATGTTCTATCAAAATACAATAATAGTTCATCAATATCTGGATCATTGAGGTCATTTGATAAATCATACAGCACAGACATATCTAACCAATAAATATAACAAATAACAAAACATATATTATAAATTATAATAGAAGTAATGGTAATAATATTACTAACATAATATATAATATTATATACTTTTCTTAACATATTTCAGAGGCAATAAAGCTAAACCTTTCAACATGCCAACTATTTGACGAACATTTTCGTTTTCCTTATATTTTGTAGCTAATCCTATGTTTTGAACTTTACGCCAAATACTTTGAGAAAGATGATAATAACAACATTGAATATTAATGTCGACAAATACTAATTCAATAGCTTGAATCATGGATTGTTCAAAGTCAATACTTATATTTTTTTAATTTCAACTCAGAAAACATACTTCTAAGTTTTGATAAAAGTTCAACGTAGATATCTTTAGTTTTTCTTTGTAATAAAGCATAAACACACGGAACTGATGTGTTTTTAATACATGCATGAATTATGTATACTTGATAAAATTCTTTAGGACAAGTAAAAAATGTTCCATCCATACACCATTTGACCGATTTTGATAACTCTAAAATTCCTTCTGGAGATGCAAAAACAATTATTCGATTGGTATTGTTTTCATTATCAAAAAATAAAAACGGTTTTGGTTCGGGCCCTCCCGTAGTAGTCCAAATACCATTTATTTTTAATTCCGATAAAGGGCAAAGCGAAGGATACTTTTTATTACGAATTCTTCTTAGTGATCTTTTAACCGATTTTTCTTCTGTTAATAAAATCTTTGCTTCGTTTGATAAATTGGACGTTTCTACTGCGAAAAGTCTTGAAGGAGTATCAAAATTGTCTTGGGCTTTAGTATTCATATTCAACATGACTTTTGTTACTTCTACTTGTGCTGTAGACGGTGGATGGTTCATGTGTTCAATATTTTTTAATACATTGAAAATAATTTGATTAGTTGTTACACTACCTTTACAATATTTCTTTTTTTTCCACACACTCCCATCTTATTTTGTTATTGGCAAGATTTTTTTGTTTTGCATACATATAGTCTTTAAAAACAGTTTTTAAACCTCCTTTGTTTGTTTTAAGAATTTATATTTTATCCATGGTAACAAAATTTTTTTTTTATTTTAAAACACTAGGTATAACTACTAAACCACTACTATACTGCTTTGAACAGTTTTGATATAAAATATTGACTCAATCCTCATAACGATGTAAGATTGTATAAGAATGTTATCTTAATAGTCTTTGTAATAATTGACTGGATTTAGGACACAAAATTTTAGATTTCATTGAGTGGAAATGTCCGCCATTCGAATCATATACCCTAAAAATGGTTTTGTATACAAGTTATTAGGTACATACTATAGTATTACTTAAATGTAATATAAAAATTATATATATAAAAATTAAAAATACTAATAATTATTTCATCAAATATATAGTTATGATTTCAAAACACTGTAGTTTAAATATTTGATTAAAAAAAAGTACATTTTACTTATTTAAATATCTAACTTATTAGCTTTCCTCGTAAAATTTAGGTATCTGCTGAATTTTATATAGAATCTCAAATTCTCGATGTATAGTATATTTGCGATGTATAATTTTGATTTTGAACAATTAATACATACTAGAAAATTCATACTAATTGTGTGTTAAATTATTACAATTTACATTAATTTCAACATTGTTTAATTTTAGGTGATGACTGTGGCACTAGTTAGTGGATTTGGCCTTCTGGGTTTTCTTGCTTATTGGATTAGAAAAGCTTGCTCGTAAGTAAAATAACATACATCATTATAAAACTGGGCTATATTAGATTTCTGCCGCTTGCATAATTCATAAAATGGTTTAGAGAAGTTACTTTAATTCTTACATGAAAAATGGGGAGTCATCAGTCACTTCCACTCTAATTTAATAATTCATTATATTAAATTTGTACATATATTTTTCAAATATATTATTTGACATTTTATCCATTATAAATTAATGATTTACAAAGTGTTAACCCTATAAATACTAAATGAATAGGTGGTATTCAAAAATAATAATTAATATTTTAGTTGTAATAGAGATTGTTACAAAACAATAAAAATTAATGTTACATAAAATTGTACGTATAGAATATTTTTGAAAATAGTGGGAAAATTATTATTTAAGTAAAATATTTTAAAAATCTTAAAAAAGTCAGCGAAATCCATATTGAAGTTGAGCCTTGGCCTCATATCTTTTAAACATTTAAAATGGAATCGCTTCTTATTGAGCTGAAGTTAGACTGTTGAACTGTATGAAAGCCCAACATCAATTCTATTAAATAAAATAAAAATGTTATAACTTAAAATCTTTTAAAAACGAGATATTTTTAAAGTTCTATATTTTCAAGTAAAAGTGATTTACTTTTTTTGAAAATTTTGTTAAATAAAGAAAAAAAATGTAATTGATAAAGGATAAGTTTTAAGTTTTTAACTATTACTTTTAGAGTTATGATTAAATAACCAAAATATTAAAAGTGAAAGTTTCGTTTATAACGTAATTTTACAGTTTCTTCATGCCAGGAAAAACTAATGAGGTTTGAAAAAATGACCTTTCTAATATACTACCGTGTGCTAATTTCGAATCTAAAACAAATGCTAAATAAAACTTTTGAACCGGTATTACTTTCTATCCGAAAGGGTTAACAGAAAAAAAATAAAAATAAACATCATGGTAAAACCAATAAGATCCTTTACATCACTTAGAATCTAAAACTGATCATATGATAAAACATTTTTGTACACAGACGGGTAATATTATATGTGCATTAAAAATCATAGTGAAAAATTAAAATTTAAAAAATGTTTTGGTAATTGTTGAATTGTACGGTTGTCATAACCATTAAGGAATATGAAAAAGATAGAAGAGTTTCAGCAACCCCTGTTTTTAGATTCTGAACGGAGTGATGGAATCTATTGGTTTTACAATGATGTGTGTTTTTTTATTTTTTATTTTTTTTTTGTGTCTGACGACACCTTTTTTGGCAGTAAAAAAGCTTCGATTTGCTTATGTAGCAACTTTTCTGAAAGGAAAGTGAATCTAGTTGGTACTTTGGAGGGTCAAAAGTAAAATTTTTTAAATGCGACGGGGAAAACCCTAAAAAAAATAAGGGGAAAAGGGGAGTTTTTACGCAAAACCAGTTTTCGACAAAATCAAATTTTTTATTTTGCTATAACTCAAAAACTAATCGATGTAAATACTTGAAATTTTCACCAAATGTTAAGATTAGCGTTCTCTATACACCGTTAAATTTTCAAAGTATTTTGACTTTTATCGAGCTATTTATAGACAATTGAAATTTTCAATTTTTTAATTTTTTTTTTTAAAATAACGATAAAATTTTTTTGGCCGGCCAGAAAATCTTGAAAATTTAATACAAGGTTTCTTATAAGCTGTTCCTTAACTGATAAAAAAAAAATCTAAAATCGTAAGTCAAAATTTTTTTTTACAAGTGCTCAAAGTTCCAATTTATACGAAATATGTAAAAATCACGAAAGTTTGCAAGTTATTTTGTAGATAAAAATTCATAAAATTTTTTCTGTTGATACTTAAGGTTCAAAATTTTAACACTAGGTTATCTATAAGCTACTCTTCAAAAATCTTTAAAAAAAATTCTACCAGACTTAGAGGAAAAAATTTTATGACTGTTTGAAATTTAAGTATTTACGAAATTGCATAAAATAACGATTTTAAATATTTGTTATAATTCAAAAAGTATAAGTCGCAGATTTTTGAAATTTCTACCAGCTATTAAGATTGGCATTTCCTTTATGTCATATTTTTTTCAAAATATTATATTGAATTTAAGCCACTTATAGGTATTTAAAATATTCGATTTTTTTACATTTTATTTTTATAATCGGTGATAAAAAAATTTGGCTCCTACAAAATACTTGAAAATTTAATAGAAGATTCCATAGGAGTAGTTCTTAATGTCATTCAAAAATTATTAAAATCCATAGGCACAATTTTTTTTTTTTAAGCGTTTGAACAGCGAATATTGACAAAAAATTACATGTAAAATATAATATATTGTATAATATTCTAGACTGACAAAGATATCGGTTTTTTTTTAAAATGCTCTAACTCAAAAATGAAAAATCGCAACAACTTGAAATTTTCACCAAATCTTTATATTGACGTTTTCTATACATGGTTAAGTATTTCAAGGTATTTTGACTTATTTTAGAGAATTTAAATTTTCGATTTTTCTAAATTTTTCGTTTCAAAATAAAATATGCTTATTACAATATTTATAAATAACATTGTATTATATTCTAGACAAACATATCATCTCCGTTCAGAATCGTTTTTCGTATACAATGATACCTATCATTGAATTCAAATTTAACAAATCCATAATAATGACCTATCCTATGAAGAGTCGCACTTCACCCCCAAGCGTACAGCAGAGCAAGGCCCATCCGGTTCTTTTTTTTTATTGAAGTTGCGACTGATTATAAATTATAACAAATACAATTAACTCTAAATATTTTTAAATTTTCACCTCCAACAAAAATTCGTTTAGATTGATTTTACAATAAAAATATTATCAGCCAATCAATTATTAAAAATATACGATCTATATAATTATATAGTGTTTATTTTAAGTGAGTCATATATGTATTTATATTAAATTTAATAATACATTAACATAAAATGAGACCATACGTGAATATTATGAATAATGCGTGTCACCCATCCCACAGTCGTTTTTATTTTTATTTCTAGGTATACATTACAGTAGTTATATAGGTATAGTGAGTATATTTCATAATATATACGTTTTATATATTTGTGTGTGGTCCAAAGTCAATGTCAGTGTTCACTTCGAACTCACGTAATATATATATATATATAGGCTATCGTTCATGTACACACGGATAAAGACCATGGTTAATTCCCACAACACTTATTCGCCTGTAATAAAATATGATGATAAAACCCGATCCATCAATATTTACAAAAACTGAACACGCAATTCGTGCAGTCTACACACCTACGTCAAATAACATGGCTGTATCAAATAAGTAGCAATTAGACGCTTACAATCGTGTCCGTATTACCAGAGCATTTCGCCATCATCGGAAAATTATAAAAATATCATGTCGTTGTCACCAGATTTAATACCCAGCCGACCGGTATATAGAGTTAACGGTCGTGTAGCGTTAAGAAGACCAGATCATAGAGTTCGGTCGAGAACCACGTGTCCATTTAAATTTAGATTCGTATGGTGGTCTAACACTGAACCACTCAAGTATTTTGAGGAGTTGTGTGAAAATTGCAAAACCTTTCAAAACGAGTTAGGAAAATTTTCTAAATTTAATAAAATACTATTGTTAAATATATTTAATATATCCTATATAACGATTATATGTCTAATTATCCAAGTTTTTTTTTTATGTAGAAATGGTAGTCGGTATCAATACACAGCATTGGAACCAGATTCCATGGGACAAGAACGGATGGAACTGGAACGAAAAGCTCGACAACATGCTCAAAATGCATGTCAGCATTACTTAAGATTCTGTCCTCGATATGCTCTTCTACAACATTTGAATGACATAGGATCGAGGTGAGATTAGTTCTGTTTATTGCATTTAATGTTGAACGAGTATTTTGCATAAAAAAAAAATGATAATACCTATATTGGAATACATTATTTGAATTTAGGGTGGACAAACATTGGTTTGTGGTACGTGATGGATCTGTTAAGACAGAACGTCTATTGACACTTGTGCCAAAGAATCCAAAAAGCATTCTTGAATGTACACCAGATACAAGGCGTACAATATTAGATCTTTTTTTAACATTACAACATCCATACATATATCCGGTATTAGATGTTGAGTTTGTAGAAGGTGCAACTGATCCAGAAACAACATTTATAACACTAGTCTTGCCTTTTAACAGTAAAGGAAGTCTCAAAGATCTTATCTATAAGGTATCTTTAAGTTATATTGTACAACTTTTTTTAATTAAACTGAAAACTACAGTGGTCAAAAATGTAATAAATTATAAATAATTAAGAGTTGTTGGCATGATGATTGGAGTGATAAATATGGGCAACGAAGTGAAGGTTTGCCATTATCACAAATTCAAAGACTTGGGCGCCAGATCCTTGAAGCACTTTTATTCCTTAAGAAGAGAAAATTTCCTCACAATTGTAATTTACATTCTGGCAATGTAATTCTACAAAATGGTGTGGCTAGGTATTTTTATAAAGTTTCAAGTAATAAATAAAAATATAGTAGTTATAATTGAAAGTGTTTTGATTGTCTTACAAAAGGATCGCAGGCTTAGAAAATTCTCTACTTGGATTCACATCAAGAATTCAACCCATTGTTATGAGTGGTAATTTTATATTGGAAGACTTCTCATCAATTGATGTTATTTGTTTTGGTACTTTTTCACTGACATATATATGCACAGAAATCTGAAAAATATTTTTTTATTAGGTCATGTTTTATTTGAAATGGCAGCTGGTTATGAATTGCTTACTCCAGAACCCAGTGAAATTAATTTACGCGATATTGCTCATTATCCACAAGTAATTAAAAAACAATTTTAAAATATCAAATAAAATAGCAATTCAATTATTCAAATATTTATGTTATTAATTTTATGAATATAATTTTATATTTAATTTTATTGTTTGGAGGGCCTTAATATAATACATACATTTATGCTTCATAAGGTAGTTGAAATAATGGATTTGGTATTTAAAAATCCAATGGGTCAAGTACCAGCAATTGAACTACTAGTAATGACTGAGTTCTTCAGAAACATTGATCTCAGAGAAATGCGTGCAACATCTTGGCCCGTGAGTATATTTGTTTAAAGTTTATGATTAATAAAAATATATAATTTCTAAAATGTTATTGCATACAATTATTGCAGCTATTACAGGCCAAAATGACAGTTTCTTCATCACAGTTATTGGAAACTGTGAGAAACAGAAATAATAGCAAAAGTTGCTCGTAAATATTTAAATCAGAAATAAAATAAATTCCATTTATTTACTAAATTTGGACTTAAAATGTATTGTAGGATTCCAAACAATCATGATATTGATATAACAGAAAGAAGCTCCAAGGAAAATTTACAAATAAAAAAACTGTCAATGTAAATAAAAAAATTATTTTAGAATTTTTAAGCTATTTATTTATTTAATAATGAGTTACAGGAGAAGTAAAAGCTGTGATGATGAAAAATATTCTCATGCAACAGAAAGAAAATCAAATTTTGTTGGTGATAAGGAATGCATGGTAATAATAAATTTATTGGAATATTATCTTCACATATTTTATAAATAAATTTTTTTTTAATTTATAGGAACATCGTGGTTTATCATTATATCATCGGCAACAGTCACTAGACTTCCAATTTTTGGGATAATAATCCTATATTTTGTCTATTGAATTTAGACCAACTATTATTTACTAGGTTCTTTAAGCAATATATTTTTATTATTTAAAATCGTTGCTAGGCAATCACATTTAATGCTTACCAGTCATCATCAGAATCAAATTCAGCTTGTGGATCCTTAGACCATGATCCATCAGAATTTTTTATCCAACCGATTCTGCAAATATTAATAGCAATAAAAAAATAACAATGTCAATATATATTTATAACTAATGTTATCTATTTTAAAATGATTCTTCGGATATATTAATAAATACATTTTTTTTTCTTTTTTATACTAACTCAAATGTTTTTTCACTAGTAGAAGCTTGATTGTTAACTGGACTATTTTTTGAAATAGTTGTATTTAAATGAGGTATTAATGGTTTATATGGATGTTGTTTAGCGCGATTTATAACTTGTTGTAATGATGGTTTTTTTTTCATAGAAGATATGTAACGTGATACAATTGCAGATTCTTGGGACATATCTAATAATAAAAATAATATTAATTTCATAATATGTAATTATTTAATTATTAAATTTGTTTTGTACCATTTTCTGGAAGTTCCAATTTTTTTTTACGTTCAGTAGGACCAACATGATTTTTTATAGCACCAAATGATTGTACGAGTTGTTTTTGCTGTTGTTTAATTTTCATTAATTCTAATTCTTCTTTTCTTTGCAAATATTTATTGAGTTCTGACAAAAAATATTCATATTAAATAATAAATATTAATTTAATAAATACTCAATGTACGAAAAAATGAGTTAATAAATATAAAAAGTTTTCCTAATTCCGAGTTTTTATATTTTAATTTAATAGTACATTAATAATCTGTGCTATGAATGTAACCAATTAATCCAAGATGTGCTGGTATACTAAATAATTTAATTCTAGATAAAATTTACATTTTGTATCAAATGGGATTGCCTGTTTTTTGTTTTTATTTTTTTTTAAGTGTAATTTGATTATCTAGAAAAAAGGCTTAGTTCACAAATTTTAAAAATAATCTTAATCTATTCTTTATTAAATTTAGATTAGATCTGCTACTAAATATATCAAAATTAAATAATATATAAAATTTCAATCACTACTGAAATAATATACAATTTATTGACTTATTAATTAATACTCTACTATAATAAATTGAAGTAAAAAAAAAAAAATCTTTAATTCCACAACCAATTTTCTTCTTCTTCTCCTTTCTTCTAACTAATTGGGGTCAGCCACCTTTGTCTTAAATCCACACTCATTTAGATTTTTTACATTCCTTACTCACACACTAAAAGCCTAACTGTCATTCTCAATCATATCAAACCATCTCTTTTTTGATTTTCCTTTTTTCTTTTCATTGTTAATTTTCATTACCACTCTTCTTGCTTATGTTTCCTCTTGCCTCATCATATATCCAAACCATCTATCTATTTATTCTAATTATATCTATCTATCTATCCATCCATCTATCTATCTATAAAGTATAGTTAGTCTCACTACATTTGTAAAATTTACCTTTCAGCCTAATTAAAATTCTCTTATCACATAAAATGCCTAACACTTCTTTCTATTTTATCCGTACTTAATCCTAAGTCATCCATGCCAAAGTCCTTGTCCTTTTGCAATTTAATTTAATTTTTCTTTTAATTCTATAACCTATGATAATAATTTATTTGATTCTATATCATTAAGATTTAAACATACCATTTAAGTGTTTTTTTCCCTTTCTATGAATTGAAAGCATATTGACAGTATCAAAAATTGGTCTTTGAATACAAATCATACAAGTCAATCTCCCATTAGACAACAACTTAGCTTCATCTTCTGGTATTTGTATGCCTAGTAATTCCCTGATTCTTTGTGACTGAAATATAACATTATTTTATGATTGGTAAATACAGTAGATTCTTAATATTTCGAATGTCGCTATCACAAATTTTTCGTTATCTCGAACTACTTTGGATTTCTTTGGAAATTACTATTACACTTAATAGTGTTTTTTTCTCGATAACTTGATAAAAAATTAATTGTTTTTCGTTATCTCGAGTTCACAAATAATATTTTTACTACGGTTAAAACAGGAATTGTACAGTATAGCGATTGTAATTTAGATTAAACTTTTGATTAAACATGCTTTGAAAACATTAAGGAATTTTGTTGAGACAACTACAGGTATGGAAGATAATACTTTTTCTGCATTATCTAATTTGGAAGACGTCGTGGTGTAATATTAAGCAAACTTTAATGACGGATTCTTTTTTAAAAAAAATAATATATTCAGTCATTTCAGTATTTTAAGTACTCAAATTATGTATTTTAGGCATTCATATATATTATAGAACATACATTTATATTATTTTTTAATTTTTTAATAAAACTCGATATCTCGAAGTTCTTTCTGTTCCCCTTGAGATTCGACATAACGAGAATCTAATGTATAAATATATAATATATACCTCAAGACTTCTGATTAAATCACTTCCTGATCCATCACATACACGTTTGAATGACATTTTAAGTAAAATTTTACTTATTTTATTATTCTAATTAACAATATATTTGTATGTAAAGTATTTACAGTTTAAAATAGATTTTAAATTACAATAGATTTCCTAGAAAATAAATAATTATTATCCATTAGTTTATATTGATTAATGCATTCAAATTAATACATACTGTGAGAAAAAATAGTGTTTTTATTTTTTGATATAATATCAATAATATTCTCAATTTCATTCACAGTTTCTTCGAGATTGAACTCCACCTGAAATTTGATTTAAATAATTTAACTGTTAAACATATATATATTATATTATATTAAATAATATATAATATATATATATATATATATATATATATATATATATATATATATATATATAAATATTTGGTAATATGTAAATTATTAAAATAAAAAATATGAATAGTAAAATAAATATTTAATGATACTAACTTTATCAGAAGAATCAACAGTATGTTCAATAGTACTTAATTTACTACGTACAGTTTGCATTTTGTCTAAAATAGTTTTTACACTTAGATCAACATTATTGTCATTGCCAGTTAAATTTATCTAAAAATAAACAGTATGTATAACATAAGAAAATTTTTTAAAACTTCAAAAACCACTTAAAAAAACTTTTGTTAAATGGATTTCACTTAATTTGATTTTCATAAGATTGTATGTCAATAAGTAATGTAATAATGTAATAAGTCAATATATTATATGAATATCTTACTTGATTATTTAATTTTAATTCAACAGCTTTTTTTGTCAACAATTGTAGTTTTTGAGATGCACGATAATAATGTCTTAATGATGAACCCAAATTCAAATCGAAATTGTTAGTAAGAGATACATCAACTAAAAAATAATTCAAAATAAGTTACTTATATTTTGGTAAACATTTTAAATATTGATCATTTAAAATGTTCTATAATACATTAATACTTAAATATTAAAATATTTATTATTTTTCTGGTCGGGTAATAAAATATATAAGTTAATTTTTTTTTTTTTATTAATCTTTTTATCTTATTACAACACTATAATTAGTAATTATATGTACATATATGTTATACAGTGTTTGCAATAAATCAAATTTATAAGCAGATAGAAAATCAGAAACAGAGATTTTTAAGGAAACGAAACAGTTTATGGCATACTTAAATCATAAATAAAGATATCAATAAACAGTATTATTTATTGTTTATTTTAGGAGGATGACCGGAGAGATAATATCTCCCAAAGAAAATTATTTATATACTCCTATAGTATATTGCTAACCATATACTTTTATGTAAATGTATAATAGTCTCTCTCAATGAGATAGAAAATATGAAATAAACACTGTCTGTAAATTATATATATTGAAAAGACAAAAAAAGAAATTTTAATATAAAAGTTGCAAGACCATCTAAATTATATTTTGAGGTCATATACTCAAAATATTTGTACACAGTGGTAATAATAAAAATTAATAAATATAATCCAATTGTAAACAAATTTAAAATATAGAACATGTTTCAAAAGGCATCCTATAAAATTCGTTGATTAAATAATCGGTAAATATAAGTGAATTATTTTAGGTAATAATTTTGGTAATACTTACAATCATCGGCCATTAGAAAATTTGTTTTCTTTCTATTTAAAAAAAAAAACAATGTGACATATACTAATATAAAATATCAATCAAATGAAAATATAAACTCTATTTAACAGTACCAAGTACTATATAAATTAAGTTAATATAAAAACAAAACAATCCGTTGTTTTCATAATAAGACTCCTAAGCTAACAAATCACAATAAATAACGATTTTATTCAATCATTGTATGATAACTGATAAGATAAATAATAATTCAAAGAGAATATATATTAAAATCCATTGCCATTACATCTAGTCCAGATTTTTTTAATTGAACGCTGGAAATCCATAAGCGTTTTTTTTTTTGATCATTTTTATGGGAACTCGCAAAATATTTGTTTGAAATTCCTAAACAATTTTACAGGAACATACAGTGCAAGTTTTAATATAAGAGTTGGGGGCAGTTGTCCGAAAAATGATAAGGACCTGGATCGAAAGACGGCGGCATAAGATGTGTTGCCAACATTAAATTTCTAAAAATTATATTATAAAATTAATTTTAGTTTCTGAACGGAGTGATGGAATCTATTGGTTTTACAATGATGTGTGTGTTTTTTTTTTTTTGTGTCTGATGACACCTTTTTTGGCAGTAAAAATGCTTCGATTTGCTTATGTAGCAACTTTTCTGAAAGGAAAGTGAATGTAGATGGTACTTTGGTACACCAAATCTTTATATTGACGTTTTCTATACATGGTTAAGTTTTCAAAGTATTTTGACATATTTTGACCTATTTATAGACAATTTAAATTTTCGATTTTTGTAAAATTTTCGTTTCAAAATAAAATATACTTATTACAATATTTATAAATAACATTGTATTCTAGACAAACATATCATCTCCGTTCAGAATCGTTTTTCGTATACAATGATACCTATCATTGAATTTAAATTTAACAAATCCATAATAATGACCTATCCTATGAAGAGTCGCACTTCACTCCCAAGTGTACAGCAGAGCGAGGCCCATCCGGTTCTTTTTTTTAATGAAGTTGCGACTGATTATAATTAATGATTACAGATACAATTAACTCTAAATATTTTTAAATTTTCACCTCCAACAAAAATTCGTTTAGATTGATTTTACAATAAAAATATTATCAGCCAATCAATTATTAAAAATATACGATCTATATAATTATATAATGTTTATTTTAAGTGAGTCATATATGTATTTATATGTTTTTTGACTCGAATGATAAAATAATCGAATGGTTTTCTTACCATACTACGTTCGTGAAGTTGACCTCCCCACTTTGTCCTATGGACTTCAAACCTTCACCAATATTTTAGAACTAATTTGAAACTATTTGGAACCAAGTTTTCAAAATTTGGAACTTTATCCTTTTCCCAGAATAAGAGATTTCCGGTTGGGGGCAAGCTTAATCTTAATCTATTATCCACTTGTCATAAAAATACTGGAAATATATCAATCTAAAATGTAGACTCTAAATAATAAATAAGTAACTCTAAAATAGAGGCAAAATAAATTGGTTTTTTACCTCTCTTTTAGAACGTAATTCTTTCGGTGCATCCGAATTGCATGCCGTGTACTCCAAAGTTTATTTATTATGCACTTATGTGTACAACTTAAATTTTATTTTTAACTTTTCTAATTTTTTATAAAAACGGATAAATAGAAACTGATTAGTTTCTAGATTGAAATATTTATATAGGTATCCGAGTAAACATTTTACCAAATTGGAGTCACCTTCGCCTAACTGTGAATATTAAACTTTAAATAAAACGATTGTTGTTTAGGGTAATCAAGTAAATGTATTTTACATTTCATTTAAAAATGTTTACTCGGATGCAGGGGAGTATATCAGCCCAGGTGGAGATGAAATATACTGGCCCAAAAGCATAATAATAATATCTTTATTGTTATAGGCGTAAATATGGTGATGCTGTCGCACTTCCCTTCACCAACAATCATGTTAGTTTCCCAATTTTTTCTTACTTGAATATTGTAGCCCCCCTAAATAGTAGTTTTATAACAGAAATCGAACTAATAGTATGGTATACTAATATATATTCGTGTGTGTACATACGTATAATATAATTATATATTAGATTAATTAATTAAGATCCTTGCAAGCCCGATTAACTTTTTTATCAAAACAATCTTAATGACTGACAAAAATTAAGGTATTTCTAGAGGTAAGATTTGAAAAATGTAAAGATGTTTGAATTGGTTAACAATTCTAGTTTGCATTGGTTGGTATATATATTTAATATTTTAAATATTTTGTAATGACAAAAAAAATAAATAATGGTTGTAGATATTTTATGTTTAATAAAAATAAATAAATAAATTAATAAATAGTGGGATGGATGAGATTGTTTCATAAATATATTTCATAATATTTCGTTCTAGTTTATAAATAGCTATTTTCATTTCCTTCTCGATGTTTACTTTTGGTTGATATTTTCTTTAATTACAGCCAATACAGAAAATTATAAACAGATATGAAGTAGCAAAAGATATTACATTTTTGTTCAATTTTGTATATTGTAGTTTCATATGTGTCAAAAATTGGGTTAATTAAAACAAAAATTGTAGAATATGACGTTATATCGTCTTTGTTTGATAGATGATAAATTTGTTGAAAGATCAGCACCAAAAGGATCTTTAGTCCAATTTTATTTTTCATATGCAATCTATATTTAATGAACATATGGATTCATATTTAATAAATTCTTATATTATTATTTTTTTTTATTTAAAAGAATTTTGACATTGAAGACCATTGCCCTTATGTTTTTTAATTTCAGTAATTGGTGAATAGATTAGTTTTTATTATTTATCAAATCATTTATGTTAAATAAATAAATCTAATTTTATTTTATATAAAAAATTTGTTGGTATACAAGAATAACTTATCAACAATTTTTGAAGTATCCTAATTATTTAATTCATATTATCAATAATATATTACATAGTGATGTATTTCTCAATTATGACATAAATAGTGATTAAAATCATACAAGAATATAATTTATAAATTCACAATTATGAAAATATTAATTCTCATGATGACTTATTGTTATAGTAAATTATTGAAAAAGTGCACTTTACCATTATTATAACAACTACACATAAATTGTGTCCATCTTAATCTAAACGAATACATAATTTCCAGCTTTATCTTAGCTGCTACATGAATTTCGCCCAGTATTCTTTAAACGACTACATGGGCACACTTTAAAGCTTATAATATTTTTAGTTTGGTTTTTATCACGTTGCTGGTGATTATATTAAGAAAGCATTCAAGTTTTTACCAGTTTTTTTATTTTTTAATTTTTAATTTATAACTTTTTAATTATTGTTTATTTTAACTATTATATCGAATAAAGTTTAAATCTACACATTTTAATTTTACTTACTTCTAATTGCATAACAATGATAAAAATCAATATTTCTAACCTACCAATATTCATAATTTGCTATCAACAGTTCTAAATTTGTATGAAATGAGAAGGAAAATAATGTTTTTACATTTGGACATAATTTGTGTACTTGTTAAATATCTTTGGGACACAATTTATGTGGAAAAGGGAATTCAGGACGCAATTCATGTGCAGCGATTATAAAAAAATTAAAAAATAAAAGAACAAATCTATATAGTTAACACTATAATGAAATAAAACAAAAACAATGAAATACAAAAATTAGTTTAAGATAAAATAAATATATATTCATAAATAATTAATAAATTAATCATGACATAGAAATAAATGTATTATATACTATTCAATAATACATTCATTTATATTTAAAATTACTAAATTAAAAACTCCACTTAACAAAATAAGCATCAAATATTCAATAATAATGTGTATAAAATTTTTTTAAAACAAATTAATAATGCCTAATACTTTTGTGATTATCAAGCTTTTAAAAGTACCAAGGTTTAATAAGTTAAAAAATAACTATTAAGAAAATATTTTTAATAATATAGTAAAAATTACAAATTAATTCATTAGAATTTATGATTGTCAATAGTTAATATTTTAATTTAATGGTTTATTGTGTTATAGTTTTAAGACTATTTTAAAAATTAAAAATACCAATAGATTCTTGGAAGTTTAATTTTAAAGGGGAAAAAATCAATAAGTAATAATTTGTTAATGATGTTTAACTTTAAAGAATATACATTTAGGGAAGATTCAAGCAGATGTTGATTTCTTTGGTGTATTATCATATGCCTTACGTAATCTACGCCTGAATTCTGATGGAAATTTTTCATAGCATTTTTTACAGGCTGGTTTCAAGTCACATTCGTAAAACTTAGTCTTTTGTGTCATCTTTTGATCGCAGAATGAACATGCAAAGTGATGTACGCACCATGCTTTATTTAAAGCAGTAAAAACTGAAAATTAAAATATATTTTATCTATAAAATAAATATTTTATTTAAAGAAATTCATATTAGTTATCTCACCATCTCCAGCAATCACTTGATTGCAAACAAAGCACAAGTTACCAAATAACTGGTGATAATGGGTCTCACAATAAGCTAAACCTTTTCTTTCATAATGTCGATGACCCAAAAACGGCTTTTCACATTTAGCACAAACAAAATGTTCTACATGCCAATGTTTACCTAAAGCAGTAACTACACGTTCTTCGATAGGTCGCCGACAAGCACCACAAATTGGAATACCCATTTTGTCATGGCATCGCAAACAGTATAACTCATTCTAAAACAATAAAAAATATTATGATTTATTAACTACATTTAAATTCAATTTTAAGCATATTTTTAACCATTTCATTAGCTGTATAGCCAGATCGATGTTTCAACTCTCGAGCATCTGAATTTAATTCTACTCCACAAGATGTACAGTTAAAATGATATCCATGATACACTTCACCTCTGAACCTTAAAGGTTTCTCATCAATAACACCACTATAACAAGTAGAACATTTTTAGATATATATTAATGATAAATATTGAAATAGCAACATACTGGCACTTGAAACATATATGTCTTCCTGACAAAACCGCCTTATCAGCAGCATTACATTCATGACACAGAGCTCTATTTCGATTGCGGACGAATCCACGATCAGCTAGCTGCTTATTGCACACCGCACAACAAAAACAGGCAGGATGCCATGAAGCAGACATGGCTTTGATAACACGGCCAATAACAAATTCTCCACACTTACCACAGCATGGGGCAAAAAGAACTTGAAAATCATGTTCACAGTACTTTCGACCTTCAAACTCATAAAACAATCCGTCAGGGAATGGTCGGAAACATTGAGAACATCTATACAAAAAGCAAAAATATTAGATTAATAAATGATTATCTGAAGGATATCATAAGAGAAAAATTATACAGTTATTTAAGTGTACAACTTACACAAAACACTGGGGATGCCATAGTTCACCCTGTGAGTTGACGATTTTATCATGTGGGTCAAAACCATCTCCACAACGAGAGCACGACATGTTGCTGAACGACATTGTTACGCTGAAATGGTATCAGTTAACTTTCATACAATCCAAACAGAACAGTGAGCAGCTAAGTCCAGTTCACTTACCCAGGCATTGGAGTTGTTGGTCAGTAACGGTAGCTGGAAAAAAATTCAATGAAATCAGACGTACATATATGCATAAATACACACAGGACACACCAGATGTGAAATGGGTGTGTGAAACTGTGTTGATCGAGTTATTTTTCTACTCACATCTGTAGGCGGACCAGGTACTCCCACACGCTGAATTTAGAATATTTTGGAAACGACGGTAGAGTCAGACATCAACTTCGCAAGCTCATTGGATAATCGAATGATTCAAACACACACATAACATCGAAGCCGAAAAAATTACGTACACTGATATTACCATTACGAACACGACTGCACATTGCTATTTATGGATAACGTTATGTCAAGGACTTCAGTTGAGTAAACTTATGAACGATTTATTTTGTATTTTTTCGTCTTCATAAGTTGGTGCTTCTGTCCTGTCATCCTTCTTTAATATGGTCTTATACACAGTATATAATTATGTTCATGGTCTTATATATTGTTATCAACTGTTAATTTTGAATTTAGAATTTTGCTTGCTTATCTACCTTATGTTGTCTATTTTCTACATTGAACACACATTTTTTACAGAATACCGTTAATATAAGGGTTTATGTCATTGTATGTATCAAAACAATACTAATTATTTACTTTATTTTACATTTTATTGTGAATTGCGTGACGCCATTTCGGGTTCAGTTGAATCATTCGGAAAAAATATTCACTCTAATTAAACGTTCTTTTTTTCTTCTAATTTTTGACGTCTTTGTGTTATCTATCGTTAGACAAACTAAAAATGGAACCTATGGCCCTAGGATCACCGTCCCACGACAGCCCACAAAAACCGACTTATCTTCCCGGATACTTAATGGGTGAGCGTGCTCAGTCACCTATCAGTAATGTTTCCCTCAATACTATGTCACCATTGCGCACTAATCGTAGTTATACTTCGGATGCGCATACAACTTTTTTAATGCGTAATTTTCATCATGAGTTAATAGATAAACCGTAAGTATTTTAAATTAGTTAGGAAAAAATACTTCTCAATTATTTTTTAAATTGTATTTTTCTAGATCTTCTACCCCTATTTTAAATAGAGTGAATGATGAACCAACAAAAGCGCCAACTATCGATTTATTTGACATGCTAAATACGTCTGATTATAGAGAAGAAAAGTATGTATACAATTTATCTATAAAATTAAGTCTTTATGGATCATTAATTATATTGTTTATTTTCTTTATAGATGTAACAATAAAGAGAACAAACAATTTTATTCAGAAAAAAGTGATTTACTTGAACAGTCTAATTCTTCAGGATTTTGGATAACAGTTTTTGGTTTTTCAATATCGAATAAAGATGAAATATTAGCAAAATTTACACAAATGGTGTCTTATTGCGATGTTAGACAAGCTGGTCCAAATTGGGCACACATATGTTTCAGTGATTCTACAGATTATCATCGTGCTCTTTTATTTAATGGTCATGTAACTAATAATGGAGCAATGATTGGAGTTATTCCTTGTAATGATAAGGTAATAATATATTTTGAGAATATTACATATATATATATATATATATATGTATTGTATACTCTACTATTTTTATTGCAGACAATTTTAAGTGAAAAAAAACCTATTAATTCACGTCCTAGTCCAAGTTCAGGAGTTTTGTCTAAATCCCTACGATCGCCAATTATAGGTCAACAAATTTCTAGTCCAAATGATTCAATTTCTAAAAGATGTAATATAAGACCAATGGCTATGAAACCAATACCTATTCAAGGAAAAGATGTATGTAACTTTAAACTTTTAATGTAATTATTTAAAAAACTTTTTTTTCGTTTTTAACAGAATTCACCTACAGCAACAACTTCAAATGGTGTTGTAACAAAAACTTTGGAATATTTGTTCGGGTGGTAGGTAAGAAAATTTAAAAAAAACATTTGTACAACCAGTTAATATTAAACTGCTGTTATTAAATGAGTATTTTTTCCCAATTAATATTGTAATAATTATCAATTAATATCATTGTTATAGTTGGAGTCTCAAAAAGCAGAAATATTTTATTTAGATTTAAAAAAAAAATCAATTAGTTTATGTAAATTATTAAAAGTGTTTTAATTCTACAATCTGTATGCTGATATATAATTAAAACAAATGTGAATAGATTATATGCAATTATAAGTTAAATGTATTAATATTTTACATTTATCCAACAATAAAAATTCATCATTACCCTCGATTTTTTTTTTTTTTTGTGAAAATTTCCAATTGTATTTGAATGTAAATGAAAATAATATACTTATGTGTAAAATAATATTTATATATGGCTCTAAAACTTTAATGGTGACCAACTTATTTATTTTTTATAGAATTATAATAAAAATATTTCATATCTTAATCAAATTAAACTTGAATTTATCTATATATTGTATACTAATGTGGTCACAATCTTGCATTCAAATTTGAGTAAATAAGAATAAATCTGAAGAGGTCTAATGTACTATATATTTATGTACTTAAATTGTAATTTGACTATATATTTCTTAAAAATGTTAATATGTATTTATATAGTAAAGAATCTTAAATGTTTTTCATTAATTGTTTTCGTATATACATTTTTTGTGCATTATACTTTATAACTTATTATAAATTATACAAATAAAAATAAAAATAAACTGTATATAATTTTGGTATCCAAAAAAAAAATGTATTTTATTTTTTGTTCATTAACAAAGCAATATAATTTATTAACATTAAAATTAGTTTAATAAACTAAAATAGGTCAATTTAAACTGATGCGAGGCTCTTAATAATATTATAATAAATATCTATGCCGTCAAGGAATGTTTTTTCATTCAAAAATTCATCGTGATCATGTAATAAAATAGGTGTATTGTTTATGGGTGAAAACCCCAATGCTGGAATTCCAATCTGCAATTAAAAAATAATTAATAAGTAAATATTTTATATTTTTAACAAATCTTTAATAATCAAGTGCTCAATTTGCTGAATATAATTTTTTTTATAAGTACTTGAATCTGTATTGAATCTGTATCTATTTTTTTATAAGTACTTAAATATGTTAACAAAAATTTGGAAAAATAAATTTAGTAACTAATTATTAATATGTGGAATGGTTTTCATAAAAAAAATATAAATGTATTATGTTATAAATACCTGTCTGATATATCTACTATCTGTTGCACCAGGAAATATGTATGTTTTTAATTTCAAATTCCTGAAAACAAAAAATAATTAATTACTGAATATAAATATATTTTTCTTAATTTATATTTTATAACTTTACTAATATAAATAAATATAAAATTATTTCTCCCCCAGAACCAACTTACTGGCCAACCTTCTCAAAAAAAAAAAAAAAACCAGATATTTTGGATATATTTGAAGCAAAAATTCTCAGTAATTTGTATTGTACTATAAAAAATAGTCTTGACACCAGGTTTGGACCTAATTACCGCAGAAATAACTAGATGTCTTCCAAAAAAAGCCATAGTTCTTATAACATATATTTAATGCTTCTCTCAGACTTTCATACTTTCCAATTTTATGGAAATTCTCTAATATTATTCTCTTCACTAAACCAGACAAACCACTTGACACTCCAACCTCATTTAGACCAATAAGTCTCTTGCCTTTTTTTTTTCAAACATTTTAGAAAGACTTATCCTAAAACACATATTGCCATATATTATCGATAATAGCATATTCCCAAATATTCAGTTCGGATTCCGTAGCTCACACAGCACAATTCACCAACTACATCGAGTTGTCGATGCTATTTCTACGTCCTTGGCAAAAAAAACTATACTGCTATTGTGTTTTTTTATATGTTTCACAAACGTTCGACAGAGTTTGACACATAGGCTTGCAATTCAAACTCAAACAATTTCTCCCTTCTTCCTTATTCAGTTTACTCAAGTCATACCTAACCGATAGATATTTCCAAATGCAATATAACTCATCCACATCTAGAATCGAAAAAATCAATACTGGCGTCCCACAAGGTGGCATACTATCTCCCTGTCTCTTTAACATCTATGTAGCCGACCAACCTACCATGCAATAAACCACTGTAGTCGACTCTGCTGACGATAAAGTCATTTAAACTATTAATAAGGATCCTATAACTGCCTCATAAAATCTACAAATCCATCTTAATTACTTATCTGAATGGTACAACAAATAGAGAGTTAAAAAAAACTAAAATAAATCAATACATACAACATTCACACTAAAACAAGGTATATGCCCAAACATTACCCTTAAAAATGTGCAAATTCCTACATCTGATACAGTCAAATACTTGGGATTAATCCTTGATAAAAGACTGACATGGAATAAACACCTTCGAACAAAAAGACTAACATTAAATAACCGTATGCGTATGCTCAGACCTCTTTCAATCAGAAATAAATTCTCCACTCTGAACACTAAATTATTAATCTATAAAGCTTTACTCAAACCAATATGGACGTATGGCCTTCAATTATGGGGTGCGGCCAAAAAATTCAACAGCGATAGAATTGAAACGTTTCAAAATATCTCTCTCCGACGACTATCTAATACTCCACCCTACATCACCAATTTAACATTTCATAATGATCTTCATATGAAAACAATAGTAGAAGAGGTTCGCATCTTTTACATGCGCTTCCATAAACAACTTCAAACTCATTCTAACCTTCTTGTAAAAGATCTCTCTATTCGTACACTCCCAGGAAATCCTAACCATAGGTTAAAAAGAAAGTGGTGCCGAGATTTATTATAAAACTTAAATATTTAATGTCAAAAAGAACCGGATGGGCCTCGCTCTGCTGTACAGTTAGGGGTGGAGTGCACCTCGCTTATAGGATAGGTCATTATTATAATGGATTTGTTAAATTTGAATGCAATGATAGATATCATTGTATACGAATAACGATTCTGAACGGAGTTCATATGTTTGTCTAGGATATAATACATTGTTATTTATAAACATTGTAAAAAGTATATTTTATTTTGAAACGATAAATATATTTTTCAATTAGGATGGGTTGGCAGTTGCATACAGCGATATAGTTTGTCAGTCTAGAACATTCTACATTATATTATATTTTACATGTAATTTTATGTCAATATTCGCTGTTCAAACGCTTATAAAATAAAATTGTGCCTATGGATTTTAATTTTTGAATGACTTTAAGAACTACTTCTGTGGAATCTTCTATTAAATTTTCAAGTATTTTGTACGAGCCAAATTTTTTTTATCACCGATTATAAAAAAAAAAATGTAAAAAAATCGAATATTTTAAATGCCTATAAGTGGCTTAAAAATCAATATTATATTTTGAAAAAAATATGACATAAAGGAAATACCAATCTTAACAGCTGGTAGAAATTTCAAAAATCTGCGACTTATACTTTTTGAATTATAAAAAATATTTAAAATCGTTTGAGAATAAATCGCTATTTTATGCGATTTCGTAAATATTTAAATTTCAAACAGTCATACAATTTTTTCCTCTAATTCCGGTAGAAATTTTTTTAAAGATTTTTGAAGAGTAGCTTATAGATAACCTAGTGTTAAAATTTTGAACCTTAAGTATGAACAGAAAAAATTTTATGAATTTTTATCTACAAAATAACTTGCAAATTATCGTGGTTTTTAAATATTTCGTATAAATTGGAACTTTGAGCACTTATAAAAAAAAATTGTGACTTACGATTTTAGATTTTTTTTTATCAGTTAAGGAACAACTTATAAGAAACCTTGTATTAAATTTTCAAGATTTTCTAGGCAGCCAAAAAAATTTTATCGTTATTTAAAAAAAAAAAATACTTAAAAAAATTGAAAATTTCAATTGTCTATAAATAGCTTTATAAAAGTCAAAATACTTTGAAAATTTAATGGTGTATAGAGAACGCTAATCTAAACATTTGGTGAAAATTTCAAGTATTTACATCGATTAATTTTTGAGTTATAGCAAAATAAAAAATTTGATTATGTCGAAAACTGATTTTGCGTAAAAACTCCCGTTTTTCCCAAATTTTTTTGTGGTTTTTCCCGTCGCATTTAAAAAATATTGAAAATTTTTTACTTTTGACCCCCCAAAGTACCAAAAAGATTCACTTTCCTTTCAGAAAAGTTGTTACATAAGGCAATCGAAGCATTTTTACTGCCCCAAATCGTGTCGACAGACACAAAAAAAAAAAAAAAAAAAAAAAAAAAAAAAAAAAAAAAAAAAAACACACATCATTGTAAAATCAATACATTCTTCACTCCGTTCAGAATCTAAAAAAAAAAAAATAAATAAATAAAAGTAAAAACTGAAAAGATTCACCTAATCAAAAGTCGCTAATGGGTAGCTGCTTAATCATACCTTTTCATGCTATATTCTTCTCTCATCAAATAAACCTATTGTGCAATATTGTATAGATTGTTTATGTAAATAAAATTAAAAAAAAAAAACTTATATTTTATTTTTATATTACATTGTCAAATTGAATGATTTTATGTCAATTTGTTGAGTTGATTTCATCGTATAAGTTGTCATTCAAATTAATATCTTGTTATTTATTTTTATTTTATATAATAAAAGAAAAAGAAAATGTGGTTATGTTCATTGATCATATACATAATACTTACATTTTATGACATTCATTTTTAAATGCAACCCACCAAGGGTTATTTTCATCAATTTTGGTAGGCTGAATGAAAGAACTTTTTTTAAGAAATTCTACTGTTACGCCTTCACCTGCTTCCTCACACCATTTTATTACAGTTTTTTCCATCTTTTCAACGTCAACATCAATACTTAATCTTACATCAAAACAAACCGATAATTCTGGTGGTACCACATTAATTTGACAACCTCCGTTTAGCATAGTCAAATTTATCGATGTGATATCACCAGCACCTAAATTGCAACTCTTCATTTTTAATTTTTCATATTCCCTCCAATTCATGAATTTATTAATGATATTTTGCAATTTTTCTCCAGCTGTATTTTCATGTAATAATGATCCATGTCCAGGTGTACCAGAACATGTTACTTTAAGATCTGTCAATGAAAAAAATAACAAAATTTAATAAAAAATATACAATATAAGATAATTTCTTATTTCTTACGCCATAATGTTCGTTCTCCATAGTAAATGCTGAAACTATTATCATTACTGGCTAATCCTTCATCTAATGCAAAACCAACATTTAATGCTCCAAATTCAGGTGATTTAACAAATTTTTTCATTCCTAAATAACCTCCAGTTTCTTCATCTAAGACACCATTTGAATTACATTTAAACAGCTTCTATTTAAATAAACATTATCTATAAAACAAATACTAACCTGGAACAAATGATAGATGTATAGTTCTATCAAAAACTAATTTATCTTTTAAAAATTTTCGTATTGTTTCTATATATTGAATTCCAACACATTTCATGTCTTGTGATCCTCGGGCATATATGTTGCCATATTCATCTTTATGTGCAGAAAAAGGATCATATGTCCAACATTCCTAAAATAATGATAAATTATAATTATATATAAATATATATAATTACCAAAATATTTTCAATGTTAAATATAAATGTAATATAAATGTATTTTAATTATTTGAGAAATTAGTATAATTGATGGTAAGGTTATTTTTAATATAATTTTATTTTTTCATTGTCTCCTACTTAAGTTATGATATTAGACATAGCTTAAATACACTAATTAAAGTATTATGTTGAATCTAAGTAAATTCAATTATACCTGAATAAATATTATAACTTATGAACAATATAGATCAATTCAACAATTTTATTAAAATTACTCAATTCAACGTGTACTATGATTAATATATTTGATAATGCTAATTAATACTCACTTTATTTCAGCTATTTTTCAAATTAAATTAAAAATATATTGAAATTTATAAGAAACAGTTAAATACTTATTATGTTATTTATAATACTATGATAAAAAAAATCAGTATGATCCATTGTTATAATTATAAATATTATTATTTTGTAATTATTTGAATTACTAATGAATAAATGCAATATATAGTAACCCAACACTATGCTATAACTGAAATATTTTAATATAAATGAATTGGTTACAACTGATTAAACTGAGTTGTCATTACTTTTCTAATATATATATATACGTTATGTAACTTTATGTTTTAAATCACAAATTATAAATATTTTTTAATTAAAATAAAAGAACAGAATCTAATATGCCATTTAATATTGTTATCGGGTCTTTGATTTTTAAAAAATTTATAAATTAATTGAAACTGTTTTCAAAAAATAATTTTTTTATTAAGACTACTACTTGATAATGCAATAATAAAAGAGTAATAAAATACAATTCTTTAAATATTATTTAAATTATAATTAATTATACTAATTATTTATAATTATACTTACTGGATAGACTGGAACAACATCGGTATGAGAATTAAGGAGTATAGAAGGCAATTCTGGTTTCTGCCCAAGCCATGTTATAACAATAATTGGTTGGCCGGGAGCCATATAATAAATATTTGATGGAAGATTTAGGCTTTGAGCTTGGCGTAAAAGAAATTCAACACATTTACCTAAATAAATACATATATGAATATTATTTTGTAACAATAATTTAAATAAGAACTAAATGTACTTACTATAATCAACATTTGGATGAACAGTTGGTATACGTAAATATTCTCGAAAATTAGTAACTGCTTCATGTTCTTCTTGATTTGAAGACATCTTTCTTCTTTTTATTTTTAGGAGTTCAGCCTATAATCATGCAAAAAATACTAACTGAATAAAACAATTATTATTAACTTTAAATTATATTACAATTTAAGGATTAGCTATTAAATAATTACTAATATTCATGCATTAACCATGAGCACTCTTGAAGTTAATCTTTTTATACTATTTATCTAAGATAAAAAAATTATATTCTTTTGCTATGCATTTTCTGTTTTAAATTAGTATGAATTCTACAATAATGTACATATTAGCATTTTTAGTACTTTTTTAATTTTTTTTAATAAAAATCAATTAAGTATTTAAAGTAATGAGAAATCAACCAATTAAATTATAAAAAATAAATTAATTTTACTTTCTAATCACTTTTTAATTAATTGTATGTGTAGTATTAATTGTGCTAAAAGTAATTAAAGTTAACTTCAATTATCAACTAATTACACACATATATATTGAGTCACTGATAATATGAGCGATAATTTTATTTTTATACTTTATTCAAAATGTAATGAATATTTGTATACTAGATAAAAAAAAATAATACTTTATAAGTTTTATTTCATGAACAATATAGCACTTTTTAATTTTTTAATAAATGTTATAATTAATTATATAATATTATAATTTGATAAGCTAAAAAGAAGCTAATAAAAATATTATATAAAAAATATACTCCAATTTTTTTCATACATAATATATTAACATTAGATTTTTAAATTAAATAGACCTATTTATAATATTACTTTATAATCGAGCTTTTTGATTAAAGATTTATTATAAGTGTGTTAAAAATGGAAATTTTTCAATATAATTAAAAAACAACTAATATATAAAGCCTGGATGTCGATACTTTCATACAAATTTATTCATGACAAAAAATATAAAAATAAATTACTTTTTATGTATCCTTTAGATTGTAAAAACTAACTAATCAAAATAATATTTATGTATTATTATAATTTTAAATAGAATGGAAATAAATTCTAAATTTAAAATAACTTAATTGAAGTTCAAAAAAAATCAAAACTGATTTTATTCTTGACACTTATGCCAACAAATTTCATGCATTATTCTCATATTGCAAATTAAAATGTAAATAATTATAATTTTGTTCATAACTGCTGTGCTGTTCAAATGGTAAATATTTGAATATACCAAAAACTTGGCTATTTGGAATGCGCTTGAAACACATTGTTGGTGTAGAAAATATTTTATATATTTTACAAAATAATATTAGTCATCAATATGCAGACTCTAATAATATTATAAATTAAAAGCGTATTTAAAATTATTACTATAATCATTGTTATGTAGTTTTGAACAAATAATATTTTTGTCAACATTATTGTTAATTTAAAATATTTAAAAGTATTCTCACCATGGTAGGTATTATTATATTATATTTTAAATTAGGTTAATTGACCAATTTTGTTCCATTATTGATCTGCACTTAGATGTTTGCCTAAAAAAATTGAATAGCAATAAAAGTATTAATTATACCTAAAGTTACATTTAATATTCTTTACAAAGATAATTATGAAATAGAAACTAGGTCATCTGTGTTAGTTATATATATTATTTATCTTAGACATTAATATCTACTTGATAAAGGATTAAAAATGATCATCAAATAGTTATGAGCAGCAGTGACTGAATGTTATTCATATAAGTGGATGTAAACTAATGAAATACGTATAAATTATGGTTTTATAAATAATATTCAAACAAAACCAATTCATTCTATTCACCCAGAAGATCGATACCACTAAAAAATGAAAAATTGGGACTTACTCAAACATCACGAATCAGTGACGCCGATTTGTATTTAATTTGTTAGGGAAAAGTATACAAATAAGTTACCGCCGCCACTCACTAAATTAGTGCAAAGTTAATGATCAGTTACATGATATTACAGTAAATTCAACCATCACAAAGTTAAATACAAGGGCGGATCGCCCCATAAAAGTACGTGTTCGGCGCCACTGTCACGAAGATATAAATACTAATGCAACAATAATAATTACAATATAATTTAGGTGTTGTTTTATTATAATAAATCTGTGTAACAGTAATTACCTCCTGTTGATCTTTTAATGCAATCGAACGACCTTATTGGTTATTCAAGTTACGTTGGTATCGCACATCAAATCCTAATTCGTTACAATTAGCAGGTGTGTGAGTGTGTGTGTGTGTGTGTGTATTTTAAATTATTTTTACATGCACCTTTCCTCGTAGAATCAGACGACCAGACTACCGTCTAACGGGACTGCTTCGGCGCCCGTGCGTCGTTGCCCCCGCACGAGTATTATTATTTATTATTAACCGTTATCGTTTTATTTTTATTATTTTTTTTTTACTCTTTAATTTTTATCACGACTGCGGCTGCGTATAGATGCAACTTTCTTATCATATTGTTACCAGATTAAGTGGTCCTTGTGTTATTTACTTACTAAGACCTATATTAATTATAACCATCACAGCGCTGTGTGTTCTACGTCTTGTTTTCTGATTATAACATTTATAATAACAGTGTACACATTTATCCCTATCCCGGGTGTTGTATATGATTAGCAAGTCGCTGATTGCACCACGAAACGCTTTTGAAACGTACCGGTCTATTCCTTTGCAGAATTTTGTGTGATTCTTACGGACGCAATAGAGTTCAATTGACAACCAATTGTGCGACTGTACAACGGTAAAAAGATTATATAAATAACTCCTTTTGTTTTATTTTTCAGAATCGCGTTGACGTGTTTTAAAGACGAATGTTGCTCGCTGTATGTTTATAAATGTGTATAAATAGGTGAACATCTAGAAATAAACTATCTGACACTTTTTTCCATCTTAAAATATATTTTCTAATATTCGAAAATGTTTAAATACAATTATTATAAGTACAGAGAGTTTTTTTTTAACTCTTGAGGCACAACTTTTTGAAATGTAATATTGTAAAAAAAATATTGACGTCCCGCTCTGTTGTAAAGCGGAATTCAGGACACTAAAACAAGAAAATACAATAAATGAATTATAAATAGATTAAGTAGGTGGTAAAAAATTTCTATTTAAACAGTTATCGTTAGAGTTAGATATTTTTTCACTTTCCAAAATACAATGAATTAAAGTTTTTAATATTAAAATAAATATTAACGAAATAGCGGTTAGTGACTATACTAATTATAACTATAAATGCTATACTAACGTATACTTTAAATGTAATAGCTATATAGTATAACGAAAAGGTAAAATAGTTACATAGGCAGAAATCAATTGAATAAATTTGTGAGCTACGATATATTTTTCTTAAGAATATCTATAACACTCAATGTTGTATAATTTTGCAATAATCTTTAATGAGCCTTGATAGAACTTTGGGAAGGCTAAGCTTCCCAGCTATCCCTCGATTTTCTCCAAAAAATAGTTAGGTATCTATTTAATGTTCTAATACAATAGTCGATAAGATTGGTATTTCCTATGTATTAAAATCTATACGATATGATAGACGAAATAGAATAAAAGAAATAGCCGAATGTATGTAATTAAAAAAATACGGTACTTTACAAATATTTTGCTCCAAATGGTTGTAAAAAAATGGGGACTTTTTTGTCCCGCTCGCTTGCAAGGCGGGACATGGGACAAAAATTAAAAAAACACTTAAAAACATAATATACGCGTCCCGCTAAGAATTGAAACGGTACGCAGGATTAGTATATCAAATATCAAGACGTTACTCAACCCAATATGTACAAGAGAAACAAGGTGCTGTAATAATAATGACAATAATGTATTTCGTGGTTTTAAGCCACTCTTTGATAGTATTGTGAATATCTCATTTTATTACGTTCGCTCTCAAATAATATTTTATTTTCATCAGTTTTTTTTTTTTTTTGTCAAAAAAAAGTTAATCATTTATGTGTTTAAATACTAAAGTATAAGTAGTAATCGTTGGTTTCTACCTTCCATCATTCAATCACTATTACATAATTATAGATTGAACTAAGGTTGCTTTAGTGCATAATTAATACGTAGTACGTTCGCCTCTATCTAGTACAGTTTTTATCTTATCTTATATACAGTAAATACTTTTTTCGGAGAACTGTATGCCAATTTAAAATTATTTAATCAGTTTTAATTAATCTTTATGTATAATAAGATCATGATGATTAATTAAGGTTTTAATTTCTTAATCTTTAACGAATTGATAATACGAAACTTTAGAAAAGTTAAAAATCATAGAGTACCGCTTAGTATAATACAGCTGACAGTGATTATATTGTATTATTTATTTTAATTTTTTTTTATTATAACAATGTGTAACAATTTTTTTTAAAATTACTAAAATTGATATTATTTATTTATTATATAGCACGTATGACTTTGGTTAGGTAGTTGAATACTCAGCAATACAATCTAAAATTTAGAAATTATTGTTGTTTTTTTAAATTTCGCTATTTGTAAATATACATGTAGGATTTAAAGTGAAAAAAAAGTGCAGAGAAATCTAATTCAATTATCATTCTCAACGTTTGATATATATATATATATAATGAGGTGTTGTTAGTGAACAATTCTTCCACAAATTATTCATATGCTGTAAAAATGTATACATTTGTAAATAACTTACTTAATATTTTAAATAACAGATTGTATGTATATTTTAATATAATAAAAAAAAGAACCGGATGGGCCTCGCTCTGCTGTACAGTTGGGGGTGGAGTGCACCTCGTTTATAGGATAGGTCATTATTACAATGGATTTATTAAATTTGAATGCAATGATAGATATCATTGTATACGAATAACGATTCTGAACGGAGTTCATATGTTTGTCTAGGATATAATACATTGTTATTTATAAATATTGTAAAAAGTATATTTTATTTTGAAACGATAAATATATTTTTCAATTAGGATGGGTTGGCAGTTGCATACAGCGACAATTTGAGTGAAACGATCTACAAAATTTTTTAGTTACGATAAGTTTAACTTATTATAATCCTTGTATTACATTTTCAAGAGTTTTCGGTTTGCCAATTAAATTTGATAGATGTTTAAAAAAAAAATTTTACAAAAATCGAAAATTTTAAGTGTCTATAAATAAGTCAAAATACTTTGAAAACTTAACCATGTATAGAGAACGCCAATATAAAGGTTTGGTGAATATTTCAAGTTGTTGCGATTTTTGGTTTTTGAGTTAGAGCATTTAAAAAAAATGTAATTTGTTGTGGGTAGTTCGTAAATGGTACACACAATTATTTTGAATAATAATTTATTAATTACTATTTATACAATTATAACACTCGCAAAGAAGGAAAAACTAAAAGTAAAAATTTATAATACGTGTATTAGAAATAGTAACGAAATCAATGTTGATACAAAAAGAAATAATAATAATACATTAAATATTAAATGATCGTTTCGGCGGCGGTTATAATACAATTAGCGATAACGCGGCGAGTACGGCGATAACGTATGTGTGTGACCGCGGCGTCGGATACTGAACGACTGTTGTTGTTGTCGGCTATCTCTCCCGTATATAATTAGGCGATAGCTTTCTTAATTATTCCGGAACATTCTCGATATGATATGTGATTAATATATTTAGTCTCGAATATTCTCGAAATATATAGATAATTCGATAGCGTCGCGCGTTATTGATTGTCGCCACATCACTCCCCTACCAGTGACGGAGTCAAACAAAACCTACTTGGAGACGGTCTGGAAAACGAACTCTTCTTCCGGAACGTGTCCTTTGGTCCTCCTTTGTAATGGTATTCGGTGTAGGTGTCTGCATTTCTCTCGAAATATCTTCCTTAGAATGGTCGTCTACTATGATGTAGGCCGGTTTAAGTCTATCTATAGTTACTCTAACTTTTTTTGTCTTTATATCAATGACAAAAGTTTTTATATTTCGACTTATGACTCGATAGGGACCATCATAGGGCATTTGTATTCCATTTTTGGGTCCGTCATGTCGAATGAATACGTACTCTGTGGTTGCAAGATCCTTGAAAACAAAGTTCTTCTTATCGCCATGTCGCGTACCATTGACAGGTCGGATCTGCTGAATGTGATGTCGAAGATCTTTGATAAACTCAGCTGCGTCGTCGAACTTGGCGGCATTATCTTTTGACGTTAGGAATTCGCCTGGGAGTCTAAGTGGCTCTCCATAGACTAATTCTGCCGAGGTGGATTTAAGATCGTCGCGCCAAGCTGCTCGGATACCCAATAAGACTGTCGGAAGAGTTTCTGTCCATCGATTATTTTGATGACATTTAATGGCGGCTTTAAGCTGCCGATGGCTTCGTTCCACCATGCCATTTGCTGAAGGATGATAGGCCGTGGTCCTAAGATGGTTCGTGCCAGTCAAGTCATTAAGTTGCTTGAAAAGGCATGACTCAAATTGTCTTCCCTGGTCTGTTGTGATACGAAGAGGGGTACCAAATCTCGCGATCCAATGCGTATAGAAGGCTCGTGCTACGGTTTCCGCTTCTTGATCTTCCAATGGAATTACCTCAGGCCATCGAGTAAATCTATCGATACACGTGAGGCAATAGCGAAATCCTTCGGAATAAGGCATAATGATTAGATCTAAATGAACATGTTCAAATCTTTGAGATGGTAAAGAAAATGAACCAAGAGGTGCTGTGACATGGCGCGTGATTTTGGCTCGTTGACATTCTACACATGCCCTCGCCCAATGTCTGCAGTCTGCGTCAATGGCTGGCCACACGAATCGCTGTTTAACAAGCTTCGTCGTGGCCTTAACACCTGGATGTGCAAGTCGATGTATATTATTGAAAACTTTACGTCTGAATGGCTTTGTGACAAAGGGCCTGGCGGTTGAAGTTGATAGGTCACAGAACACTAAGACATTCGTACCTGGTAATTGAACTTGCTTGAGTTGTAGTCCAGTGTTTTCTTTTTCGTATTTCTTTAATTCCTCGTCTCCCTGTTGTGATATCGCTAATGCAGTGTAGTCTATTGTCTCTGACAAGGCGTCAACGCGAGATAAAGTATCAGCCACGATATTCTGCTTACCTGGAACATACCTAATATCCGTGGTGAATTGTGAGATAAAGTCTAGGTGTCTGAATTGTCGTGGTGAGCATTTATCCGATTTCTGCTGAAATGCAAAAGTGATGGGTTTGTGGTCGGTGAATATAACAAAATCGCGTCCTTCCACCATATACCGAAAATGCTTGACAGCAAGGTATATCGCGAGAAGTTCTCGATCGTAAGCTCCGTATTTCGTCTCGGTCGCTGTGAGCTTCTTGGAAAAGAAAGCAAGAGGTTGCCACACATCATTGACGAACTGTTGGAGAGTTGCGCCAACCCCGGTGTTTGAAGCATCACTTACAATAGCCAGTCGAGCGTTGTCACATGGATGTGCGAGAAGTGTGGCTGTAGCGAGTTTCTCTTTGCATTTTTCAAAAGCCAAAATAGCCTCTGGTGTCCAGTTAATAGGTGACTTACCTTTTAAATTGGGTACCAAAAGGTCACTTAGTGGTGCTTGTGCGTCTGAAGCTCCAGGTATAAAACGACGATAGAAGTTTAACATACCCAAGAACTGTCGTAGACCCTTAGCGGACGATGGCCTCTTGTAGCTTAAAATGTCAGTGACTCTGTCAGGTAGAGGACGTGTTCCTTCTCTAGTAATCATGTAGCCCAAAAACTTTACTTCTGACTGTCCAAAAACGCACTTTTTTGGATTGACAACCAGAGAGTATTCACGTAAACGCTCAAAAATGATCTGTAAATGTTTGATGTGCTCTTCCTCAGAAACAGATGCCACCAAGATGTCGTCAATGTAGCTGTAACAGAAATCAAGCCCAAAAAGTACTTCGTCAATAAATCGTTGAAACGATTGTGCTGCATTTCGAAGCCCAAAAGACATAAAGAGGAATTCGAAAAGTCCAAATGGTGTCACGATTGCGGTTTTAGGAATATCTTCTTCAGCTACAGGAATTTGATTATATGCTCGGACTAGGTCGATTGTTGAAAAAATCGTTTTACCGTGGAGAAAGTGTGCAAAGTCCTGAATATGACGAACCGGGTACCGATCTGGAACAGTCCGAGCATTTAGAGCACGGTAATCCCCACAAGGACGCCAGGCATCAGTTGTGTTCCTTGATACCAAGTGTAATGGTGATGCCCAAGGTCCCTGGGACGGTCGAATAATGCCCAATTGGATCATAGCTTCAAACTCCTTTTTTGCTGCCTTGAGTTTATCAGGTGCTAAGCGTCGTGGTTTACAAGATACTGGGGGTCCTGGTGTCGTTTGAATATAGTGTTTGGTGCTGTGCCTAATGTCTTTAGGCGCTCCATACGGTCGAGTGATCTCGGGAAATTTCCGTAGTAAGCCGTCGTATTTCGTTTCTCCCACGACGATCTTTATGGATGGTATGGAGGATTCAGCAGCGTGACCATGAGCGGTAAGTCGTGTAACACCATCTAAAAGACATTGATTACGCACGTCTACCAAAAGATTGTAATGACTTAAGAAGTCCACACCAATGATGGGTTTGGATACTTCCGCTATCACAAATCTCCAAATGAAATCTCGACGAAGTCCGAAGTTGAGACTGAGCGTGATAGTACCGTAGGTGTTAATGGGCGTGCCATTGGCTGCTGATAGGACGTAATCGGATTTTACTCGTCGGTCTGGAACAGCACTACGTGGATAAACACATAAGTCGGCACCCGTGTCGATGAGAAATTGAGTTTGAGAAGTTCGATCAGTAATGAATAGACGGCGTGGGGACGGACTGGGCTCACTGGCCGTCATCAGTGATGACCCGTCACGTTTCCCGAATTATAGGTACAAGGTTCCTTACATTTTCGTGACTGAGATCCATAACGCCAATGATACCAGCATAATCCATCTGCGCCATGGAGAGTACGGCTCCGAGATCGAGATCTTGAGCGGTAAGTACTTGGTCTTGAGTCCGGGTTACGCGAGGGACGAGTATTGATCGCTGACACTTCACTTCTCAACGCCGCAATTTCCTGATTTATACTCAAGGTAAGTTGAGACATTTTAAGATTGAACATGGCTTCAAGAGTGTCACTTCTCGTTGTCTCGGCTATTTGAGGTAGCAAAGGACCAGATGCATCCGCGATGTTGTCTGCATGGACAGCGAGTTCTTCAAGCTTACTATCTTTAACTATTGCTAACGCCACTTGTATACTTTTTGGTAGGCGGCCCATCCAAAGTGTCTTTAATAATGTTTCCGGGACGGAAGAGTCAGCCAGGCTTTGGAGGTGGCGTAAAAATTGTGACGGTTTACGGTCACCAATCTCAACGCGCTCCAGAAGTTGACGTGTTTTTTCCTCTTGGGAGGCACTAAGACGTTTTATTAATTCATGTTTTATTTTGACATACTTACTGTCCGAGGGCGGCGTCATAATTATGTCTTTGACTTCAACTGCATATTTCGGCGGTAATGCTCCAACCACATACCCGAATTTTGTACTATCAGCTGTGACTCCCGCGCTGGCGAAACTACCTTCGACCATAGCAAACCAAAGTTCGGGATCTGACGAAATGAAATCTGGTATTTTGACAGCCACTCGAGCAATCGTTGCGTCTGTCTCTGCCATCACGTCGAGGTCACCAATTTGTGGGTAGTTCGTAAATGGTACACACAATTATTTTGAATAATAATTTATTAATTACTATTTATACAATTACAACACTCGCAAAGAAGGAAAAACTAAAAGTAAAAATTTATAATACGTGTATTAGAAATAGTAACGAAATCAATGTTGATACAAAAAGAAATAATAATAATACATTAAATATTAAATGATCGTTTCGGCGGCGGTTATAATACAATTAGCGATAACGCGGCGAGTACGGCGATAACGTATGTGTGTGACCGCGGCGTCGGATACTGAACGACTGTTGTTGTTGTCGGCTATCTCTCCCGTATATAATTAGGCGATAGCTTTCTTGATTATTCCGGAACATTCTCGATATGATATGTGATTAATATATTTAGTCTCGAATATTCTCGAAATATATAGATAATTCGATAGCGTCGCGCGTTATTGATTGTCGCCACATAATTTTTTTTCATTAAATTCACTTTTATTTTCAATTTATCAATTTAATGGATAAAATTGAAATATCAAATAAAATATTGAAATTATTAAATGAAATTTTTTTTCATAAATTTTAATTTTTTTTATTTTCACTTTTTTCCGATTTATGAATTTTATGGATAAAAACGAAATATCAAATAAAATATTGAAATTATTGATTATAATTTTTTTTCAATTTATCAATTTAATGGATAAAATTGAAATATCAAATAAAATATTGAAATTATTGAATAAAATTTTTTTACATAAATTACATTTTTTTCCAATTTATCAATTTAATGGATAAAATTGAAATATCAAATAAAATATTGAAAAATTTTAATATAATTTTTTTTCATTAAATTCACTTTTATTTTCAATTTATCAATTTAATGGATAAAATTGAAATATCAAATAAAATATTGAAATTATTACATGAAATTTTTTTTCATAAATTTTAATTTTTTTTTATTTTCATTTTTTTCCGATTTATGAATTTTAAGGATAAAAACGAAATATCAAATAAAATATTGAAATTATTGAATAAAATTTTTTTTACATAAATTACATGTTTTTTTCAATTTATCAATTTTATGGATTAAATTGAAATATCAAATAAAATATTGAAATTATTGGATATAATTTTTATTCATAAATTTTTAATTTTTTTTCAATTTATCAATTTAATGGATAAAATTGAAATATCAAATAATATATTGAAAAATTTTAATATAATTTTTTTTCATAAATTTATAATTTTTTTATTTTCACTTTTTTCCGATTTATGAATTTTATGGATAAAAACGAAATATCAAATAAAATATTGAAGAATTTTAATATAATTTTTTTTCATAAATTTTTAATTTTTTTATTTTTACTTTTTTTCCAATTTATCAATTTAATGGATAAAATTGAAATATCTAATAAAATATTGAAATTATTAAATGAAATTTTTTTTTCATAAATTTTAATTTTTTTCCGATTAATGAATTTTATGGATAAAAACGAAATATCAAATAAAATATTGAAATTATTGAATAAAATTTTTTTTACATAAATTAAATTTTTTTTCAATATATCAATTTAATGGATTAAATTGAAATATTAAATAAAATATTAAAAAATTTAAATATAAATTTTTTTCATAAATTTTAAAATTTTTTTTCAATTTATCAATTTAATGGATTAATTTGAAATATCAAATAAAATATTGAAATTATTGAATATAATTTTTTTCATAAAATTCAATTTTTTTTCAATATATCAATTTAATGGATTAAAATTTTTAATATAATTTTTTTTCATTAAATTCAATTTTATTTTCAATTTATCAATTTAATGGATAAAATTGAAATATCAAATAAAATATTGAAATTATTAAATGAAATTTTTTTTCATAAATTTTAATTTTTTTTTATTTTCACTTTTTTCCGATTTATGAATTTTATGGATAAAAACGAAATATCAAATAAAATATTGAAATTATTGATTATAATTTTTTTTCAATTTATCAATTTTATGGATAAAAATTGAAATATCAAATAAAATATTGAAAAATTTTAATTTAATTTTTTTTCATAAAATTCACTTTTATTTTCAATTTATCAATTTAATGGATAAAATTGAAATATCAAATAAAATATTGAAATTATTGAATATAATTTTTTTTCATAAAATTCAATTTTTTTTCAATATATCAATTAAATGGATTAAAATTTTTAATATAATTTTTTTTCATTAAATTCACTTTTATTTTCAATTTATCAATTTAATGGATAAAATTGAAATATCAAATAAAATATTGAAATTATTACATGAAATTTTTTTTCATAAATTTTAATTTTTTTTTATTTTCATTTTTTTCCGATTTATGAATTTTAAGGATAAAAACGAAATATCAAATAAAATATTGAAATTATTGAATAAAATTTTTTTTACATAAATTACATTTTTTTTCAATTTATCAATTTTATGGATTAAATTGAAATATCAAATAAAATATTGAAATTATTGGATATAATTTTATTCATAAATTTTTAATTTTTTTTCAATTTATCAATTTAATGGATAAAATTGAAATATCAAATAATATATTGAAAAATTTTAATATAATTTTTTTTCATAAATTTATAATTTTTTTATTTTCACTTTTTTCCGATTTATGAATTTTATGGATAAAAACGAAATATCAAATAAAATATTGAAGAATTTTAATATAATTTTTTTTCATAAATTTTTAATTTTTTTATTTTTACTTTTTTTTCAATTTATCAATTTAATGGATAAAATTGAAATATCAAATAAAATATTGAAATTATTAAATGAAATTTTTTTTCATAAATTTTAATTTTTTTTATTTTCACTTTTTTCCGATTTATGAATTTTATGGATAAAAACGAAATATCAAATAAAATATTGAAATTATTGAATAAAATTTTTTTTACATAAATTACATTTTTTTTCAATTTATCAATTTTATGGATTAAATTGAAATATCAAATAAAATATTGAAAAATTTTAATTTAATTTTTTTTCATAAAATTCACTTTTATTTTCAATTTATCAATTTAATGGATAAAATTGAAATATCAAATAAAATATTGAAATTATTGAATATAATTTTTTTTCATAAAATTCAATTTTTTTTCAATATATCAATTTAATGGATTAAAATTTTTAATATAATTTTTTTTCATTAAATTCACTTTTATTTTCAATTTATCAATTTAATGGATAAAATTGAAATATCAAATAAAATATTGAAATTATTACATGAAATTTTTTTTCATAAATTTTAATTTTTTTTTATTTTCATTTTTTTCCGATTTATGAATTTTAAGGATAAAAACGAAATATCAAATAAAATATTGAAATTATTGAATAAAATTTTTTTTACATAAATTACATTTTTTTTCAATTTATCAATTTTATGGATTAAATTGAAATATCAAATAAAATATTGAAATTATTGGATATAATTTTATTCATAAATTTTTAATTTTTTTTCAATTTATCAATTTAATGGATAAAATTGAAATATCAAATAATATATTGAAAAATTTTAATATAATTTTTTTTCATAAATTTATAATTTTTTTATTTTCACTTTTTTCCGATTTATGAATTTTATGGATAAAAACGAAATATCAAATAAAATATTGAAGAATTTTAATATAATTTTTTTTCATAAATTTTTAATTTTTTTATTTTTACTTTTTTTCCAATTTATCAATTTAATGGATAAAATTGAAATATCTAATAAAATATTGAAATTATTAAATGAAATTTTTTTTTCATAAATTTTAATTTTTTTTATTTTCATTTTTTTCCGATTAATGAATTTTATGGATAAAAACGAAATATCAAATAAAATATTGAAATTATTGAATAAAATTTTTTTTACATAAATTAAATTTTTTTTCAATATATCAATTTAATGGATTAAATTGAAATATTAAATAAAATATTAAAAAATTTAAATATAAATTTTTTTCATAAATTTTAAAATTTTTTTTCAATTTATCAATTTAATGGATTAATTTGAAATATCAAATAAAATATTGAAATTATTGAATATAATTTTTTTCATAAAATTCAATTTTTTTTCAATATATCAATTTAATGGATTAAAATTTTTAATATAATTTTTTTTCATAAATTTTTAATTTTTTTATTTTTACTTTTTTTCCAATTTATCAATTTAATGGATAAAATTGAAATATCAAATAAAATATTGAAAAATTTTAATATAATTTTTTTTCATTAAATTCACTTTTATTTTCAATTTATCAATTTAATGGATAAAATTGAAATATCAAATAAAATATTGAAATTATTACATGAAATTTTTTTTCATAAATTTTAATTTTTTTTTATTTTCATTTTTTTCCGATTTATGAATTTTAAGGATAAAAACGAAATATCAAATAAAATATTGAAATTATTGAATAAAATTTTTTTTACATAAATTACATTTTTTTTCAATTTATCAATTTTATGGATTAAATTGAAATATCAAATAAAATATTGAAATTATTGGATATAATTTTATTCATAAATTTTTAATTTTTTTTCAATTTATCAATTTAATGGATAAAATTGAAATATCAAATAATATATTGAAAAATTTTAATATAATTTTTTTTCATAAATTTATAATTTTTTTATTTTCACTTTTTTCCGATTTATGAATTTTATGGATAAAAACGAAATATCAAATAAAATATTGAAGAATTTTAATATAATTTTTTTTCATAAATTTTTAATTTTTTTATTTTTACTTTTTTTCCAATTTATCAATTTAATGGATAAAATTGAAATATCTAATAAAATATTGAAATTATTAAATGAAATTTTTTTTTCATAAATTTTAATTTTTTTCCGATTAATGAATTTTATGGATAAAAACGAAATATCAAATAAAATATTGAAATTATTGAATAAAATTTTTTTTACATAAATTAAATTTTTTTTCAATATATCAATTTAATGGATTAAATTGAAATATTAAATAAAATATTAAAAAATTTAAATATAAATTTTTTTCATAAATTTTAAAATTTTTTTTCAATTTATCAATTTAATGGATTAATTTGAAATATCAAATAAAATATTGAAATTATTGAATAAAATTTTTTTCATAAAATTCAATTTTTTTTCAATATATCAATTTAATGGATTAAAATTTTTAATATAATTTTTTTTCATTAAATTCAATTTTATTTTCAATTTATCAATTTAATGGATAAAATTGAAATATCAAATAAAATATTGAAATTATTAAATGAAATTTTTTTTCATAAATTTTAATTTTTTTTTATTTTCACTTTTTTCCGATTTATGAATTTTATGGATAAAAACGAAATATCAAATAAAATATTGAAATTATTGATTATAATTTTTTTTCAATTTATCAATTTAATGGATAAATTTGAAATATCAAATAAAATATTGAAATTATTGAATAAAATTTTTTTTACATAAATTACATTTTTTTTCAATTTATCAATTTTATGGATAAAAATTGAAATATCAAATAAAATATTGAAAAATTTTAATTTAATTTTTTTTCATAAAATTCACTTTTATTTTCAATTTATCAATTTAATGGATAAAATTGAAATATCAAATAAAATATTGAAATTATTGAATATAATTTTTTTTCATAAAATTCAATTTATTTTCAATATATCAATTAAATGGATTAAAATTTTTAATATAATTTTTTTTCATTAAATTCACTTTTATTTTCAATTTATCAATTTAATGGATAAAATTGAAATATCAAATAAAATATTGAAATTATTACATGAAATTTTTTTTCATAAATTTTAATTTTTTTTTATTTTCATTTTTTTCCGATTTATGAATTTTAAGGATAAAAACGAAATATCAAATAAAATATTGAAATTATTGAATAAAATTTTTTTTACATAAATTACATTTTTTTTCAATTTATCAATTTTATGGATTAAATTGAAATATCAAATAAAATATTGAAATTATTGGATATAATTTTATTCATAAATTTTTAATTTTTTTTCAATTTATCAATTTAATGGATAAAATTGAAATATCAAATAATATATTGAAAAATTTTAATATAATTTTTTTTCATAAATTTATAATTTTTTTATTTTTACTTTTTTTCCAATTTATCAATTTAATGGATAAAATTGAAATATCAAATAAAATATTGAAAAATTTTAATATAATTTTTTTTCATAAATTTTTAATTTTTTTATTTTTACTTTTTTTCCAATTTATCAATTTAATGGATAAAATTGAAATATCTAATAAAATATTGAAATTATTAAATGAAATTTTTTTTTCATAAATTTTAATTTTTTTTATTTTCATTTTTTTCCGATTAATGAATTTTATGGATAAAAACGAAATATCAAATAAAAAATTGAAATTATTGAATACAATTTTTTTTACATAAATTAAATTTTTTTTCAATTTATCAATTTAATGGATAAAATTGAAATATCAAATAAAATATTGAAATTATTAAATGAAATTTTTTTTCATAAATTTTAATTTTTTTGTATTTTCACTTTTTTCTGATTTATGAATTTTATGGATAAAAACGAAATATCAAATAAAATATTGAAGAATTTTAATATAATTTTTTTTCATAAATTTTTAATTTTTTTATTTTTACTTTTTTTCCAATTTATCAATTTAATGGATAAAATTGAAATATCAAATAAAATATTGAAAAATTTTAATATAATTTTTTTTCATTAAATTCACTTTTATTTTCAATTTATCAATTTAATGGATAAAATTGAAATATCAAATAAAATATTGAAATTATTACATGAAATTTTTTTTCATAAATTTTAATTTTTTTTTATTTTCATTTTTTTCCGATTTATGAATTTTAAGGATAAAAACGAAATATCAAATAAAATATTGAAATTATTGAATAAAATTTTTTTTACATAAATTACATTTTTTTTCAATTTATCAATTTAATGGATAAAATTGAAATATCAAATAATATATTGAAAAATTTTAATATAATTTTTTTTCATAAATTTATAATTTTTTTATTTTCACTTTTTTCCGATTTATGAATTTTATGGATAAAAACGAAATATCAAATAAAATATTGAAGAATTTTAATATAAATTTTTTTCATAAATTTTAAAATTTTTTTTCAATTTATCAATTTAATGGATTAATTTGAAATATCAAATAAAATATTGAAATTATTGAATATAATTTTTTTCATAAAATTCAATTTTTTTTCAATATATCAATTTAATGGATTAAAATTTTTAATATAATTTTTTTTCATTAAATTCACTTTTATTTTCAATTTATCAATTTAATGGATAAAATTGAAATATCAAATAAAATATTGAAATTATTAAATGAAATTTTTTTTCATAAATTTTAATTTTTTTTTATTTTCACTTTTTTCCGATTTATGAATTTTATGGATAAAAACGAAATATCAAATAAAATATTGAAATTATTGATTATAATTTTTTTTCAATTTATCAATTTAATGGATAAAATTGAAATATCAAATAAAATATTGAAATTATTGAATAAAATTTTTTTTACATAAATTACATTTTTTTTCAATTTATCAATTTTATGGATTAAATTGAAATATCAAATAAAATATTGAAAAATTTTAATTTAATTTTTTTTCATAAAATTCACTTTTATTTTCAATTTATCAATTTAATGGATAAAATTGAAATATCAAATAAAATATTGAAATTATTGAATATAATTTTTTTTCATAAAATTCAATTTTTTTTCAATATATCAATTTAATGGATTAAAATTTTTAATATAATTTTTTTTCATTAAATTCACTTTTATTTTCAATTTATCAATTTAATGGATAAAATTGAAATATCAAATAAAATATTGAAATTATTACATGAAATTTTTTTTCATAAATTTTAATTTTTTTTTATTTTCATTTTTTTCCGATTTATGAATTTTAAGGATAAAAACGAAATATCAAATAAAATATTGAAATTATTGAATAAAATTTTTTTTACATAAATTACATTTTTTTTCAATTTATCAATTTTATGGATTAAATTGAAATATCAAATAAAATATTGAAATTATTGGATATAATTTTATTCATAAATTTTTAATTTTTTTTCAATTTATCAATTTAATGGATAAAATTGAAATATCAAATAATATATTGAAAAATTTTAATATAATTTTTTTTCATAAATTTATAATTTTTTTATTTTCACTTTTTTCCGATTTATGAATTTTATGGATAAAAACGAAATATCAAATAAAATATTGAAGAATTTTAATATAATTTTTTTTCATAAATTTTTAATTTTTTATTTTTACTTTTTTTCCAATTTATCAATTTAATGGATAAAATTGAAATATCTAATAAAATATTAAAAAATTTAAATATAAATTTTTTTCATAAATTTTAAAATTTTTTTTCAATATATCAATTTAATGGATTAAAATTTTTAATATAATTTTTTTTCATTAAATTCACTTTTATTTTCAATTTATCAATTTAATGGATAAAATTGAAATATCAAATAAAATATTGAAATTATTACATGAAATTTTTTTTTCATAAATTTTAATTTTTTTTATTTTCATTTTATTCCGATTTATGAATTTTAAGGATAAAAACGAAATATCAAATAAAATATTGAAATTATTGAATAAAATTTTTTTTACATAAATTACATTTTATTTCAATTTATCAATTTAATGGATAAAATTGAAATATAAAATAATATATTGAAAAATTTTAATATAATTTTTTTTCATAAATTTATAATTTTTTTATTTTCACTTTTTTCCGATTTATGAATTTTATGGATAAAAACGAAATATCAAATAAAATATTGAAGAATTTTAATATAAATTTTTTTCATAAATTTTAAAATTTTTTTTCAATTTATCAATTTAATGGATTAATTTGAAATATCAAATAAAATATTGAAATTATTGAATATAATTTTTTTCATAAAATTCAATTTTTTTTCAATATATCAATTTAATGGATTAAAATTTTTAATATAATTTTTTTTCATTAAATTCACTTTTATTTTCAATTTATCAATTTAATGGATAAAATTGAAATATCAAATAAAATATTGAAATTATTAAATGAAATTTTTTTTCATAAATTTTAATTTTTTTTATTTTCACTTTTTTCCGATTTATGAATTTTATGGATAAAAACGAAATATCAAATAAAATATTGAAATTATTGATTATAATTTTTTTTCAATTTATCAATTTAATGGATAAAATTGAAATATCAAATAAAATATTGAAATTATTGAATAAAATTTTTTTTACATAAATTACATTTTTTTTCAATTTATCAATTTTATGGATTAAATTGAAATATCAAATAAAATATTGAAAAATTTTAATTTAATTTTTTTTCATAAAATTCACTTTTATTTTCAATTTATCAATTTAATGGATAAAATTGAAATATCAAATAAAATATTGAAATTATTGAATATAATTTTTTTTCATAAAATTCAATTTTTTTTCAATATATCAATTTAATGGATTAAAATTTTTAATATAATTTTTTTTCATTAAATTCACTTTTATTTTCAATTTATCAATTTAATGGATAAAATTGAAATATCAAATAAAATATTGAAATTATTACATGAAATTTTTTTTCATAAATTTTAATTTTTTTTTATTTTCATTTTTTTCCGATTTATGAATTTTAAGGATAAAAACGAAATATCAAATAAAATATTGAAATTATTGAATAAAATTTTTTTTACATAAATTACATTTTATTTCAATTTATCAATTTAATGGATAAAATTGAAATATAAAATAATATATTGAAAAATTTTAATATAATTTTTTTTCATAAATTTATAATTTTTTTATTTTCACTTTTTTCCGATTTATGAATTTTATGGATAAAAACGAAATATCAAATAAAATATTGAAGAATTATAATATAATTTTTTTTCATAAATTTTTAATTTTTTTATTTTTACTTTTTTTCCAATTTATCAATTTAATGGATAAAATTGAAATATCTAATAAAATATTGAAATTATTACATGAAATTTTTTTTCATAAATTTTAATTTTTTTTTATTTTCATTTTTTTCCGATTTATGAATTTTAAGGATAAAAACGAAATATCAAATAAAATATTGAAATTATTGAATAAAATATTTTTTACATAAATTACATTTTTTTTCAATTTATCAATTTTATGGATTAAAATGAAATATCAAATAAAATATTGAAATTATTGGATATAATTTTATTCATAAATTTTTAATTTTTTTTCAATTTATCAATTTAATGGATAAAATTGAAATATCAAATAATATATTGAAAAATTTTAATATAATTTTTTTTCATAAATTTATAATTTTTTTATTTTCACTTTTTTCCGATTTATGAATTTTATGGATAAAAACGAAATATCAAATAAAATATTGAAGAATTTTAATATAATTTTTTTTCATAAATTTTTAATTTTTTTATTTTTACTTTTTTTCCAATTTATCAATTTAATGGATAAAATTGAAATATCTAATAAAATATTGAAATTATTAAATGAAATTTTTTTTTCATAAATTTTAATTTTTTTCCGATTAATGAATTTTATGGATAAAAACGAAATATCAAATAAAATATTGAAATTATTGAATAAAATTTTTTTTACATACATTAAATTTTTTTTCAATATATCAATTTAATGGATTAAATTGAAATATTAAATAAAATATTAAAAAATTTAAATATAAATTTTTTTCATAAATTATAAAATTTTTTTTCAATTTATCAATTTAATGGATTAATTTGAAATATCAAATAAAATATTGAAATTATTGAATATAATTTTTTTCATAAAATTCAATTTTTTTTCAATATATCAATTTAATGGATTAAAATTTTTAATATAATTTTTTTTCATTAAATTCAATTTTATTTTCAATTTATCAATTTAATGGATAAAATTGAAATATCAAATAAAATATTGAAATTATTGAATATAATTTTTTTTCATAAAATTCAATTTTTTTTCAATATATCAATTAAATGGATTAAAATTTTTAATATAATTTTTTTTCATTAAATTCACTTTTATTTTCAATTTATCAATTTAATGGATAAAATTGAAATATCAAATAAAATATTGAAATTATTACATGAAATTTTTTTTCATAAATTTTAATTTTTTTTTATTTTCATTTTTTTCCGATTTATGAATTTTAAGGATAAAAACGAAATATCAAATAAAATATTGAAATTATTGAATAAAATTTTTTTTACATAAATTACATTTTTTTTCAATTTATCAATTTTATGGATTAAATTGAAATATCAAATAAAATATTGAAATTATTGGATATAATTTTATTCATAAATTTTTAATTTTTTTTCAATTTATCAATTTAATGGATAAAATTGAAATATCAAATAATATATTGAAAAATTTTAATATAATTTTTTTTCATAAATTTATAATTTTTTTATTTTCACTTTTTTCCGATTTATGAATTTTATGGATAAAAACGAAATATCAAATAAAATATTGAAGAATTTTAATATAATTTTTTTTCATAAATTTTTAATTTTTTTATTTTTACTTTTTTTCCAATTTATCAATTTAATGGATAAAATTGAAATATCTAATAAAATATTGAAATTATTAAATGAAATTTTTTTTTCATAAATTTTAATTTTTTTTATTTTCATTTTTTTCCGATTAATGAATTTTATGGATAAAAACGAAATATCAAATAAAAAATTGAAATTATTGAATACAATTTTTTTTACATAAATTAAATTTTTTTTCAATTTATCAATTTAATGGATAAAATTGAAATATCAAATAAAATATTGAAATTATTAAATGAAATTTTTTTTCATAAATTTTAATTTTTTTGTATTTTCACTTTTTTCTGATTTATGAATTTTATGGATAAAAACGAAATATCAAATAAAATATTGAAGAATTTTAATATAATTTTTTTTCATAAATTTTTAATTTTTTTATTTTTACTTTTTTTCCAATTTATCAATTTAATGGATAAAATTGAAATATCAAATAAAATATTGAAAAATTTTAATATAATTTTTTTTCATTAAATTCACTTTTATTTTCAATTTATCAATTTAATGGATAAAATTGAAATATCAAATAAAATATTGAAATTATTACATGAAATTTTTTTTCATAAATTTTAATTTTTTTTTATTTTCATTTTTTTCCGATTTATGAATTTTAAGGATAAAAACGAAATATCAAATAAAATATTGAAATTATTGAATAAAATTTTTTTTACATAAATTACATATTTTTTCAATTTATCAATTTTATGGATTAAATTGAAATATCAAATAAAATATTGAAATTATTGGATATAATTTTATTCATAAATTTTTAATTTTTTTTCAATTTATCAATTTAATGGATAAAATTGAAATATCAAATAATAAATTGAAAAATTTTAATATAATTTTTTTTCATAAATTTATAATTTTTTTATTTTCACTTTTTTCCGATTTATGAATTTTATGGATAAAAACGAAATATCAAATAAAATATTGAAGAATTTTAATATAATTTTTTTTCATAAATTTTTAATTTTTTTATTTTTACTTTTTTTCCAATTTATCAATTTAATGGATAAAATTGAAATATCTAATAAAATATTGAAATTATTAAATGAAATTTTTTTTTCATAAATTTTAATTTTTTTATTTTCATTTTTTTCCGATTAATGAATTTTATGGATAAAAACGAAATATCAAATAAAATATTGAAATTATTGAATAAAATTTTTTTTACATAAATTACATTTTTTTTCAATTTATCAATTTAATGGATAAAATTGAAATATCAAATAATATATTGAAAAATTTTAATATAATTTTTTTTCATAAATTTATAATTTTTTTATTTTCACTTTTTTCCGATTTATGAATTTTATGGATAAAAACGAAATATCAAATAAAATATTGAAGAATTTTAATATAAATTTTTTTCATAAATTTTAAAATTTTTTTTCAATTTATCAATTTAATGGATTAATTTGAAATATCAAATAAAATATTGAAATTATTGAATATAATTTTTTTCATAAAATTCAATTTTTTTTCAATATATCAATTTAATGGATTAAAATTTTTAATATAATTTTTTTTCATTAAATTCACTTTTATTTTCAATTTATCAATTTAATGGATAAAATTGAAATATCAAATAAAATATTGAAATTATTAAATGAAATTTTTTTTCATAAATTTTAATTTTTTTTTATTTTCACTTTTTTCCGATTTATGAATTTTATGGATAAAAACGAAATATCAAATAAAATATTGAAATTATTGATTATAATTTTTTTTCAATTTATCAATTTAATGGATAAAATTGAAATATCAAATAAAATATTGAAATTATTGAATAAAATTTTTTTTACATAAATTACATTTTTTTTCAATTTATCAATTTTATGGATTAAATTGAAATATCAAATAAAATATTGAAAAATTTTAATTTAATTTTTTTTCATAAAATTCACTTTTATTTTCAATTTATCAATTTAATGGATAAAATTGAAATATCAAATAAAATATTGAAATTATTGAATATAATTTTTTTTCATAAAATTCAATTTTTTTTCAATATATCAATTTAATGGATTAAAATTTTTAATATAATTTTTTTTCATTAAATTCACTTTTATTTTCAATTTATCAATTTAATGGATAAAATTGAAATATCAAATAAAATATTGAAATTATTACATGAAATTTTTTTTCATAAATTTTAATTTTTTTTTATTTTCATTTTTTTCCGATTTATGAATTTTAAGGATAAAAACGAAATATCAAATAAAATATTGAAATTATTGAATAAAATTTTTTTTACATAAATTACATTTTTTTTCAATTTATCAATTTTATGGATTAAATTGAAATATCAAATAAAATATTGAAATTATTGGATATAATTTTATTCATAAATTTTTAATTTTTTTTCAATTTATCAATTTAATGGATAAAATTGAAATATCAAATAATATATTGAAAAATTTTAATATAATTTTTTTTCATAAATTTATAATTTTTTTATTTTCACTTTTTTCCGATTTATGAATTTTATGGATAAAAACGAAATATCAAATAAAATATTGAAGAATTTTAATATAATTTTTTTTCATAAATTTTTAATTTTTTATTTTTACTTTTTTTCCAATTTATCAATTTAATGGATAAAATTGAAATATCTAATAAAATATTGAAATTATTAAATGAAATTTTTTTTCATAAATTTTAATTTTTTTTATTTTCATTTTTTTCCGATTAATGAATATTATGGATAAAAACGAAATATCAAATAAAATATTGAAATTATTGAATAAAATTTTTTTTACATAAATTAAATTTTTTTTCAATATATCAATTTAATGGATTAAATTGAAATATTAAATAAAATATTAAAAAATTTAAATATAAATTTTTTTCATAAATTTTAAAATTTTTTTTCAATTTATCAATTTAATGGATTAATTTGAAATATCAAATAAAATATTGAAATTATTGAATATAATTTTTTTCATAAAATTCAATTTTTTTTCAATATATCAATTTAATGGATTAAAATTTTTAATATAATTTTTTTTCATTAAATTCACTTTTATTTTCAATTTATCAATTTAATGGATAAAATTGAAATATCAAATAAAATATTGAAATTATTACATGAAATTTTTTTTTCATAAATTTTAATTTTTTTTATTTTCATTTTATTCCGATTTATGAATTTTAAGGATAAAAACGAAATATCAAATAAAATATTGAAATTATTGAATAAAATTTTTTTTACATAAATTACATTTTATTTCAATTTATCAATTTAATGGATAAAATTGAAATATAAAATAATATATTGAAAAATTTTAATATAATTTTTTTTCATAAATTTATAATTTTTTTATTTTCACTTTTTTCCGATTTATGAATTTTATGGATAAAAACGAAATATCAAATAAAATATTGAAGAATTTTAATATAAATTTTTTTCATAAATTTTAAAATTTTTTTTCAATTTATCAATTTAATGGATTAATTTGAAATATCAAATAAAATATTGAAATTATTGAATATAATTTTTTTTTAAAATTCAATTTTTTTTCAATATATCAATTTAATGGATTAAAATTTTTAATATAATTTTTTTTCATTAAATTCACTTTTATTTTCAATTTATCAATTTAATGGATAAAATTGAAATATCAAATAAAATATTGAAATTATTAAATGAAATTTTTTTTCATAAATTTTAATTTTTTTTATTTTCACTTTTTTCCGATTTATGAATTTTATGGATAAAAACGAAATATCAAATAAAATATTGAAATTATTGATTATAATTTTTTTTCAATTTATCAATTTAATGGATAAAATTGAAATATCAAATAAAATATTGAAATTATTGAATAAAATTTTTTTTACATAAATTACATTTTTTTTCAATTTATCAATTTTATGGATTAAATTGAAATATCAAATAAAATATTGAAAAATTTTAATTTAATTTTTTTTCATAAAATTCACTTTTATTTTCAATTTATCAATTTAATGGATAAAATTGAAATATCAAATAAAATATTGAAATTATTGAATATAATTTTTTTTCATAAAATTCAATTTTTTTTCAATATATCAATTTAATGGATTAAAATTTTTAATATAATTTTTTTTCATTAAATTCACTTTTATTTTCAATTTATCAATTTAATGGATAAAATTGAAATATCAAATAAAATATTGAAATTATTACATGAAATTTTTTTTCATAAATTTTAATTTTTTTTTATTTTCATTTTTTTCCGATTTATGAATTTTAAGGATAAAAACGAAATATCAAATAAAATATTGAAATTATTGAATAAAATTTTTTTTACATAAATTACATTTTTTTTCAATTTATCAATTTTATGGATTAAATTGAAATATCAAATAAAATATTGAAATTATTGGATATAATTTTATTCATAAATTTTTAATTTTTTTTCAATTTATCAATTTAATGGATAAAATTGAAATATCAAATAATATATTGAAAAATTTTAATATAATTTTTTTTCATAAATTTATAATTTTTTTATTTTCACTTTTTTCCGATTTATGAATTTTATGGATAAAAACGAAATATCAAATAAAATATTGAAGAATTTTAATATAATTTTTTTTCATAAATTTTTAATTTTTTATTTTTACTTTTTTTCCAATTTATCAATTTAATGGATAAAATTGAAATATCTAATAAAATATTGAAATTATTAAATGAAATTTTTTTTCATAAATTTTAATTTTTTTTATTTTCATTTTTTTCCGATTAATGAATATTATGGATAAAAACGAAATATCAAATAAAATATTGAAATTATTGAATAAAATTTTTTTTACATAAATTAAATTTTTTTTCAATATATCAATTTAATGGATTAAATTGAAATATTAAATAAAATATTAAAAAATTTAAATATAAATTTTTTTCATAAATTTTAAAATTTTTTTTCAATTTATCAATTTAATGGATTAATTTGAAATATCAAATAAAATATTGAAATTATTGAATATAATTTTTTTCATAAAATTCAATTTTTTTTCAATATATCAATTTAATGGATTAAAATTTTTAATATAATTTTTTTTCATTAAATTCACTTTTATTTTCAATTTATCAATTTAATGGATAAAATTGAAATATCAAATAAAATATTGAAATTATTACATGAAATTTTTTTTTCATAAATTTTAATTTTTTTTATTTTCATTTTATTCCGATTTATGAATTTTAAGGATAAAAACGAAATATCAAATAAAATATTGAAATTATTGAATAAAATTTTTTTTACATAAATTACATTTTATTTCAATTTATCAATTTAATGGATAAAATTGAAATATAAAATAATATATTGAAAAATTTTAATATAATTTTTTTTCATAAATTTATAATTTTTTTATTTTCACTTTTTTCCGATTTATGAATTTTATGGATAAAAACGAAATATCAAATAAAATATTGAAGAATTTTAATATAAATTTTTTTCATAAATTTTAAAATTTTTTTTCAATTTATCAATTTAATGGATTAATTTGAAATATCAAATAAAATATTGAAATTATTGAATATAATTTTTTTTTAAAATTCAATTTTTTTTCAATATATCAATTTAATGGATTAAAATTTTTAATATAATTTTTTTTCATTAAATTCACTTTTATTTTCAATTTATCAATTTAATGGATAAAATTGAAATATCAAATAAAATATTGAAATTATTAAATGAAATTTTTTTTCATAAATTTTAATTTTTTTTATTTTCACTTTTTTCCGATTTATGAATTTTATGGATAAAAACGAAATATCAAATAAAATATTGAAATTATTGATTATAATTTTTTTTCAATTTATCAATTTAATGGATAAAATTGAAATATCAAATAAAATATTGAAATTATTGAATAAAATTTTTTTTACATAAATTACATTTTTTTTCAATTTATCAATTTTATGGATTAAATTGAAATATCAAATAAAATATTGAAAAATTTTAATTTAATTTTTTTTCATAAAATTCACTTTTATTTTCAATTTATCAATTTAATGGATAAAATTGAAATATCAAATAAAATATTGAAATTATTGAATATAATTTTTTTTCATAAAATTCAATTTTTTTTCAATATATCAATTTAATGGATTAAAATTTTTAATATAATTTTTTTTCATTAAATTCACTTTTATTTTCAATTTATCAATTTAATGGATAAAATTGAAATATCAAATAAAATATTGAAATTATTACATGAAATTTTTTTTCATAAATTTTAATTTTTTTTTATTTTCATTTTTTTCCGATTTATGAATTTTAAGGATAAAAACGAAATATCAAATAAAATATTGAAATTATTGAATAAAATTTTTTTTACATAAATTACATTTTTTTTCAATTTATCAATTTTATGGATTAAATTGAAATATCAAATAAAATATTGAAATTATTGGATATAATTTTATTCATAAATTTTTAATTTTTTTTCAATTTATCAATTTAATGGATAAAATTGAAATATCAAATAATATATTGAAAAATTTTAATATAATTTTTTTTCATAAATTTATAATTTTTTTATTTTAACTTTTTTCCGATTTATGAATTTTATGGATAAAAACGAAATATCAAATAAAATATTGAAGAATTTTAATATAATTTTTTTTCATAAATTTTTAATTTTTTTATTTTTACTTTTTTTCCAATTTATCAATTTAATGGATAAAATTGAAATATCAAATAAAATATTGAAATTATTGAATAAAATTTTTTTTACATAAATTACATTTTTTTTCAATTTATCAATTTAATGTTTAAAATTGAAATATCAAATAATATATTGAAAAATTTTAATATAATTTTTTTTCATAAATTTATAATTTTTTTATTTTCACTTTTTTCCGATTTATGAATTTTATGGATAAAAACGAAATATCAAATAAAATATTGAAGAATTTTAATATAAATTTTTTTCATAAATTTTAAAATTTTTTTTCAATTTATCAATTTAATGGATTAATTTGAAATATCAAATAAAATATTGAAATTATTGAATATAATTTTTTTCATAAAATTCAATTTTTTTTCAATATATCAATTTAATGGATTAAAATTTTTAATATAATTTTTTTTCATTAAATTCACTTTTATTTTCAATTTATCAATTTAATGGATAAAATTGAAATATCAAATAAAATATTGAAATTATTAAATGAAATTTTTTTTCATAAATTTTAATTTTTTTTTATTTTCACTTTTTTCCGATTTATGAATTTTATGGATAAAAACGAAATATCAAATAAAATATTGAAATTATTGATTATAATTTTTTTTCAATTTATCAATTTAATGGATAAAATTGAAATATCAAATAAAATATTGAAATTATTGAATAAAATTTTTTTTACATAAATTACATTTTTTTTCAATTTATCAATTTTATGGATTAAATTGAAATATCAAATAAAATATTGAAAAATTTTAATTTAATTTTTTTTCATAAAATTCACTTTTATTTTCAATTTATCAATTTAATGGATAAAATTGAAATATCAAATAAAATATTGAAATTATTGAATATAATTTTTTTTCATAAAATTCAATTTTTTTTCAATATATCAATTTAATGGATTAAAATTTTTAATATAATTTTTTTTCATTAAATTCACTTTTATTTTCAATTTATCAATTTAATGGATAAAATTGAAATATCAAATAAAATATTGAAATTATTACATGAAATTTTTTTTCATAAATTTTAATTTTTTTTTATTTTCATTTTTTTCCGATTTATGAATTTTAAGGATAAAAACGAAATATCAAATAAAATATTGAAATTATTGAATAAAATTTTTTTTACATAAATTACATTTTTTTTCAATTTATCAATTTTATGGATTAAATTGAAATATCAAATAAAATATTGAAATTATTGGATATAATTTTATTCATAAATTTTTAATTTTTTTTCAATTTATCAATTTAATGGATAAAATTGAAATATCAAATAATATATTGAAAAATTTTAATATAATTTTTTTTCATAAATTTATAATTTTTTTATTTTCACTTTTTTCCGATTTATGAATTTTATGGATAAAAACGAAATATCAAATAAAATATTGAAGAATTTTAATATAATTTTTTTTCATAAATTTTTAATTTTTTTATTTTTACTTTTTTTCCAATTTATCAATTTAATGGATAAAATTGAAATATCTAATAAAATATTGAAATTATTAAATGAAATTTTTTTTCATAAATTTTAATTTTTTTTATTTTCATTTTTTTCCGATTAATGAATTTTATGGATAAAAACGAAATATCAAATAAAATATTGAAATTATTGAATAAAATTTTTTTTACATAAATTTAATTTTTTTTCAATATATCAATTTAATGGATTAAATTGAAATATTAAATAAAATATTAAAAAATTTAAATATAAATTTTTTTCATAAATTTTAAAATTTTTTTTCAATTTATCAATTTAATGGATTAATTTGAAATATCAAATAAAATATTGAAATTATTGAATATAATTTTTTTCATAAAATTCAATTTTTTTTCAATATATCAATTTAATGGATTAAAATTTTTAATATAATTTTTTTTCATTAAATTCACTTTTATTTTCAATTTATCAATTTAATGGATAAAATTGAAATATCAAATAAAATATTGAAATTATTACATGAAATTTTTTTTTCATAAATTTTAATTTTTTTTATTTTCATTTTATTCCGATTTATGAATTTTAAGGATAAAAACGAAATATCAAATAAAATATTGAAATTATTGAATAAAATTTTTTTTACATAAATTACATTTTATTTCAATTTATCAATTTAATGGATAAAATTGAAATATAAAATAATATATTGAAAAATTTTAATATAATTTTTTTTCATAAATTTATAATTTTTTTATTTTCACTTTTTTCCGATTTATGAATTTTATGGATAAAAACGAAATATCAAATAAAATATTGAAGAATTTTAATATAAATTTTTTTCATAAATTTTAAAATTTTTTTTCAATTTATCAATTTAATGGATTAATTTGAAATATCAAATAAAATATTGAAATTATTGAATATAATTTTTTTCATAAAATTCAATTTTTTTTCAATATATCAATTTAATGGATTAAAATTTTTAATATAATTTTTTTTCATTAAATTCACTTTTATTTTCAATTTATCAATTTAATGGATAAAATTGAAATATCAAATAAAATATTGAAATTATTACATGAAATTTTTTTTCATAAATTTTAATTTTTTTTATTTTCATTTTATTCCGATTTATGAATTTTAAGGATAAAAACGAAATATCAAATAAAATATTGAAATTATTGAATAAAATTTTTTTTACATAAATTACATTTTATTTCGATTTATCAATTTAATGGATAAAATTGAAATATAAAATAATATATTGAAAAATTTTAATATAATTTTTTTATTTTCACTTTTTTCCGATTTATGAATTTTATGGATAAAAACGAAATATCAAATAAAATATTGAAGAATTTTAATATAAATTTTTTTCATAAATTTTAAAATTTTTTTTCAATTTATCAATTTAATGGATTAATTTGAAATATCAAATAAAATATTGAAATTATTGAATATAATTTTTTTCATAAAATTCAATTTTTTTTCAATATATCAATTTAATGGATTAAAATTTTTAATATAATTTTTTTTCATTAAATTCACTTTTATTTTCAATTTATCAATTTAATGGATAAAATTGAAATATCAAATAAAATATTGAAATTATTAAATGAAATTTTTTTTCATAAATTTTAATTTTTTTTTATTTTCACTTTTTTCCGATTTATGAATTTTATGGATAAAAACGAAATATCAAATAAAATATTGAAATTATTGATTATAATTTTTTTTCAATTTATCAATTTAATGGATAAAATTGAAATATCAAATAAAATATTGAAATTATTGAATAAAATTTTTTTTACATTAATTACATTTTTTTTCAATTTATCAATTTTATGGATTAAATTGAAATATCAAATAAAATATTGAAAAATTTTAATTTAATTTTTTTTCATAAAATTCACTTTTATTTTCAATTTATCAATTTAATGGATAAAATTGAAATATCAAATAAAATATTGAAATTATTGAATATAATTTTTTTTCATAAAATTCAATTTTTTTTCAATATATCAATTTAATGGATTAAAATTTTTAATATAATTTTTTTTCATTAAATTCACTATTATTTTCAATTTATCAATTTAATGGATAAAATTGAAATATCAAATAAAATATTGAAATTATTACATGAAATTTTTTTTCATAAATTTTAATTTTTTTTTATTTTCATTTTTTTCCGATTTATGAATTTTAAGGATAAAAACGAAATATCAAATAAAATATTGAAATTATTGAATAAAATTTTTTTTACATAAATTACATTTTTTTTCAATTTATCAATTTTATGGATTAAATTGAAATATCAAATAAAATATTGAAATTATTGGATATAATTTTATTCATAAATTTTTAATTTTTTTTCAATTTATCAATTTAATGGATAAAATTGAAATATCAAATAATATATTGAAAAATTTTAATATAATTTTTTTTCATAAATTTATAATTTTTTTATTTTCATTTTTTTCCGATTTATGAATTTTAAGGATAAAAACGAAATATCAAATAAAATATTGAAATTATTGAATAAAATTTTTTTTACATAAATTACATTTTTTTTCAATTTATCAATTTTATGGATTAAATTGAAATATCAAATAAAATATTGAAATTATTGGATATAATTTTATTCATAAATTTTTAATTTTTTTTCAATTTATCAATTTAATGGATAAAATTGAAATATCAAATAATATATTGAAAAATTTTAATATAATTTTTTTTCATAAATTTATAATTTTTTTATTTTCACTTTTTTCCGATTTATAAATTTTATGGATAAAAACGAAATATCAAATAAAATATTGAAGAATTTTAATATAATTTTTTTTCATAAATTTTTAATTTTTTTATTTTTACTTTTTTTCCAATTTATCAATTTAATGGATAAAATTGAAATATCTAATAAAATATTGAAATTATTAAATGAAATTTTTTTTCATAAATTTTAATTTTTTTTATTTTCATTTTTTTCCGATTAATGAATTTTATGGATAAAAACGAAATATCAAATAAAATATTGAAATTATTGAATAAAATTTTTTTTACATAAATTAAATTTTTTTTCAATATATCAATTTAATGGATTAAATTGAAATATTAAATAAAATATTAAAAAATTTAAATATAAATTTTTTTCATAAATTTTAAAATTTTTTTTCAATTTATCAATTTAATGGATTAATTTGAAAGATCAAATAAAATATTGAAATTATTGAATATAATTTTTTTCATAAAATTCAATTTTTTTTCAATATATCAATTTAATGGATTAAAATTTTTAATATAATTTTTTTTCATTAAATTCACTTTTATTTTCAATTTATCAATTTAATGGATAAAATTGAAATATCATATAAAATATTGAAATTATTACATGAAATTTTTTTTTCATAAATTTTAATTTTTTTTATTTTCATTTTATTCCGATTTATGAATTTTAAGGATAAAAACGAAATATCAAATAAAATATTGAAATTATTGAATAAAATTTTTTTTACATAAATTACATTTTATTTCAATTTATCAATTTAATGGATAAAATTGAAATATAAAATAATATATTGAAAAATTTTAATATAATTTTTTTTCATAAATTTATAATTTTTTTATTTTCACTTTTTTCCGATTTATGAATTTTATGGATAAAAACGAAATATCAAATAAAATATTGAAGAATTTTAATATAAATTTTTTTCATAAATTTTAAAATTTTTTTTCAATTTATCAATTTAATGGATTAATTTGAAATATCAAATAAAATATTGAAATTATTGAATATAATTTTTTTCATAAAATTCAATTTTTTTTCAATATATCAATTTAATGGATTAAAATTTTTAATATAATTTTTTTTCATTAAATTCACTTTTATTTTCAATTTATCAATTTAATGGATAAAATTGAAATATCAAATAAAATATTGAAATTATTAAATGAAATTTTTTTTCATAAATTTTAATTTTTTTTTATTTTCACTTTTTTCCGATTTATGAATTTTATGGATAAAAACGAAAAATCAAATAAAATATTGAAATTATTGATTATAATTTTTTTTCAATTTATCAATTTAATGGATAAAATTGAAATATCAAATAAAATATTGAAATTATTGAATAAAATTTTTTTTACATAAATTACATTTTTTTTCAATTTATCAATTTTATGGATTAAATTGAAATATCAAATAAAATATTGAAAAATTTTAATTTAATTTTTTTTCATAAAATTCACTTTTATTTTCAATTTATCAATTTAATGGATAAAATTGAAATATCAAATAAAATATTGAAATTATTGAATATAATTTTTTTTCATAAAATTCAATTTTTTTTCAATATATCAATTTAATGGATTAAAATTTTTAATATAATTTTTTTTCATTAAATTCACTTTTATTTTCAATTTATCAATTTAATGGATAAAATTGAAATATCAAATAAAATATTGAAATTATTGGATATAATTTTTTTTCATAAATTTATAATTTTTTATTTTCACTTTTTTCCGATTTATGAATTTTATGGATAAAAACAAAATATCAAATAAAATATTGAAATTATTGAATATAATTTTTTTTCATAAAATTCAATTTTTTTTCAATATATCAATTTAATGGATTAAAATTTTTAATATAATTTTTTTTCATTAAATTCACTTTTATTTTCAATTTATCAATTTAATGGATAAAATTGAAATATCAAATAAAATATTGAAATTATTACATGAAATTTTTTTTCATAAATTTTAATTTTTTTTTATTTTCATTTTATTCCGATTTATGAATTTTAAGGATAAAAACGAAATATCAAATAAAATATTGAAATTATTGAATAAAATTTTTTTTACATAAATTACATTTTATTTCAATTTATCAATTTAATGGATAAAATTGAAATATAAAATAATATATTGAAAAATTTTAATATAATTTTTTTTCATAAATTTATAATTTTTTTATTTTCACTTTTTTCCGATTTATGAATTTTATGGATAAAAACGAAATATCAAATAAAATATTGAAATTATTGAATATAATTTTTTTTCATAAAATTCAATTTTTTTTCAATATATCAATTTAATGGATTAAAATTTTTAATATAATTTTTTTTCATTAAATTCACTTTTATTTTCAATTTATCAATTTAATGGATAAAATTGAAATATCAAATAAAATATTGAAATTATTACATGAAATTTTTTTTCATAAATTTTAATTTTTTTTTATTTTCATTTTTTTCCGATTTATGAATTTTAAGGATAAAAACGAAATATCAAATAAAATATTGAAATTATTGAATAAAATTTTTTTTACATAAATTACATTTTTTTTCAATTTATCAATTTTATGGATTAAATTGAAATATCAAATAAAATATTGAAATTATTGGATATAATTTTATTCATAAATTTTTAATTTTTTTTCAATTTATCAATTTAATGGATAAAATTGAAATATCAAATAATATATTGAAAAATTTTAATATAATTTTTTTTCATAAATTTATAATTTTTTTATTTTCACTTTTTTCCGATTTATGAATTTTATGGATAAAAACGAAATATCAAATAAAATATTGAAATTATTGAATAAAATTTTTTTTACATAAATTAAATTTTTTTTCAATATATCAATTTAATGGATTAAATTGAAATATTAAATAAAATATTAAAAAATTTAAATATAAATTTTTTTCATAAATTTTAAAATTTTTTTTCAATTTATCAATTTAATGGATTAATTTGAAATATCAAATAAAATATTGAAATTATTGAATATAATTTTTTTCATAAAATTCAATTTTTTTTCAATATATCAATTTAATGGATTAAAATTTTTAATATAATTTTTTTTCATAAATTTTTAATTTTTTTATTTTTACTTTTTTTCCAATTTATCAATTTAATGGATAAAATTGAAATATCAAATAAAATATTGAAAAATTTTAATATAATTTTTTTTCATTAAATTCACTTTTATTTTCAATTTATCAATTTAATGGATAAAATTGAAATATCAAATAAAATATTGAAATTATTACATGAAATTTTTTTTCATAAATTTTAATTTTTTTTTATTTTCATTTTTTTCCGATTTATGAATTTTAAGGATAAAAACGAAATATCAAATAAAATATTGAAATTATTGAATAAAATTTTTTTTACATAAATTACATATTTTTTCAATTTATCAATTTTATGGATTAAATTGAAATATCAAATAAAATATTGAAATTATTGGATATAATTTTATTCATAAATTTTTAATTTTTTTTCAATTTATCAATTTAATGGATAAAATTGAAATATCAAATAATAAATTGAAAAATTTTAATATAATTTTTTTTCATAAATTTATAATTTTTTTATTTTCACTTTTTTCCGATTTATGAATTTTATGGATAAAAACGAAATATCAAATAAAATATTGAAGAATTTTAATATAATTTTTTTTCATAAATTTTTAATTTTTTTATTTTTACTTTTTTTCCAATTTATCAATTTAATGGATAAAATTGAAATATCTAATAAAATATTGAAATTATTAAATGAAATTTTTTTTTCATAAATTTTAATTTTTTTATTTTCATTTTTTTCCGATTAATGAATTTTATGGATAAAAACGAAATATCAAATAAAATATTGAAATTATTGAATAAAATTTTTTTTACATAAATTACATTTTTTTTCAATTTATCAATTTAATGGATAAAATTGAAATATCAAATAATATATTGAAAAATTTTAATATAATTTTTTTTCATAAATTTATAATTTTTTTATTTTCACTTTTTTCCGATTTATGAATTTTATGGATAAAAACGAAATATCAAATAAAATATTGAAGAATTTTAATATAAATTTTTTTCATAAATTTTAAAATTTTTTTTCAATTTATCAATTTAATGGATTAATTTGAAATATCAAATAAAATATTGAAATTATTGAATATAATTTTTTTCATAAAATTCAATTTTTTTTCAATATATCAATTTAATGGATTAAAATTTTTAATATAATTTTTTTTCATTAAATTCACTTTTATTTTCAATTTATCAATTTAATGGATAAAATTGAAATATCAAATAAAATATTGAAATTATTAAATGAAATTTTTTTTCATAAATTTTAATTTTTTTTTATTTTCACTTTTTTCCGATTTATGAATTTTATGGATAAAAACGAAATATCAAATAAAATATTGAAATTATTGATTATAATTTTTTTTCAATTTATCAATTTAATGGATAAAATTGAAATATCAAATAAAATATTGAAATTATTGAATAAAATTTTTTTTACATAAATTACATTTTTTTTCAATTTATCAATTTTATGGATTAAATTGAAATATCAAATAAAATATTGAAAAATATTAATTTAATTTTTTTTCATAAAATTCACTTTTATTTTCAATTTATCAATTTAATGGATAAAATTGAAATATCAAATAAAATATTGAAATTATTGAATATAATTTTTTTTCATAAAATTCAATTTTTTTTCAATATATCAATTTAATGGATTAAAATTTTTAATATAATTTTTTTTCATTAAATTCACTTTTATTTTCAATTTATCAATTTAATGGATAAAATTGAAATATCAAATAAAATATTGAAATTATTACATGAAATTTTTTTTCATAAATTTTAATTTTTTTTTATTTTCATTTTTTTCCGATTTATGAATTTTAAGGATAAAAACGAAATATCAAATAAAATATTGAAATTATTGAATAAAATTTTTTTTACATAAATTACATTTTTTTTCAATTTATCAATTTTATGGATTAAATTGAAATATCAAATAAAATATTGAAATTATTGGATATAATTTTATTCATAAATTTTTAATTTTTTTTCAATTTATCAATTTAATGGATTAATTTGAAATATCAAATAAAATATTGAAATTATTACATGAAATTTTTTTTCATAAATTTTAATTTTTTTTTATTTTCATTTTATTCCGATTTATGAATTTTAAGGATAAAAACGAAATATCAAATAAAATATTGAAATTATTGAATAAAATTTTTTTTACATAAATTACATTTTATTTCAATTTATCAATTTAATGGATAAAATTGAAATATAAAATAATATATTGAAAAATTTTAATATAATTTTTTTTCATAAATTTATAATTTTTTTATTTTCACTTTTTTCCGATTTATGAATTTTATGGATAAAAACGAAATATCAAATAAAATATTGAAATTATTGAATATAATTTTTTTTCATAAAATTCAATTTTTTTTCAATATATCAATTTAATGGATTAAAATTTTTAATATAATTTTTTTTCATTAAATTCACTTTTATTTTCAATTTATCAATTTAATGGATAAAATTGAAATATCAAATAAAATATTGAAATTATTACATGAAATTTTTTTTCATAAATTTTAATTTTTTTTTATTTTCATTTTATTCCGATTTATGAATTTTAAGGATAAAAACGAAATATCAAATAAAATATTGAAATTATTGAATAAAATTTTTTTTACATAAATTACATTTTTTTTCAATTTATCAATTTTATGGATTAAAATGAAATATCAAATAAAATATTGAAATTATTGGATATAATTTTATTCATAAATTTTTAATTTTTTTTCAATTTATCAATTTAATGGATAAAATTGAAATATCAAATAATATATTGAAAAATTTTAATATAATTTTTTTTCATAAATTTATAATTTTTTTATTTTCACTTTTTTCCGATTTATGAATTTTATGGATAAAAACGAAATATCAAATAAAATATTGAAGAATTTTAATATAATTTTTTTTCATAAATTTTTAATTTTTTTATTTTTACTTTTTTTCCAATTTATCAATTTAATGGATAAAATTGAAATATCTAATAAAATATTGAAATTATTAAATGAAATTTTTTTTTCATAAATTTTAATTTTTTTATTTTCATTTTTTTCCGATTAATGAATTTTATGGATAAAAACGAAATATCAAATAAAATATTGAAATTATTGAATAAAATTTTTTTTACATAAATTAAATTTTTTTTCAATATATCAATTTAATGGATTAAATTGAAATATTAAATAAAATATTAAAAAATTTAAATATAAATTTTTTTCATAAATTTTAAAATTTTTTTTCAATTTATCAATTTAATGGATTAATTTGAAATATCAAATAAAATATTGAAATTATTGAATATAATTTTTTTCATAAAATTCAATTTTTTTTCAATATATCAATTTAATGGATTAAAATTTTTAATATAATTTTTTTTCATTAAATTCACTTTTATTTTCAATTTATCAATTTAATGGATAAAATTGAAATATCAAATAAAATATTGAAATTATTACATGAAATTTTTTTTCATAAATTTTAATTTTTTTTTATTTTCATTTTATTCCGATTTATGAATTTTAAGGATAAAAACGAAATATCAAATAAAATATTGAAATTATTGAATAAAATTTTTTTTACATAAATTACATTTTATTTCAATTTATCAATTTAATGGATAAAATTGAAATATAAAATAATATATTGAAAAATTTTAATATAATTTTTTTTCATTAAATTCACTTTTATTTTCAATTTATCAATTTAATGGATAAAATTGAAATATCAAATAAAATATTGAAATTATTACATGAAATTTTTTTTCATAAATTTTAATTTTTTTTTATTTTCATTTTTTTCCGATTTATGAATTTTAAGGATAAAAACGAAATATCAAATAAAATATTGAAATTATTGAATAAAATTTTTTTTACATAAATTACATTTTTTTTCAATTTATCAATTTTATGGATTAAAATGAAATATCAAATAAAATATTGAAATTATTGGATATAATTTTATTCATAAATTTTTAATTTTTTTTCAATTTATCAATTTAATGGATAAAATTGAAATATCAAATAATATATTGAAAAATTTTAATATAATTTTTTTTCATAAATTTATAATTTTTTTATTTTCACTTTTTTCCGATTTATGAATTTTATGGATAAAAACGAAATATCAAATAAAATATTGAAGAATTTTAATATAATTTTTTTTCATAAATTTTTAATTTTTTTATTTTTACTTTTTTTCCAATTTATCAATTTAATGGATAAAATTGAAATATCTAATAAAATATTGAAATTATTAAATGAAATTTTTTTTTCATAAATTTTAATTTTTTTATTTTCATTTTTTTCCGATTAATGAATTTTATGGATAAAAACGAAATATCAAATAAAATATTGAAATTATTGAATAAAATTTTTTTTACATAAATTAAATTTTTTTTCAATATATCAATTTAATGGATTAAATTGAAATATTAAATAAAATATTAAAAAATTTAAATATAAATTTTTTTCATAAATTTTAAAATTTTTTTTCAATTTATCAATTTAATGGATTAATTTGAAATATCAAATAAAATATTGAAATTATTGAATATAATTTTTTTCATAAAATTCAATTTTTTTTCAATATATCAATTTAATGGATTAAAATTTTTAATATAATTTTTTTTCATTAAATTCACTTTTATTTTCAATTTATCAATTTAATGGATAAAATTGAAATATCAAATAAAATATTGAAATTATTACATGAAATTTTTTTTCATAAATTTTAATTTTTTTTTATTTTCATTTTATTCCGATTTATGAATTTTAAGGATAAAAACGAAATATCAAATAAAATATTGAAATTATTGAATAAAATTTTTTTTACATAAATTACATTTTATTTCAATTTATCAATTTAATGGATAAAATTGAAATATAAAATAATATATTGAAAAATTTTAATATAATTTTTTTTCATTAAATTCACTTTTATTTTCAATTTATCAATTTAATGGATAAAATTGAAATATCAAATAAAATATTGAAATTATTACATGAAATTTTTTTTCATAAATTTTAATTTTTTTTTATTTTCATTTTTTTCCGATTTATGAATTTTAAGGATAAAAACGAAATATCAAATAAAATATTGAAATTATTGAATAAAATTTTTTTTACATAAATTACATATTTTTTCAATTTATCAATTTTATGGATTAAATTGAAATATCAAATAAAATATTGAAATTATTGGATATAATTTTATTCATAAATTTTTAATTTTTTTTCAATTTATCAATTTAATGGATAAAATTGAAATATCAAATAATAAATTGAAAAATTTTAATATAATTTTTTTTCATAAATTTATAATTTTTTTATTTTCACTTTTTTCCGATTTATGAATTTTATGGATAAAAACGAAATATCAAATAAAATATTGAAGAATTTTAATATAATTTTTTTTCATAAATTTTTAATTTTTTTATTTTTACTTTTTTTCCAATTTATCAATTTAATGGATAAAATTGAAATATCTAATAAAATATTGAAATTATTAAATGAAATTTTTTTTTCATAAATTTTAATTTTTTTATTTTCATTTTTTTCCGATTAATGAATTTTATGGATAAAAACGAAATATCAAATAAAATATTGAAATTATTGAATAAAATTTTTTTTACATAAATTACATTTTTTTTCAATTTATCAATTTAATGGATAAAATTGAAATATCAAATAATATATTGAAAAATTTTAATATAATTTTTTTTCATAAATTTATAATTTTTTTATTTTCACTTTTTTCCGATTTATGAATTTTATGGATAAAAACGAAATATCAAATAAAATATTGAAGAATTTTAATATAAATTTTTTTCATAAATTTTAAAATTTTTTTTCAATTTATCAATTTAATGGATTAATTTGAAATATCAAATAAAATATTGAAATTATTGAATATAATTTTTTTCATAAAATTCAATTTTTTTTCAATATATCAATTTAATGGATTAAAATTTTTAATATAATTTTTTTTCATTAAATTCACTTTTATTTTCAATTTATCAATTTAATGGATAAAATTGAAATATCAAATAAAATATTGAAATTATTAAATGAAATTTTTTTTCATAAATTTTAATTTTTTTTTATTTTCACTTTTTTCCGATTTATGAATTTTATGGATAAAAACGAAATATCAAATAAAATATTGAAATTATTGATTATAATTTTTTTTCAATTTATCAATTTAATGGATAAAATTGAAATATCAAATAAAATATTGAAATTATTGAATAAAATTTTTTTTACATAAATTACATTTTTTTTCAATTTATCAATTTTATGGATTAAATTGAAATATCAAATAAAATATTGAAAAATATTAATTTAATTTTTTTTCATAAAATTCACTTTTATTTTCAATTTATCAATTTAATGGATAAAATTGAAATATCAAATAAAATATTGAAATTATTGAATATAATTTTTTTTCATAAAATTCAATTTTTTTTCAATATATCAATTTAATGGATTAAAATTTTTAATATAATTTTTTTTCATTAAATTCACTTTTATTTTCAATTTATCAATTTAATGGATAAAATTGAAATATCAAATAAAATATTGAAATTATTACATGAAATTTTTTTTCATAAATTTTAATTTTTTTTTATTTTCATTTTTTTCCGATTTATGAATTTTAAGGATAAAAACGAAATATCAAATAAAATATTGAAATTATTGAATAAAATTTTTTTTACATAAATTACATTTTTTTTCAATTTATCAATTTTATGGATTAAATTGAAATATCAAATAAAATATTGAAATTATTGGATATAATTTTATTCATAAATTTTTAATTTTTTTTCAATTTATCAATTTAATGGATTAATTTGAAATATCAAATAAAATATTGAAATTATTACATGAAATTTTTTTTCATAAATTTTAATTTTTTTTTATTTTCATTTTATTCCGATTTATGAATTTTAAGGATAAAAACGAAATATCAAATAAAATATTGAAATTATTGAATAAAATTTTTTTTACATAAATTACATTTTATTTCAATTTATCAATTTAATGGATAAAATTGAAATATAAAATAATATATTGAAAAATTTTAATATAATTTTTTTTCATAAATTTATAATTTTTTTATTTTCACTTTTTTCCGATTTATGAATTTTATGGATAAAAACGAAATATCAAATAAAATATTGAAATTATTGAATATAATTTTTTTTCATAAAATTCAATTTTTTTTCAATATATCAATTTAATGGATTAAAATTTTTAATATAATTTTTTTTCATTAAATTCACTTTTATTTTCAATTTATCAATTTAATGGATAAAATTGAAATATCAAATAAAATATTGAAATTATTACATGAAATTTTTTTTCATAAATTTTAATTTTTTTTTATTTTCATTTTATTCCGATTTATGAATTTTAAGGATAAAAACGAAATATCAAATAAAATATTGAAATTATTGAATAAAATTTTTTTTACATAAATTACATTTTTTTTCAATTTATCAATTTTATGGATTAAAATGAAATATCAAATAAAATATTGAAATTATTGGATATAATTTTATTCATAAATTTTTAATTTTTTTTCAATTTATCAATTTAATGGATAAAATTGAAATATCAAATAATATATTGAAAAATTTTAATATAATTTTTTTTCATAAATTTATAATTTTTTTATTTTCACTTTTTTCCGATTTATGAATTTTATGGATAAAAACGAAATATCAAATAAAATATTGAAGAATTTTAATATAATTTTTTTTCATAAATTTTTAATTTTTTTATTTTTACTTTTTTTCCAATTTATCAATTTAATGGATAAAATTGAAATATCTAATAAAATATTGAAATTATTAAATGAAATTTTTTTTTCATAAATTTTAATTTTTTTATTTTCATTTTTTTCCGATTAATGAATTTTATGGATAAAAACGAAATATCAAATAAAATATTGAAATTATTGAATAAAATTTTTTTTACATAAATTAAATTTTTTTTCAATATATCAATTTAATGGATTAAATTGAAATATTAAATAAAATATTAAAAAATTTAAATATAAATTTTTTTCATAAATTTTAAAATTTTTTTTCAATTTATCAATTTAATGGATTAATTTGAAATATCAAATAAAATATTGAAATTATTGAATATAATTTTTTTCATAAAATTCAATTTTTTTTCAATATATCAATTTAATGGATTAAAATTTTTAATATAATTTTTTTTCATTAAATTCACTTTTATTTTCAATTTATCAATTTAATGGATAAAATTGAAATATCAAATAAAATATTGAAATTATTACATGAAATTTTTTTTCATAAATTTTAATTTTTTTTTATTTTCATTTTATTCCGATTTATGAATTTTAAGGATAAAAACGAAATATCAAATAAAATATTGAAATTATTGAATAAAATTTTTTTTACATAAATTACATTTTATTTCAATTTATCAATTTAATGGATAAAATTGAAATATAAAATAATATATTGAAAAATTTTAATATAATTTTTTTTCATAAATTTATAATTTTTTTATTTTCACTTTTTTCCGATTTATGAATTTTATGGATAAAAACGAAATATCAAATAAAATATTGAAATTATTGAATATAATTTTTTTTCATAAAATTCAATTTTTTTTCAATATATCAATTTAATGGATTAAAATTTTTAATATAATTTTTTTTCATTAAATTCACTTTTATTTTCAATTTATCAATTTAATGGATAAAATTGAAATATCAAATAAAATATTGAAATTATTACATGAAATTTTTTTTCATAAATTTTAATTTTTTTTTATTTTCATTTTTTTCCGATTTATGAATTTTAAGGATAAAAACGAAATATCAAATAAAATATTGAAATTATTGAATAAAATTTTTTTTACATAAATTACATTTTTTTTCAATTTATCAATTTTATGGATTAAATTGAAATATCAAATAAAATATTGAAATTATTGGATATAATTTTATTCATAAATTTTTAATTTTTTTTCAATTTATCAATTTAATGGATAAAATTGAAATATCAAAAAATATATTGAAAAATTTTAATATAATTTTTTTTCATAAATTTATAATTTTTTTATTTTCACTTTTTTCCGATTTATGAATTTTATGGATAAAAACGAAATATCAAATAAAATATTGAAGAATTTTAATATAATTTTTTTTCATAAATTTTTAATTTTTTTATTTTTACTTTTTTTCCAATTTATCAATTTAATGGATAAAATTGAAATATCTAATAAAATATTGAAATTATTACATGAAATTTTTTTTCATAAATTTTAATTTTTTTTTATTTCATTTTTTTCCGATTTATGAATTTTAAGGATAAAAACGAAATATCAAATAAAATATTGAAATTATTGAATAAAATATTTTTTACATAAATTACATTTTTTTTCAATTTATCAATTTTATGGATTAAAATGAAATATCAAATAAAATATTGAAATTATTGGATATAATTTTATTCATAAATTTTTAATTTTTTTTCAATTTATCAATTTAATGGATAAAATTGAAATATCAAATAATATATTGAAAAATTTTAATATAATTTTTTTTCATAAATTTATAATTTTTTTATTTTCACTTTTTTCCGATTTATGAATTTTATGGATAAAAACGAAATATCAAATAAAATATTGAAGAATTTTAATATAATTTTTTTTCATAAATTTTTAATTTTTTTATTTTTACTTTTTTTCCAATTTATCAATTTAATGGATAAAATTGAAATATCTAATAAAATATTGAAATTATTAAATGAAATTTTTTTTTCATAAATTTTAATTTTTTTATTTTCATTTTTTTCCGATTAATGAATTTTATGGATAAAAACGAAATATCAAATAAAATATTGAAATTATTGAATAAAATTTTTTTTACATAAATTAAATTTTTTTTCAATATATCAATTTAATGGATTAAATTGAAATATTAAATAAAATATTAAAAAATTTAAATATAAATTTTTTTCATAAATTTTAAAATTTTTTTTCAATTTATCAATTTAATGGATTAATTTGAAATATCAAATAAAATATTGAAATTATTGAATATAATTTTTTTCATAAAATTCAATTTTTTTTCAATATATCAATTTAATGGATTAAAATTTTTAATATAATTTTTTTTCATTAAATTCACTTTTATTTTCAATTTATCAATTTAATGGATAAAATTGAAATATCAAATAAAATATTGAAATTATTACATGAAATTTTTTTTCATAAATTTTAATTTTTTTTTATTTTCATTTTATTCCGATTTATGAATTTTAAGGATAAAAACGAAATATCAAATAAAATATTGAAATTATTGAATAAAATTTTTTTTACATAAATTACATTTTATTTCAATTTATCAATTTAATGGATAAAATTGAAATATAAAATAATATATTGAAAAATTTTAATATAATTTTTTTTCATAAATTTATAATTTTTTTATTTTCACTTTTTTCCGATTTATGAATTTTATGGATAAAAACAAAATATCAAATAAAATATTGAAATTATTGAATATAATTTTTTTTCATAAAATTCAATTTTTTTTCAATATATCAATTTAATGGATTAAAATTTTTAATATAATTTTTTTTCATTAAATTCACTTTTATTTTCAATTTATCAATTTAATGGATAAAATTGAAATATCAAATAAAATATTGAAATTATTACATGAAATTTTTTTTCATAAATTTTAATTTTTTTTTATTTTCATTTTTTTCCGATTTATGAATTTTAAGGATAAAAACGAAATATCAAATAAAATATTGAAATTATTGAATAAAATTTTTTTTACATAAATTACATTTTTTTTCAATTTATCAATTTTATGGATTAAATTGAAATATCAAATAAAATATTGAAATTATTGGATATAATTTTATTCATAAATTTTTTATTTTTTTTCAATTTATCAATTTAATGGATAAAATTGAAATATCAAATAATATATTGAAAAATTTTAATATAATTTTTTTTCATAAATTTATAATTTTTTTATTTTCACTTTTTTCCGATTTATGAATTTTATGGATAAAAACGAAATATCAAATAAAATATTGAAGAATTTTAATATAATTATTTTTCATAAATTTTTAATTTTTTTATTTTTACTTTTTTTCCAATTTATCAATTTAATGGATAAAATTGAAATATCAAATAAAATATTGAAATTATAACATGAAATTTTTTTTCATAAATTTTAATTTTTTTTTATTTTCATTTTATTCCGATTTATGAATTTTAAGGATAAAAACGAAATATCAAATAAAATATTGAAATTATTGAATAAAATTTTTTTTACATAAATTACATTTTTTTTCAATTTATCAATTTTATGGATTAAATTGAAATATCAAATAAAATATTGAAATTATTGGATATAATTTTATTCATAAATTTTTAATTTTTTTTCAATTTATCAATTTAATGGATAAAATTGAAATATCAAATAATATATTGAAAAATTTTAATATAATTTTTTTTCATAAATTTATAATTTTTTTATTTTCACTTTTTTCCGATTTATGAATTTTATGGATAAAAACGAAATATCAAATAAAATATTGAAGAATTTTAATATAATTTTTTTTCATAAATTTTTAATTTTTTTATTTTTACTTTTTTTCCAATTTATCAATTTAATGGATAAAATTGAAATATCTAATAAAATATTGAAATTATTAAATGAAATTTTTTTTTCATAAATTTTAATTTTTTTTATTTTCATTTTTTTCCGATTAATGAATTTTATGGATAAAAACGAAATATCAAATAAAATATTGAAATTATTGAATAAAATTTTTTTTACATAAATTAAATTTTTTTTCAATATATCAATTTAATGGATTAAATTGAAATATTAAATAAAATATTAAAAAATTTAAATATAAATTTTTTTCATAAATTTTAAAATTTTTTTTCAATTTATCAATTTTATGGATTAATTTGAAATATCAAATAAAATATTGAAATTATTGAATATAATTTTTTTCATAATATTCAATTTTTTTTCAATATATCAATTTAATGGATTAAAATTTTTAATATAATTTTTTTTCATTAAATTCACTTTTATTTTCAATTTATCAATTTAATGGATAAAATTGAAATATCAAATAAAATATTGAAATTATTGATTATAATTTTTTTTCAATTTATCAATTTAATGGATAAAATTGAAATATCAAATAAAATATTGAAATTATTGAATAAAATTTTTTTTACATAAATTACATTTTTTTTCAATTTATCAATTTTATGGATTAAATTGAAATATCAAATAAAATATTGAAAAATTTTAATTTAATTTTTTTTCATAAAATTCACTTTTATTTTCAATTTATCAATTTAATGGATAAAATTGAAATATCAAATAAAATATTGAAATTATTGAATATAATTTTTTTTCATAAAATTCAATTTTTTTTCAATATATCAATTTAATGGATTAAAATTTTTAATATAATTTTTTTTCATTAAATTCACTTTTATTTTCAATTTATCAATTTAATGGATAAAATTGAAATATCAAATAAAATATTGAAATTATTACATGAAATTTTTTTTCATAAATTTTAATTTTTTTTTATTTTCATTTTTTTCCGATTTATGAATTTTAAGGATAAAAACGAAATATCAAATAAAATATTGAAATTATTGAATAAAATTTTTTTTACATAAATTACATTTTTTTTCAATTTATCAATTTTATGGATTAAATTGAAATATCAAATAAAATATTGAAATTATTGGATATAATTGTATTCATAAATTTTTAATTTTTTTTCAATTTATCAATTTAATGGATAAAATTGAAATATCAAATAATATATTGAAAAATTTTAATATAATTTTTTTTCATAAATTTATAATTTTTTTATTTTCACTTTTTTCCGATTTATGAATTTTATGGATAAAAACGAAATATCAAATAAAATATTGAAGAATTTTAATATAATTTTTTTTCATAAATTTTTAATTTTTTTATTTTTACTTTTTTTCCAATTTATCAATTTAATGGATAAAATTGAAATATCTAATAAAATATTGAAATTATTAAATGAAATTTTTTTTTCATAAATTTTAATTTTTTTATTTTCATTTTTTTCCGATTAATGAATTTTATGGATAAAAACGAAATATCAAATAAAATATTGAAATTATTGAATACAATTTTTTTTACATAAATTAAATTTTTTTTCAATATATCAATTTTATGGATTAAATTGAAATATTAAATAAAATATTAAATAAAATATTAAAAAATTTTAATATAAATTTTTTTCATAAATTTTAAAATTTTTTTTCAATTTATCAATTTAATGGATTAAATTGAAATATCAAATAAAATATTGAAATTATTGGATATAATTTTTTTCATAAAATTCAATTTTTTTTCAATATATCAATTTAATGGATTAAAATTTTTAATATAATTTTTTTTCATTAAATTCACTTTTATTTTCAATTTATCAATTTAATGGATAAAATTGAAATATCAAATAAAATATTGAAATTATTGATTATAATTTTTTTTCAATTTATCAATTTAATGGATAAAATTGAAATATCACATAAAATATTGAAATTATTGAATAAAATTTTTTTTACATAAATTACATTTTTTTTCAATTTATCAATTTTATGGATTAAATTGAAATATCAAATAAAATATTGAAAAATTTTAATTTAATTTTTTTTCATAAAATTCACTTTTATTTTCAATTTATCAATTTAATGGATAAAATTGAAATATCAAATAAAATATTGAAGTTATTGAATATAATTTTTTTTCATAAAATTCAATTTTTTTTCAATATATCAATTTAATGGATTAAAATTTTTAATATAATTTTTTTTCATTAAATTCACTTTTATTTTCAATTTATCAATTTAATGGATAAAATTGAAATATCAAATAAAATATTGAAATTATTACATGAAATTTTTTTTCATAAATTTTAATTTTTTTTTATTTTCATTTTTTTCCGATTTATGAATTTTAAGGATAAAAACGAAATATCAAATAAAATATTGAAATTATTGAATAAAATTTTTTTTACATAAATTACATTTTTTTTCAATTTATCAATTTAATGGATAAAATTGAAATATCAAATAATATATTGAAAAATTTTAATATAATTTTTTTTCATAAATTTATAATTTTTTTATTTTCACTTTTTTCCGATTTATGAATTTTATGGATAAAAACGAAATATCAAATAAAATATTGAAGAATTTTAATATAATTTTTTTTCATAAATTTTTAATTTTTTTATTTTTACTTTTTTTCCAATTTATCAATTTAATGGATAAAATTGAAATATCTAATAAAATATTGAAATTATTAAATGAAATTTTTTTTTCATAAATTTTAATTTTTTTATTTTCATTTTTTTCCGATTAATGAATTTTATGGATAAAAACGAAATATCAAATAAAATATTGAAATTATTGAATACAATTTTTTTTACATAAATTAAATTTTTTTTCAATATATCAATTTTATGGATTAAATTGAAATATTAAATAAAATATTAAATAAAATATTAAAAAATTTTAATATAAATTTTTTTCATAAATTTTAAAATTTTTTTTCAATTTATCAATTTAATGGATTAAATTGAAATATCAAATAAAATATTGAAATTATTGGATATAATTTTTTTCATAAAATTCAATTTTTTTTCTATATATCAATTTAATGGATTAAAATTTTTAATATAATTTTTTTTCATTAAATTCACTTTTATTTTCAATTTATCAATTTAATGGATAAAATTGAAATATCAAATAAAATATTGAAATTATTAAATGAAATTTTTTTTCATAAATTTTAATTTTTTTTTATTTTCACTTTTTTCCGATTTATGAATTTTATGGATAAAAACGAAATAGCAAATAAAATATTGAAGAATTTTAATATAATTTTTTTTCATAAATTTTTAATTTTTTTATTTTTACTTTTTTTCCAATTTATCAATTTAATGGATAAAATTGAAATATCAAATAAAATATTGAAAAATTTTAATATAATTTTTTTTCATTAAATTCATTTTTATTTTCAATTTTTCAATTTAATGGATAAAATTGAAATATCAAATAAAATATTGAAATTATTGGATATAATTTTTTTTCATAAATTTTTAATTTTTTTTCAATTTATCAATTAAATGGATAAAATTGAAATATCAAATAAAATATTAAAAAATTTTAATATAATTTTTTTTCATAAATTTATAATTTTTTTATTTTCACTTTTTTCCGATTTATGAATTTTATGGATAAAATCGAAATATCAAATAAAATATTGAAATTATTGAATATAATTTTTTTCAATTTATCAATTTAATGGATAAAATTGAAATATCAAATAAAATATTGAAATTATTGAATATAATTTTTTTTCAATTTATCAATTTAATGGATAAAATTGAAATATAAAATAAAATATTGAAATTATTGAATATAATTTTTTTTCAATTTATTAATTTAATGGATAAAAATGAAGTATCAAATAAAATATTGAAATTATTGAATAAAATTTTTTTTACATAAATTAAATTTTTTTTCAATTTATCAATTAAATGGATTAAATTGAAATATTAAATAAAATATTAAAAAATTTTAATATAAATTTTTTTCATAAATTTTAAAATTTTTTTTCAATTTATCAATTTAATGGATAAAATTGAAATATCAAATAAAATATTGAAATTATTGAATATAATTTTTTTTCATAAAATTCAATTTTTTTTCAATATATCAATTTAATGGATTAAAATTTTTAATATAATTTTTAGATTCTGAACGGAGTGTTGATTTTACAATGATGTTTGTTTTTTTTTTTTTTTTTTTTTTTTTTTTTTTTTTTTTTTTTTTGTGTCTGTCGACACGTTTTGGGGCAGTAAAAATGCTTCGATTGCCTTATGTAGCAACTTTTCTGAAAGGAAAGTGAATCTATTTGGTACTTTGGGGGGTCAAAAGTTAAAAATTTCCAATATTTTTTAAATGCGACGGGAAAAACCATAAAAAAATTTGGGAAAAACGGGAGTTTTTACGCAAAACCAGTTTTTGACATAATCAATTTTTTTATTTTGCTATAACTCAAAAACTAATCGATGTAAATACTTGAAATTTTCACCAAATGTTTAGATTAGCGTTCTCTATACACCATTAAATTTTCAAAGTATTTTGACTTTTATTAAGCTATTTATAGACAATTGAAATTTTCAATATTTTTAAGTATTTTTTTTTTAAATAACGATAAAATTTTTTTGGCTGCCTAGAAAATCTTGAAAATTTAATACAAGGTTTCTTATAAGTTGTTCCTTAACTGATAAAAAAAAATCTAAAATCGTAAGTCACAATTTTTTTTTATAAGTGCTCAAAGTTACAATTTATACGAAATATGTAAAAATCACGATAAATTGCAAGTTTTTTTGTAGTTAAAAATTCATAAAATTTTTTCTGTTCATACTTAAGGTTCAAAATTTTAACACAAGGTTATGTATAAGCTACTCTTCAAAAGTCTTTAAAAAAATTTCTACCGGAATTAGAGGAAAAAATTTTATGACTGTTTGAAATTTAAATATTTACGAAATTGCATAAAATAGCGATTTATTCTCAAACGATTTTAAATATTTTTTATAATTCAAAAAGTATAAGTCGCAGATTTTTGAAATTTCTACCAGCTGTTAAAATTGGTATTTCCTTTATGTCATATTTTTTTCAAAATATTATATTGATTTTTAAGCCACTTATAGTCATTTAAAATATTCGATTTTTTTACATTTTTTTTTTATAATCGGTGATAAAAAAAATTTGGCTCGTACAAAATACTTGAAAATTTAATAGAAGATTCCACAGAAGTAGTTCTTAAAGTCATTCAAAAATTATTAAAATCCATAGGCACAATTTTTTTTTATAAGCGTTTGAACAGCGAATATTGACAAAAAATTACATGTAAAATATAATATATTGTATAATATTCTAGACTGACAAAGATATCGGTTTTTTTTAAAATGCTCTAACTCAAAAATGAAAAATCGCAACAACTTGAAATTTTCACCAAATCTTTATATTGACGTTCTCTATACATGGTTAAGATTTCAAAATATTTTGACATATTTTGACTTATTTATAGACAATTTATATTTTCGATTTTTGTTAAATTTTTGTTTTTAAACATCTATAAAATTTAATTGATTGAGCGAAAACTCTTGAAAATTTTATACTAGGTTTATAATAAGTTAAATTTATCGTAACTAAAAAATATCGGTGATCGGTTAACTCAATTTTTTTTTATAAGCCCTTAATTCTCAAATTTGTATAAAATGTGTAAAAATCACGATAATTTGCAAGTTTTTTTGTAGTTAAAAATTCATAAAATTTTTTCTGTTCATACTTAAGGTTCAAAATTTTAACACGAGGTTATGTATAAGCTACTCTTCAAAAATCTTTAAAAAAATTTCTACCGGAATTAGAGGAAAAAATTTTATGACTGTTTGAAATTTAAATATTTAAGAAATTGCATAAAATAGCCATTTATTCTCAGACGATTTTAAATATTTGTTATAATTCAAAAAGTATAAGTCGCAGATTTTTGAAATTTCTACCAGCTGTTAAGATTGGTATTTCTTTTATGCAATATTTTTTTCAAAATATTATATTGATTTTTAAGCCACTTATAGTCATTTAAAATATTCGATTTTTTTACATTTTATTTTTATAATCGGTGATAAAAAAAATTTGGCTTCTACAAAATACTTGAAAATTTAATCGAAGATTCCACAGAAGTAGTTCTTAAAGTCATTCAATGTTCTAGACTGACAAATGATATCGGTTTTTTTAAAATGCCCTTACTCAAAAACGAAAAACCGCAACAACTTGAAATTATCATTAAATCTTTATATTGACGTTTTCTATACATGGTTAAAATTTAACAAATCCATTATAATAATGACCTATCCTATAAGCGAGGTGCACTCCACCCCTAACTGTACAGCAGAGCGAGGCCCATCCGGTTCTTTTTTCATTAAATTCACTTTTATTTTCAATTTATCAATTTAATGGATAAAATTGAAATATCAAATAAAATATTGAAATTATTGAATATAATTTTTTTTCAATTTATTTATTTAATGGATAAAAACGAAGTATCAAATAAAATATTGAAATTATTGAATAAAATTTTTTTTACATAAATTAAATTTTTTTTCAATTTATCAATTTTATGGATTAAATTGAAATATCAAATAAAATATTGAAATTATTGGATATAATTTTTTTTCATAAATTTTTAATTTTTTTTCAATTTATCAATTAAATGGATAAAATTGAAATATCAAATAAAATATTAAAAAATTTTAATATAATTTTTTTTCATAAATTTATAATTTTTTTATTTTCACTTTTTTCCGATTTATGAATTTTATGGATAAAATCGAAATATCAAATAAAATATTGAAATTATTGAATATAATTTTTTTTCAATTTATCAATTTAATGGATAAAATTGAAATATCAAATAAAATATTGAAATTATTGAATATAATTTTTTTTCAATTTATTTATTTAATGGATAAAAATGAAGTATCAAATAAAATATTGAAATTATTGAATAAAATTTTTTTTACATAAATTAAATTTTTTTTCAATTTATCAATTAAATGGATTAAATTGAAATATTAAATAAAATATTAAAAAATTTTAATATAAATTTTTTTCATAAATTTTAAAATTTTTTTTCAATTTATCAATTTAATGGATGAAATTGAAATATCAAATAAAATATTGAAATTATTGAATATAATTTTTTTTCATAAAATTCAATTTTTTTTCAATATATCAATTTAATGGATTAAAATTTTTAATATAATTTTTTTTCATTAAATTCACTTTTATTTTCAATTTATCAATTTAATGGATAAAATTGAAATATCAAATAAAATATTGAAATTATTACATGCAATTTTTTTTCATAAATTTTAATTTTTTTTTATTTTCATTTTTTTCCGATTTATGAATTTTATGGATAAAAACGAAATATCAAATAAAATATTGAAATTATTGAATAAAATTTTTTTTACATAAATTACATTTTTTTTCAATTTATCAATTTTATGGATTAAATTGAAATATCAAATAAAATATTGAAATTATTGGATATAATTTTTTTTCATAAATTTTTAATTTTTTTTCAATTTATCAATTTAATGGATAAAATTGAAATATCAAATAAAATATTGAAATTATTGAATATAATTTTTTTTCAATTTATTAATTTAATGGATAAAATTGAAATATCAAATAAAATATTGAAATTATTAAATTAAATTTTTTTTCATAAATTTATAATTTTTTTATTTTCACTTTTTTCCGATTTATGAATTTTATGGATAAAATCGAAATATCAAATAAAATATTGAAATTATTGAATAAAATTTTTTTTCAATTTATTAATTTAATGGATTAAATTGAAATATTAAATAAAATATTTAAAAATGTTAATATAATTTCTTTTCATAAATTTTAAAATTTTTTTTCGATTTATCAATTTAATGGATTAAAATGAAGTATCAAATAAAATATTGAAATTATTAAATATAATTTATTTTCATCAAATTTAATTTTTTTTCAATTTATCAATTAATTGGATTAAATTGAAATATCAAATAAAATAATGAAAGTATTGAATATAATTTTTTTTCATCAAATTTAATTTTTTTTTCAATTTATCAATTTAATAGATTAAGTTAAAATTTTAAATAAAATATTGAAATAATAGAATAGTTTTTTTTATTTATTTAAAATATTTATAAAATTAATTTTCCTTTCAATTTATCAGTGAAATGGATTAAACTGAAATATTAAATAAAATATTGAAATTATTGATTATAATTTTTTTTCATCAAATTTAATTTTTTTTCAATTTATCAATTTAATGGATTGTTACGGAATAAATATAAAAAGGCTTTTATCAAAGCCAACAATAGTTTGACAGATAAAAACCGCACCAAGTAGATGCAAACGGCGATACGATGGTGTGGTTGTTATCTGTCAAATCAAATGCACGGACCAATCAGCAACTGACTAAGTTATCGGAAAGGGTATATATGCCGGACGATTTCGATAACTTATATAGTCCATTTCATACCTTCAACCTGTCAACATTTATCAAAAACGTTACGACAGAAGAAGGACCCGGACCAGAAATACAGACCGCCGACTACCTGACCTCTCCGCGATTAGCAATCATCGCCCAGCCGACGACCAGCGACGACCGCTCCGCAATTAGCAAGTATCGACCAGCGACGACTGCACCGCTCAACGGTAGTGAGCCATCGCCCCGCGAGTACAAAAACACCCAGCTGCCGACCACCGACGAACACGCTGCTTCCCATCTTACGAGTACGTCCAACCACAAATCGCCGACACCGGTCAATATCATCCATCAACAACGACCAACCAGCAACCGCCGTTCGCATACTCAAGTAATCCGACGACTCACGGCGTTGCAACATTAAAAAGGCCCTTTTCAGGGCCAACACTCTCCCGACATCGGCACTTAATTAAGTTGTCCGACCCGAGTCTGGTTCGTCGCCGGGGTGCCGCTTAACTAAGTTTGCACCGACGACGGCCGTCTCCTTGGCCAACCATTTATATTGTTAAATAATACATAGTCCGTTGTAACGATAGGGTCCGGCAATTGCCCGGCCAATACCCAAGCACCACCGATTGTGCCGACCCACTTATTTAAGTCTGGTCGGTACACATCGACGCTTTACTTTGTCCCAATATTGTAAATTACTAATAACAACTTTACATAGCAATAGAGAAATGTGATTACCGAAAGACATTGTTCTCTTTATTTACGATACGGGTCGTCCAAGCGGACGCACCGCATCAGGATTAATTTGAAATATCAAATAAAATATTGAAATAATTGAATATAATATTTTTCATAAAATTAAATATTTTATTTGATGCTTAATTTTAATCCATTAAATTGATAAATAGGAAAAAAAGTGAAAATGATAAAAATTTTAAAATTTATGAAAAAAAATTATATTAATAATTTCAATATTTTATTTGATACTTTATTTTAATCCATTAAATTGATAAATTGAAAAAAAATTTAAAATTTATGAAAAAAAATTATATTAATATTTTCAATATTTTATTTGATACTTAATTTTAATCCATTAAATTGATAAATTGAAAAAAAAAATTGAATTTTATGAAAAAAAGTTATATTCAATAATTTCAATATTTTATTTGATATTTCAATTTAATCCAATAAATTGATAAATTGAAAAAAAATTTTAAAATTTATGAAAAAAAATTATAAAAATTTTTCAATATTTTATTTTATATTTCAATTTAATCCATTAAATTGATAAATTGTAAAAAAGTGAAAATAAAAAAAAAATTTTAAATTTATGAAAAAAAATTATATCCAATTATTTCAATATTTTATTTAATATTTCAATTTAATCCAATAAATTCATAAATTGGAAAAAAAGTGAAAATAAAAAAAAATTAGAATTTACGAAAAAAAATTTCATTTCATAATTTCAATATTTTATTTGATACTTAATTTTAATCCATTAAATTGATAAATTGAAAAAAAAATTTATTCAATATTTCATTTGATATTTCAATTTAATCCATTAAATTGATAAATTGAAAAAAAATTACATTCAATAATTTCAATATTTTATTTGATTTTTCATTTTAATCCATTAAATTGATAAATTGAAAAAAAAATTGAATTTTATGAAAAAAAATTATATTCAATAATTTCAATATTTTATTTAAAATTTTAATTTAATCCATTATGCTAGATGCGGTTAAAAATTTTAGGCAGTGCCGGTGTGTGAGGTGTGCACGAAGTGCTGCGGCACATGGCCTCGCGATTTTTTATTGGTGATTTTATTTTTTATATTAATATTTTATTGTTATCTTTCAATAGTATACAAAATTGTACAAAATAAAGACATAATATGTGGTGTAATAAATACTTAATAATAAAATTATTATATTATAGCAGTGGTCAGGCGCGGACTGGTAAAAAAGGGCACGGGATGCTAAATAATTTTAAGGGCAAATAACAAAAATTTTTAGGGCAAATTAAAAACATTTAGGTTATTTATAAAATATATTCTTTTATTTTGATAAAATATTGAAAATACGTTAAAAACGTAAATAGGAACTTAATAAATTACTACAAACATTCAAACAAAATTGTATAATATTAGATTAAAATGTTCGACCGTTGTATGGTAAAAATAAATAAAAATAAATTGATAGTCTGTTATTAAACATTCAAGTATTATATTTGATTACCTTAAAAATACTATAAATTTGATTTCAGCCATTGCGATGTATGAAGGTAGTAGATATATGACTAAATAAAACTACAAATATATAGGTACCAGCTATCTAAAAGCAATACTCTCATTAATCTCAGTAATACATTTGTATGCAAACTCTCACTTCCAGTACAATAACTATAATATTAATAAATATATAATTTATCGAGCCAAATGCCGCTTATGAAGAACAGTGTTGGGAATAGATAACTAATAATTTATCTAGATAAAGATAAAGATGATTATACTAATTCTTATCTAGATATAGATAAAGGCAGTTATACTAAATTTCATCTAGATAAAGATTAAAATAAGTACATTTTTATCTAGATAAATATGAGATAATTTATGTTGCTTCTTCTTCTTCTTCTACTACGCCTTCCTCCCAACTATATGGGGTCGGCCACCCTTGTCCTACACCTCCACTTTACTCGGTCAATCACATCTCCTCTGCACACACCGACAGCCCTCATGTCATTCTCCAAAGTCTCCAACCATCTCTTTTTTGGTCTTCCTCTTCCTCTTTTCCCTTCAACGTCCATCTTCATAACCACTCTTACTGCATTCGTTTCCTCTCGCCTCATCACATGCCCAAACCATCTCAGCCTATTTTCTCTCATCTTGTCCACAATTGGCGCTACACCAACACTACCTCTCACGTATTCATTCCTTATTCTATCTTCTCTTGTCACTCCACTCAACCATCTAAGCATTCTCATTTCCGCGACACTCATACTTTGTTCTATTCTCCTGTTAACCGCCCAACACTCTGAACCATACAGTATAGTTGGTCTCACAACACTTTTATAAAATTATGAGATAATTTCATGTTTAATTTTGAAAATATTCAGGATACTACAGCCTACAGATATTAGGTAAAAAATTCATAATTAAAAACATTATAAAATAAATATCATTTTTTCAACTCATTTCAAATATTAATAAACATAAAATATAAAATAATTTTTTTTTGAAATAAATTTCATAAGAAGATGCCATTTTATTCTCTAACTTAATAATAAAAAAATCTTAGATTTGAAAAATAAAATAACAATACATTTCTGTCTTTTTTTTAACAAATTTCAAACATTTTGAAAATAAACATATAATATAAAGAGTTATTTTTTTTTAAAATAAACTTCATAAGAAGATTGTCATCTTGCCAGTTATTATCTGTGTAATAGGTATATAGATGTACAGAAAAATGTAAAAATGAAAATATAAAAACATTTTAAATTTTCAAATTTTATTTTTATTCTATTTAAATAAATTATCTAGATTGGTACTCATAGATAACAAGATTTTTATCTAGATGAAGATAAAGATAACTGAGTATAAATTAATCTAGATAAGATAAAATATAAATAATTTTTATCTAGATAACTTATCTAGATACATTTATCTAGATATTTCCCAACACTGATGAAGAATGTGTTGATAATAATTTAATAAAGTAAATTTAATATAGGTATTTAAAAAAACAACTCCAACTGATTAACTTATTTCCTTACTAGTTACCTACTTTAAATGTATTCTTTATGGTTGGTATAGTTATTATATAAATAATTGATCCGTCTACAACTTTATCAGAGAACTGTAATAGGTAGATATTCGTCTTCAAAATTCACATTCATTTTAGATGGAGTAATTAAGGCACATTTATACTGATAAGTGATAGGGGCAAATATATTTTAGGGCAAGGGATGCTGTAGCATCCCAGCACCCCAGCCAGTCCGCGCCTGCCAGTGGTTTTCAACCGGTGTGCCGCGAGCAATGTTGCCAGAAAAGTTTTGTGCGATAACCGCACAATGAAAGCAAGATTACCGTACAGCACCGTTCAGCAAAAGTGATAAGTAGGGTTCGGATTTGATGGCAAATGCCTTTCTTTTATTAATCATAATAGAAAAATAATTTTTATACAAAAATGTGTTTCATTTAATTTCTTAGACGATGGACCTTTTTTTTTTTTTTGCTTTTTTTTGCCTTTTTTTGCCTTTTTGCCTTTTTTTGACCTTTTGTACTTATAAATGCCTATTTTGTGTTTAATTTTTCAGTTGATTTTATAATTTTATACACAGCTTGCGTATTATCGCTACAAATAGGTTTTATTATTCGCAATATTTATCGATATAGTTTATCAAAATACATGGTAGGTAGTCAATTTTTTTTTTAATACCAACTAGTTTAATTTGCATTAAATTAACTGGTATAACTCAAGTAAGTTAATATTTAAAATTGTTTTTAACTAAATCATACGACAAACCTGGTTAAAGAAAAGGGTACCTAATCTATTTATACAAAATAGCATAAACTTTATGTAGTTTGGTATTCATGCTCATTTTTAATTTGTATTTTTCTCAAAATGTATGCATTTGAAAGTGTTTACAAAATGTTCACCATTTTATTTTGTAGTATATTTATGAATTGTTTTTTTATATAAATTAAATGCCTTTTTTTACATTTTAAATGGTTTTTTTATTGATTATATTGCCTTCAAATCCGAACCCTAGTGATAAGAAATACCGTATATTACCGAACAAAACATGTAATAAGATGATACGTTTGTTTTATGATACTCATAGATAATGATGTTTGGATACGGATGTTCAAGTTAGTAAACAATAATAACACACGATAGTAAATAATAATATATTTTATATGAAGAATGACTATTTATATATTATTTCCATATAAACTATTTTAAAATATCAGAGTACCATATAGTTCAGTACGGTTACAATGTTCACACCGTACACCTTACGGAAGTTAAAATAACCGTATATGTACGATACAAACCGTACATCTGGCAACATTGGCCGCGAGTACCCTTGAAGTGTGCCACGATAAATCTATTAATACCTAGTTTAAAGCCTTATAATTTTGTATTTACCAATATTACTATCGATATTCAGCGAAAACTGAAAACTGATAAGTAATAGCATATTAATAGTAAATAGTATGTGTATATATTTTATGTACAAAATATGCTTCACGTTTTATAATTATATGGATTGGTGTGCCGCGAAAATTTTATAGAATATGAAGTGTGCCGCAATGTGAAAAAGGTTGAAAACCACTGTATTATAGTATAAACTTTAAGCCTATTGTAACAATTGTTATATAATTATATATAATATGTATTATATATATATATATATTGCTAAGTGGACATTATGAGCTAACTGGGTCATATATCACATATGTATAATATTGTAAATCCGATGACTAAAGCCGAATATGTAAGACACAGTTAGTTCGGCCACGACGTCCATCAGAGGCACCTGAACTCCTTTTGCCAATACTCGTAAGTTATCATGTATATTAAATCTTAATAATTATCTGAACCAATCAGAAACATTTATTTGTAATATTAAGATCCTGAATTTCTGCTCCCAAAGCTACGGTTAAATATATTCAAAGGGACCAGAAAACCCTCCCTGAATATCATATATCTAACTGGTCACCCCCGACCACGTTACACTATCTTAAAATAAAAATAACAATTATGTTTTCATAGTCACTTGGCCTAGAGCTGGGGAAAGGGAAGTCTCGATTTTATAAATTGCACAGGGTCTCGCAAATCATAGCGCTGACACTGTGTTAGGTGATTAGGATTTTTGAACTTTGATGCATTGCGACGTATAAAAACAAACATACGAAGAGCTTTAATGCATAATTATTTTTATCGCTATATACTAGCAGGGCCGTGCCTAGGGGGGTGCAAGAGGTGCGCGTGCACCGGGCGCCATTGACCACCGGGGCGCCAAATACATTTTTATAATCTAAGTAATATTACTAAAATACTCAATATTAATTCATTTTTTTTTTCTCGTCGAACACCACTATCTCGACATAATTAGCATTGCATTGATTGCCTACCGGTTACAAATATAGTGTTTTTATTCTTAGCGTTAGTATTTATTTTTCCCCGAAATGACGACGTCGCTGATCGCCGTCGTCGATAACAACTATATTATTATTATTGTTACTTGATAAAATTAATTCAATAACATAAATATAGACTTAATATCATAACATAGACTGCGACATAGAACAACGACTGGAAGAAATTGTACGATTTTATTTTGAACCCATGATATCTAGTTTTCAGACGTACTGTGTTCACGTCATAGTGCATATTTTTCATCAGGAAACAATTATTCATCAAAGCCTCAAATAAAAATATTTCGTAGAGGGGGGGGGGGCGCTAGAAATAATTCTTCGCGCCGGGCGCTGATTATACTAGGCACGGCACTGTATACTAGAAGTAGCCAACTCTTTTTTAAATTGTACCAATTAATAAATAAAAAATTGAGAATATAACATTAAAAATTAATACAGGTTATTTACTATACATATTTATTATTTTACTATACAAATTGTTACAGATTGTAAAAATTAGAAATAAAGAAAAGATAAAAAGTAAAAATATGATATTTTATCTGTTATTATTCTATTGTATCATACAATAACGTCAAATGTGCCTAAAAACCCCTAAAATAGACGTTAGTCATGATCAGGGCTCGGAAGTTCTAGCGAATGCATATTTTTCTTGGTTCGTCCTAGAACATCCAAAGTAAGATACAAGTATGTTTCACACTTCTCTGATGTCATACATGAAATATGCTATATTTTGCATATTTACGATTTTTACGGCTATTTTGCTAATTAAAGGTTTTTAGTGCTATTTTTGAGAATATTTTCACATAAATACATACTTAAGAAGCTATTTTGCGAATTTGAAGTTAGAAATGCTGTTTATGGGCATATTTTTAAATAATAAAAGAAATTAACACATATTGTTGAAAAACTAAATTACCTACTAAATAGCCGTATTTGAATGAAAAGAAATTATTTTATTTTAAGTTGGTACTCATCCGAAATATATGGCCTTAGACCGCTGTCGTCGATTAATAGATAAATAATTTGTTGGTACTGTGGTGGACCTCCACCACAGTGCTCTCTCACCGCGCCGCGGCGGCACCGGTTGGCAACCGTGCACAGCGACGCGCCTCCATCGCGTACCTCCAATGACCGGAGCTCGAGCCCGCGCTCGCTCTCGTTCTCCGACCGTCGTATACGACTGATGTGACGCCGTCTCTCGAATCTTTCTTTTGTCTGTTCGACTTTGATTTCTTCGATAAAATACCTCGAACGACCATCTCAACGCGCTCGCGTTTCGTCCGGCCTCGCGCCTCTTTATCGTCCGCGCATGACATTGTCGTTTTATACGTGTGCCGCGCGACCTTTTGTTTTTCTTACTTCGTATTTTTGTTTCGCGTCCGTATTTTTGTTATTACGCGCACACGCGCAGACATCCTTCCAACCACGTGTTTCTTTTAATAAAAGATACGTAATTTAATTAAAGTGCGTTGTTCCTTTATTATTATTTTATCCGCTGGTAAACGTTGACCGCGACTCTCATCGCGCAGTGTTAACGTTTACCACAGTACGATATGGGTCTGTACGGTCCGGACTCGGTTCAGTGTGAATCATTCTTAAATCGAACAATTCCGTACGTTTCCAATAAATTGTTTATTTTTATAATTGTGTCAGTCACATCGTACTATCGGACAATGATCAGATTCGTTGTATTATCGTGCTGTCGTTTTAACTATGTACTAATGACTGAACACGGTAATTTTATTTTAATGTTCCGTCATTATTTAGATGTGTCACGTGTTCGTAAATGATCGTGAACTGTTGTACATACTCTCAACTAGTACCTAGTTCTTATATACTTACCACCATATTATATGAAATACATTAAAAATTTGTAAAATTAAAAAAATCGAATACTTCATATTTAAAAAAATCTGTAAATTAAATATATTTTTAACTTTATGTTTAAAAAAATTTGTTGAAAATTTTATTTTCCATATTTTCCAATTTTTAGTGCTATTTATAGCGCTTATATTAATGTTTTTATGTGCTATAACTTCCGAGCCCGGGTCATGATGATCCATAGTCACTTCTACGATGGCCAATGGGTTGGAACCACAGGACTATTGCATTTTTTTTTTTTTATGGTAAATATTGTATTTATATTTTTATTTTCCTGGCATGGTCACACTGATTTACCAAAGGGAAGTCAACACGATTTCGTATTTATGTGTTCAGGCGCTGCTCAAACCAACTGAACAGTCGAATGACATCTATAAATTTTACGTCACTGATTCATACACTAATAAAAGTGGAAGAGCCATACAAACTCAAAACCATAAGTCAGTGCTTAGTAACTGCCGAGACTATCAACCAAATCTTATTGCGGTTATCCGGCACGCTGTGTCCGCTGTGGTGCTCAACATATGACGTCCAACTGTCCTAACTCCCTGGATGCCTCAATCAAATCCTCTCTGGTATACAACATTCAACATTTTCCTCACGAGAGGAAATCTGTTTGAATCCATCTCAGATCATTTAGCCATATTTTGGTGGTTCGCTACCGATCCGCTCATTACCACCTAAACTTTTTAAGCTGAATACAGATAAATGTCATTAAATTTCATGACCTAGTTGATCAAAATATGGATATAAAGACAGGTTCGGATCCAAGGGAGGAGGGGGCGAAAGGGGTGTACGCCTCCCCTCAAAATCCCTAAAATAGGTTTAAAATATACGGTTTTCGATTATTTTCGTGGTTCAATACAACTACTAACTAGAGTAATATACAATTACGAAAATAAAATAATATTATTTCATATTTATTGTGTATTGACTAGTGTGTTGGTATGTTATAGCCACAGTTAGTAAATTTTGTGTTTAAAAATAATTGCTTGAGAATGTTTTTTTAATTCAATTTTTTATTTTATATATTCCTGAAGGCTATGGGCCATCATAATTTTTGTTGCTTTTACGTATTATGTTACAATTCAGGCAGGTTAGTCGTAAGTAAACAATTTATTTTGCGCCACCTCCGTAAAAAATTTCTGGATCCGCCCCTGTACAGGCCCGCATTTGGGGGGAGGCAAGTGTTACTTGTTGCTCCGGGCGGCAAATTTTTTTAATCATTAGGGGGGCAGCAAATGTATACTGACATATTGGTATTATGACGCATTATGTATGTGATCACACTTAGATATATTTAAATTGGTTTTGTAATTATATATAGTACAGGTGGGTACATCCATTTTTAATATTAATAATAATAGTATGACATATATATTTTTTTTGGACGGGGGGTGTCATGGCTTATGAAAGGGCGGCTCAAATGTGTTACCCGGGGCGTAAAATGTCTAAATACAGCCCTGCCCCTGTATAAAGGTCAGTCTCAAAACTAGGGGAAACCTGAGTAAGTTGGCGACATTAAGATTTGAACATTTTTAAATAGTTCAATTTAAGAGATAGAATTTCATAATTTTTAATATATCTGCTTAGATAAACATAGATTATATTAAAAAAAAATAGAAATCTTAATTTTCATTATTTATACATTTTTTTTGTATTATTATGTTTTTTTTTAAAATTCGCCATCTTACCCGGAAGATGGGGTAAGTTGACATTAGCATGGGATAAGTTAACATCATGGTTCATTATAATATATAGTACCCATAAATACTGAACTAAAAGTATTAATTATGTAATCAACCTCTTCAAATTAATAAATATTTTGCTAAACAAATACAAATTTACCTATCAACATAAATAAACTATTAAATAATAATCATTATATATCTTTATTTAAAAAAAAGTATTATTTGATTATTCAAAATGAAATCTAAAACATCATAACAATTTATAACACTATAACAATTTTCACTTATTTATATAATAATAAATTAATTAGATACTTTTAAATATATGAACAAACTTATTCATCAAAAAGTAAAAAACCTTTATCCTTTGTAGGTTTAACTAAAAAAAGTATTGAATTTTATGAAAACAACATGACTTAATAACAAAATAAAATATAGGAATGATAAATTGATTAGGTACTTTTAAATATGTAATCAAACTTATTACTATAATTATAAGCTCATAATTTAAAATTAAAAATACATACATTATCATTAACGTATAATTTAAGGTAACGCCGAAGAGTAGTTTCAGGAATACCATATTTTTTTGCTGTATTTAGACATGATGGTCTCTGGCTATTTTTATACTCCTGAACAGCCAATCTTATATCATTTGTAGTCCATGTTTTAATAGTTTTATTTTTATAATTTTTTGGCATAGTTAAGCTAAAAATATGTAATTAAGTAAATATAATATTTCTATAAGTGTACAAAATTAAAATAGTGTACTATTTCTTTTTTAAAAATCCTCACACATTGGAAAATTCAATAAATTTAGTCTATATACATTATGGTTATCTCGGGGTAAATTGACGACGTCAATTTACCCCAGTCATCTTACACAGAATGATAATACTTGACATTAATAATCTTTAAAAAATAACAAATTACGGTAGCTTAACAAACTGTACATAAAAATAATCTAAGAAATATGTACTATTTAACAAAGAAAACAAAATAATACACTTTTACTTACCAGGATTTATTATTCCTTAACACAACGTGATGAAAACGTTTAACAGAAATAATGGTTTCTCAAAACTGATAATAGAAAACCATAATTTTATCATAGGAACCGCAAACAAGAAAAATTAAATGTTGGTAGCACTGTTTAGTATTTTGTGGAACAATTGTCATTTTTGATTAAAGTCGTAGTGAGTTATTAACAATTCGTCAACTTACCCAGCTCGCCAACTTACTCAGGTTTCCCCTACTCAGGAAATTGATAATGCAATAAACAAGTAAGAATACTTCCTAACACTCAGTTTGGCTTTTGTGCCTGCCATTCAACTACACACCAGCTGCATAAGTTAGTTTATGTCATATCTTCGTCATTCGAAGCAAAAAAAAATATTATTCCTCTATGTATCACAAGCGTTTGACAAAGTATGACAAACATTTTCTTCCACCAACATATTACATAAAACAACATATGATTAAATAATATCTTACTGATCGTCACATCCAAGACGGATTTGGTCCTTCATTTTCAGACATGGCAATATAAATGTGGGATTCCCTCATGGTGGCATTCTTTCACCTATCTTGTATAATATGTATGCCGCTGATCAACCTACCTCCCCAAACACATTATAATGCAGTGCATTATACTATAGTAGTCAAATTTTTCTTTATGACAAAATCAACAAAAGTGTTTTGCCAAAAATGATTCAGAGAATCCTAACACAGTGTCCTTTTCTAAATCAGGTATGTCCTACAATTAAACCAATTGAATAATATAGTTAAGGCGGTTGGAAGCAGCGTATTTATTTCACGTTTTAGACCTAAAAGCCTGACAAGATTATGCATACTTAAATTCATCATATTTCAATTCTGTAAAAAGATTTGAGTTTATCAACCTTTTTTCTAGGTTAATGTGGAAATCGATTTTTGATATTTGTTTAAAAATTGTCTTTAAATCTTATTTGAGTTTCTCAATTTTTTTTTAATTTTTAGATTTATTTTACTGTCTTTTTTAAGAATGTTAAACAGTTATTCTAAAATCGACTTCCACAATAACCTAGAAAAAAGGTTGATCAACTCAAATCTTTTTACAAAATTGAAATCCGATCATTTAAAGTTGACGTATTTTTGTCAGGCTTTTAAGTCTAAATTTATTAAAATTAGTTTGGTTGTCGGACAAAATATTTCTGTGGCTTGGTGCAAGAAGGGCCAATGTCATATTTTGACGAAATTGAGATCATCGAGCCAATCTTTTTCTTTTTTCTTTTTTTTTATTCTGATAAAACGGCCAATGTATTAGAAGGAGTGTGACCGACTTACAGTCAAGATTGGCCATTTTAATTTTTGTCATTAAACATAACTATTATTTTGATAAAAGGGCTTATCATTACATTGGCTAGATATTGTGGTAAACGTTAGCGCTGCGCGATGTGAGTCGCGGTCAACGTTTACCAGCGGTTAAAAATAATAATAACAAAACAACGCACTTTAATTAAAATACGTAGCTTTTATTACGTGAAGCACGTGGTTGACAGGATGTCTGCGCGTGTGCGCGTAATAATAAAAATATAACGTAGAACAAAAATACGTGATAGTAACAAAAACAAAAGGTCGCGCGGGCACGCGTATATAACGACAATGTTATGCGCGGGCGATGAAAAGGCGCGAGGTCGATCGGAAAAGCGAGCGCGTCGAGAAAGGTTCGAGAGACGGCGTTGTATGTGTCGCATACGACGGTCGGAGAGCGAGAGGGAACGCGGGCTCGAGCTCCGGTCGTTGGAGGTGCGCGATGGAGGCGCGTCGCTGTGCACGGTTGCCAACCGGTGCCGCCGCGGCGCGGTGAGAGAGCACTGTGGTGGAGGTCCACCACATTACTCCCCCCCGGGTGAAGAAAAAAAAAAAGTTTACATTTTTTTTTTTTTTTTATATATATATAACGACGCGTTCGTTACAAGAAACGCGCGATGTTTCGGCGCGCGTACGAGTGCTCGGAAAGCGGGTTGTCGCGAATGACGAACGCAGGCTTGAGGCGGTCCACTGAGATCCATGACGTCCTCGAATTGAGCTGCAACTTGAAGTCCTTGTCGCGGCGTTCGAGAACGGCGTAGGGCCCTTCGTACCGAGGCTGGAGCGGGGTCTGCTGGGCGTCGATCCGAATGAAGACGTGGCTGGCAGCGTTGAGGTCGGGCGGGGCGAAAATGCGTCGGGCGGGATCGTGGTTCGTACCGGGCGTCGGTCGGAGCTGTGCCATCGACCTTTTCAGCGCGTTGACGAGGTCGTGCGGTGTTTGCTCGACCGGGGCGGAGTGCAACAGCTCACCGGGCAGCCGGAGGGTGGTACCGTAGACGAGTTCAGCAGGCGTGGCACCGATGTCTGACTTGACCGTGTTTCGCAGGGCGAGGAGCACGATCGGAAGTTGGCGCGACCATTGGGGAGACTCGTGCGCCGTGAGCGCCGCCTTGAGCGTGCGGTGGAAACGCTCGATCATGCCGTTCGCCTGTGGGTGGTACGGTGACGTGCGAATACGCCGGACGCCGAAAGTGGATAAGAGCGCGCCTATGAGCTCGGACTCGAACTGACGCCCCTGATCGGTTGTGATCACATCTGGGACCCCGAACCGCGATATCCATTGAGTGACGATGGTGTCTGCGACGGTGTGAGCGGACATGTCTGCGATGGGCCACGCCTCGGGCCAGCGCGTGAAACGATCGATGCACGTGAGCAGGTACTTGTAGTTGTTGGAGACCGGCAGCGGGCCGACTAGGTCGAGATGAACGTGACCGAAACGACGTTCGGGGTCGGTGAACTGCGCGAGGGGTGTTATGATGTGGCGGTGTACCTTGGTCTTTTGACACTGCAAGCATGCTCGTGCCCAGCGCCGAATTTCGCGATCCATACCGGGCCAGACGAAACGCGCTTTGATAACGCGACACGTCGCCGCGCGACCGCCGTGTGCTTGCCCGTGAAGTGCCACAAACACTGCTCGACGGTGACATTTCGGTACGAACAATCTTGAACGCTGATGAGCGGTGTCGAAGTACACGGGCCCTCGGTCGGTTTGACGTGCCTGGAGTTCCAGTGACGTCTCGGTGTCGTCGGAGAGGATGCGTTGGAGCTCGGAGTCGTTGGCCTGGTCGACTGCCCATTGGGCCAGGTCCGGTAGGCCGTCTTCGAGAGCTGACAGCTCTAAGCGAGAGAGAGCGTCGGGGACCACGTTGCTGTCGCCGTCGACATGTTGAATTTCGTGAACGAACTGTGAAAGGAGCGCGATGTGTCGTACCTGACGGTCGATGAGCTTCTCGGCTTTTTGAGAGAACATGAACAGCAGCGGGCGGTGGTCCGTGCGAAGCGTGGTGCGTCTGCCTTCGATCGAATGGATAAAATGACGAACAGCCAAATACGCAGCGAGGAGTTCGCGGTCGTAAGTACTGTAGCGCGACTGGGCGCCCTTCAGACTGTGCGAGAAAAACCCGAGCGGTAGCCATTCGCCGTTGACGAGCTGTTCGAGTACGGCGCCGACGGCGACGTTTGACGCGTCGGTGCTGAGACGGAGGGGCGCGTCAGGCGACGGGTGTGCGAGTCGAGCGGTGTCGGCGAGTGCTTCGCGACATACTTGAAATGCTTGTCTTGTCTCCTCCGTCCAGGTGAGGGGTCCGTCGCGTTTGGGAAGCTGGGCCGCGAGTTCGTACAGCGGGGCCTGTATTCGGGCGGCGCTCGGAATGAAACGCCTGTAGAAGTTGACGGAACCGAGGAACCGCTGGAGTTCTTTTTTGGTGTTCGGCAGCGGCCACTGGCGGATGACAGCGAGATTCTCCGGGTTCGGATGTGAGCCTCGTGCGCTGACCATGTGTCCGAGGAACAGCAGTGAATGCGCGGCGAAAATGCATTTGGCCGGGTTGATCGCTATTCCGAACTTTTCGAAACGCTTAAGCACTTCGCGAACGTGATTTCGGTGTTCATCGATGTCCGCGGAGGCGATGAGTACGTCGTCGACGTAGGCGAACACGAAATCGAGACCGGCGAGAATGGAGTTCACGAGGCGTTGGAACGTTTGCGCCGCGTTGCGAAGGCCAAAACACATTACCGGAAATTCGAAGAGGCCGAACGGTGTCGTGACGGCGGTCTTGTGGATGTCGGCGGCTGCGATAGGTATCTGGTGATAGGCTCGGACGAGGTCGAGTTTGGTGAAGACGGTTTTTTGAGCGAGACCGGCCGTGAAGTCGTGTAGGTACGGTAGCGGGTACCTATCCGGAACGGTGACGTTGTTGAGCCGGCGGTAGTCCCCGCAGGGGCGGAAGGAACCATCCTTCTTCGGCACAAGGAGCAGCGGACTTGCCCAGGAACTTGATGAGGGGCGGCATATGCCCTGTTTGAGCATGGTATCGAAATCGCGCTTTGCTACCGCGAGTCGGTCCGGCGGTAGACGTCGCGGGCGGGAGAAGAGCGGCGGCCCGGTCGTTTGGAGCACGTGCTCAACGTCGTGAAGAAAGGTCTTCGGAACGGGTGACTCGCGTGTCACGTTCGGGAAATCGCGTAGGAGGTCGTCCCATTCGGGAGAACGAGTGACAGCGAAAAGCGGAGTGCTCGAGTTCGCGGCGATGGTGGCGGTGACAGTGTCACGGTTGGTCGAATCGACGAGACGGCGGTGCCGTACGTCGACGAGGAGACCGAAGTAGTGCAAAAAATCAGCGCCGATGATGGCGCGCGAGACGTCAGCCATCTCGAATGTCCAAGTGAACGTGCGGGAGAGACCGAGGTCGATGACGAGCGTCTTCGGGCCGAAGGTTTTGATGCGAGTGCCATTGGCGGCTGTTAAATTGACACTGGAGGGTTGACGACGGGTGTTGGTGTCGAGCGGGATAACCGAAACTTCAGCCCCAGTGTCAATTAGGAACAGCCGGCCGGAGCGGAGGTCGTTGACGTGGACCCGCGTGGAACGGCTCACGGCGTGCAGAGCGGGTGGACTGCTCGCTGTTCCTAGTTTTCCGCCGGAGCGGGTGGGTCATGACCCGGCTGACGCGGAGCGAAACCGCAAGGAGCGCGGCACGATCGAGCCGCTTCGCCGTAGCGGCCGTGATAGTAACATGGCGGAAGTCGCACGGTGCGCGGTGGAGAGTTATGAACCGGAACACTGTCCGTCGCGGACCGCGGTTGTCGCGTAGCTGGCTTGGACAGTAACCGAAGCATCATGGTTGTCAGCTTGCCAACCTCCGCGGTTAACTCGTCGACACGCGCAGTCAACTCGGTGATGCGGTCGCGGGGGTCGGACATGGCGTCAATGTTTTGTGGGCACGATACCTCCAATACGCGGTCAGCACGTGCGGCGAGGGCGTCGAGTGGGCCGTCGAGACCAGCGACGATGGTGACTACCGCAGCCGGAAGCTTCTGCATCCAGAACTCTTTGAGGGCGTCCTCGCCGATGCCTTCTGGCAGGATGGCTCGCATATCCCGGAGTAGCTGCGATGGACGTCGGTCGCCGATTCCGCCGGGTTGTAGCATCGTGCGGAAACGCATGGAGCGTGGGACCTCGAATGCGTCGACGAGGCGATTGCGCAGAGCGTCGTATGTGGCCAGCGGACCCACGAGGTCAGCAACGGCCCGAATGCCGTCTTCGTCGAGCGCGGCGAGCACGTGGTTCACGCGGATCGTGTGAGCCGTAACGCGATGGCTGGCGAAGACGGCATCGGCGTGGATGAACCACTGCGACGGCGAGTGACGCCAGAAACCGGGCAGGCGCACGTGCGCGATTGCGGAAACGTCCACGGCAGACGGCACTACGTCCTTCTCGTCGGACATCACGAGGCAAGATTAAGGTAAAATATATCAAAAGAAACGCGAGGTCACCAATGTGGTAATTTGAACGTTGGCGCTGCGCGAGGTGAGTCGCGGTCAACGTTTTACCAGCGTATAAGAATAATAAACAAAACAACGCACTTCAATCAAAATCACGTAGTTTTATTTTTAATGAAACACGTGGTTATAACAATGGCAGCGCGTGGGCGCGTAATAATCAAAAAGACGGACGCGTAACAACAAATACAAGGTAATTACGCGAAAGGGTCGCGCGTGAACATTTTACGCGACAGTGTCAAGCGCGAACGATAAAAAAGGCGCGAGGCCGGACGGGAAACGCGAGCGCGTCGAAAAAGGTTCGGGAGACGGCGTTATATCAGTCGTATACGACGGTCGGAGAACGAGAGCGAGCGCGGGCTCGAGCTCCGGTCGTTGGAGGTGCGCGATGGAGGCGCGTCGCTGTGCACGGTTGCCAACCGGTGCCGCCGCGGCGCGGTGAGAGAGCACTGTGGTGGAGGTCCACCACACCATTTATGATACCATAACACAGAAGTTGTACTATCAGAATCTACCATTATCAATGAAATTTATTTGAGACAGATGTAATAAATCGTACATGAATTTGATGTACATTGCAATGTGCAAGGGGACCGAAAGGATTAACTTAACTAGTGATCCATAGTATTTCCTTTTTTGTACTGATTATTCTACAGTATTAATACCAATACCTATTCAATTATTTTATTATTGTTAGTTATTACTGTTCCTACGAGGTGTACTATTCGAAGATTATAACAATAAGCCATTAAGGTAAGTTTATATTATAAATCATATTGGAACAAATGCAATTTAGCGCCTACCCCGTTTTTCCACATTTTTACGTACGCACCTATCTAGTTTTTGTTAAAAATAGTTATGGCAAAATCAGATTTTAAAATAAATTTTAATATTTAATTTTTTAAAACTTTTGTAGGGCATTACAAATAATAATAAAAGTAATTCTACAACAAATAACAATTATGTCTATGTGGAAATATATACAAAAAAAAAATATCGAACTTGACTCTAACTTAATTAACCACCAAATTAATTCTAATAGTAGTTCAACTTCAAGCGTTAATGAAAATTATGATAATCAAATTAATTCTGAAAATAATTTATCTACATCGACTACATTAGATTTTTCAAAATAAAAAAAAAAAAACCATTTTTAACATCTTGGTTAAACAAATATGACTGGTTAGAACATGATCAAATTAATGATAAAGCTTTTTGCAAATTATGTAAATCTATGAGTAGTAATAGCAATAATAATGTTTCTGTATTTATCTTGGAGGGCTTTAATAATTGGAAAAAAGCGGTAGAAAGGTTTAATATGCATGAACGTTCAGAATTGCACAAAACAAATATTGTTAAAAGTTCTTTTATTAAAACAAATGCTAATGTATATGCTCAAATTTCGGATAGTCATAAAAAATCTATGGAAGAATCAAGATTTGCTTTTGATAAAATATTATCTTCAATAGTGTTTTTGGCAAAACAAGGCGTAGCAATAAGAGGGCATACTGATGAATCTGCAAATTTCAATGAGTTATTAAAACTTCGATCGGAAGATTCGACTGAATTAAAAAACTGGTTAGGTAGAACTACTTATAAATGGATTTCCCACGATATAACAAATGAAATTTTAAGTATACTTTCAAGAGAAGTCATTAGAAACATTATTAAAAAAATTAAAGAAAATACATTTTATGCTATTTTATTAGACGAAACTAGTGATATTACAGTAAAAGAACAAATTTCATTTTGTTTAAGAACAGTGGACAAAGAATCATTTGAAATTGAAGAATATTTTATAGAATTTTATGAAACACCTAAAACTGATTCTAATACTCTTTTCAATATTTTAAAAGATATTCTATGTAGATTAGAGTTGAATATTCATAATGTTAGAGGACAATGTTTTGATGGTGCTAGCAATGTTTCTGGAATTCACAAAGGATTACAAGCTAGAACTAAAGAAATTGAACCTAGAGCATTGTTTGTTCACTGTCAAGCTCATTCTTTAAATCTTGTTACCCAAGATAGTATGCGAAATGTAGAAAAAGCTAGAGATATACTAAATTTTATTAGAGAATTAATTACATTTATCAAACAATCACCCAAGAGGCTACCTTGGTTTAAAATGTTACAAACAGAAGAGAACGTGACTGCTCTAAGACCGTTTTGTCCAACTAGGTGGACGTTACGATATTCTAGTTTATTATCTGTTATGGATAACTATAATGAACTATTGACATTTTTATCGGATTTTTCAAAAACTGAAAAGAACGATGCAGGAAGTAAAGCAAAAGGATTTTTAAAACAATTAAAATCTTCAGATACTTACATAATGCTTAAAATAGTAATTAGTATTTTTAAACATATGGAAACAACAAATACAATATTACAAAGTAAATCTTTATACTTTAAACTTTCCGTGCAAATTTTGAACACTTTGGAAGATACTATTTCAAGTATGAGAGATACATTCAATATTTTATGGAAATCTACAAAAAACGAATGGTCAGATTTAAAACTAGATCCACCAAAAGAATCTAGAAAACGAAAAATGCCTCTTAAATATGATGACAGTACAACCGAGTCCTTTTTATTTACACCTGAAAGTAAATATAATAAAATATATAAAGAAATTATTGATCATATACTATCTGGTTTACAATTAAGATTTAATTCTGAAGTTCGAATGTTTTTAAGTGATGTTAAAATGTTTTTTTATTGATCCAAGTATATCACCACAATTAATTTGCGAATTTTATAAAGATGATTTAAATATTGATAAACTAAATTGCACAGAGATATGTTTCATGATATAATTAGAGGCCAAGGCTTAAATGTATCATCATTTTCAGATGTTTTAAATATTGCTAAAGATAAACCACACTTGGTCATTCATTTAACCGAACTAAGAAAATGCATACAATTGATATTGACAGTACCAACAACGTGTACTACTGAAAGATCTTTTTCTATGTTAAGAAGATTAAAAAAATTATATGAGAAGTACTATGACACAAAAACGTTTGAATGATTTGTTGGTTCTCAATTGCCACAAAACAATTGTAGAATCTTTGGACTTTAGCAAAATAGGAAATAATTTTATAAATAAGTGTTCAACAAGAAAAAATACTTTCGCATTAAAATAAATATATATATTATAATATAACGTATTGTATAATAAAAAGTTATATTTTCTATATTTTCATATAAATAATTTAAAAGAAATAAAACCAATAAAGAAAATTTAAATAATATACATGCATAATATTTTATTTTGTACCCTATAGGAATATTAAAAAAGAATTACGGAACAATCAGATAATTACCCCTCCCGATCAGCAAACTATAGAATTTTTTTTCCGATTAACAGAAGAATTTGCCCCCGCGCTAATATCTAAAAGTCGGCGCCTATGTAACCAATGCGACCGTTGTCTCATTCACACCCAGTTTTTATTTTTATAAGTTCTAATTTTCACATTTTTCACAATGAATAAAAATTTAATTTTGAACAATATTATAATAATAATATAATTTGCGAGTTATTACTTCGTGATGAAGAAGTGGAAAACGAATGAACTTGATTTCAAAAAAATGAAAACCATTTAATAATTTGTTTTCCACGAGGAACTTCGAAGGATTCTTTAAAATTTTGATTGGTGGTCATCTCATTAACGACGAAGAAAAATTTCGGAAATTTTCGTCTAAATTGTCAACAATTTTATTTTATTTTATCTTTGATTCAAGAAGAAATAATAAAAACCCTACATTACGTATACCTGAGACAATACCTCCAGAGGAAAAACTAACTATAAATAATTAAGAATTATATTTTCAATACGTACTTGATCTTCCTACTTCATCGGATATATTTTTCCAAATAGTATCTCTAATAGTATTATCCTTAAGATTTTTATGGCTACTATCGAAAATACATTTGTTGTTTTGCACGAGATTAATTAAAGCCTCGTCCTCTGAGGAGGAAAATGAAAATTTTGACTTATTGACGCCAGGCGTCACAACGCAACACTAGTCCGGACTAGTACTGACGCCTGACGCCGCGTCAAACGCGTGTAAAGAAACCGTGTAGTCACACACAAAATACATAATCTAGGGTCTCGGCGTCAGACGTCGCGTCCAGACGCTGCAGGGAAACCGTACCTTAAGGAATTCTGACTACGCCAAGCATGTCCATATTTTAATATTTTGCTCCTGATCATCTTATATCACCAATATATTCGACTTCTGGAAGAGTAATTCTAGTAATTTCTATTCTGTATAATAATATAAGGTACCAATTATATCTTTATTAAACTACTTAACAGATTCAAATAAATTTATAATATTACATGAAATACAGAGTATATTGTTTTAACGGCTTCTGTATAAGAAGTACCTATTAAATATATACTGCTTTGACCCTGCACCTATTTCATTATTTAAAAACCTACAAATATAAATAAATTAGTGTACAAATTAGATAACACATAGGAAAATTCCGAGAATGAGTTGTTGCTTAAATAACAAAGTATGTCTGAAACTTAAAACTACTATTATTCTCGTCTGTTCCGTATACGGAATACATTTAATTTTGATAGCTTAAAAAGATTTAAAATCAAAATAATTTTCAAGAAAAATCAATGTCACAGAAACCTATTTAAAAAAAGAATAAATCAATACTTTTTCCTCGCAAATACACTTGAAAAATGGATATGTGTTTTCGCAAACTAAAATAATAGCCTATGTATAACTATAAGAAATTAAAAAATAACGAATTCACATAGTAGTATTTATTTTTAATATTACATTTTTGTTTTAATCAATATATATAATTTATACGAAACACATTTAAAATCACACGCTAACTGAGGGTTAGGTAAATGTACACATGGTTATCCCTTGAAAGCATGGGGTATAGATTATAATAATGTTTCATAATTCAGTATTACAAATCTCTCTTATAAATTTAATATTAATTTACTAACACAAAATAAAGTATAAGATTCAATCAAGTTATAAATAACATATGTATGAAATATCATGGATTATAGAGTATTTAGTATTTATAATACTATAGTTACTAATTATATTTTTTTCATCTATTTTTACCACATCATTAAAAATAGAAAAAATTAAAATAGGACAAAAATTATGTGTACTTAATTGATAATTAAAATATTATGTTTTAGGAAAACCAATTTGCGACATCAATTGACGGGTTTTTTTTCATAATAATATTTTAAATGTAACTTTAATAACAACATATATCTATAATAATATAATATTAATAAGATAAGATTTTTAGGTTCATCGAGAGCAAATCTACATTTTAGATAAAAATTTGAAACAACTTAGAAAAAAACCGCTTACATTTGTGTTTGGAAAAGAACCTTGTTGTGTTTTGTGGAGAAAATGATAAGTAATATTCTCGAGCGTCTTGAATACTCTTATTTCGATGAATACTTGAAAACGGCAAATTATACTATTACTTGGTATGAGGACGTCACGAGATTTCCATGTGATACCAATCGTAGCCGGTCGAGGGTTGTGCACCAAATGGTATTACAGACGTTGTAGTACGGGCTGTCCAAAGTGGTTGGCTATGGTGAGAAGGAGTAGAATTTCCAGCGTGGTTCCAAAGCAACGGCGGCGATACGGACCTCAACTGCATGGTTCACATTTGCTTAGGATATACGGCCACCTTGGACGAAAGTCCAGACATGCCGATCACGTAGACATACTTGGTGGGCGGCCGGAAAATATTCTTCACCCGGTGTTGCTGCGATCGCTTACCGTTATCGCAGTCACTGCGTGACTTGCGCTCATCATCCATCCGATAGACCATTGACCACAACGTGTCGAACCATTTTTTTCTATTGCCTCCGTGATCCTTCGATCCTTTTTTGTCCTTCGTACCAGTATCGGATCCTGAGATACTCCTGGACGAAATTGATATGCTGGTGTCTGTGTTGCTTACCGAATCCTCCGTCAAACTAGTCGAGTCTGAATCCGAGTCATTGTCGTTATAACTGCTTCGTCCACTACTACTACTGCTATTTCCTTCATTATCTTTGCCACCACCTCCCCCTCCACCATCTTGGTAAACGACGAGGTTGCAGGATGAATACGAGTAGTCTTGCTGATGGTCGTCCTGTTCTCTGCGCGGTCGGCTCGACTAACCCGTCGTCGTAGTAGTAAGACATGTCGTTCACGTGACGTAATTGGTTGTTTGATTGAGCTATTCAACTGTCTAATATGTATATATGAGTATACGTACAAGCTCGGTACAAATCTCTATTGAACTCTGGAGACACGTACGACGAAAACACGATTCTATCGAGATTGTTTACGATGTTTACGATGTATAGCGTCCGTTGATTTAAGTCAAATCGTATGCCGGGGTGAATCGATTTTATAATTTCGTTAGTTTTTTTATTTTTATTATTGTTGTTTGATTCGCAACACGATGAGTCTTGTGCACTCGCAATGTATGACTGAACGAATGTATCTAATTAAGTACACCGGTCGCCCACGGTCTCATACTGAACGTCTGCGGGTCTATTTGAACGATAGACACGTGATGTTTATTTTATACAGTACCTACATTTAAACTTGTGCTGTTTCTGCAATGACTATGATGACGTCGATCACGTTGCACGAAGCCGATTCATTTGTATGCACATAAAGTACATGTACATGTTGTCACGTCTTCGAACACGCGACACCAGGACTCACATGTTGCGCCTTTTTTGTATGTATACCTACTTTTTTTTTTATTCGTTGATTATGTAAACCACACTTAACAATGCACGTGTTCACATGTGTACATATGCCTTTATATTACACAGAACAATCCTATTATACCAATAATCAATAAAAAATCATTGGATACGACGGCGGTTTATAAATGAAGGTTGACTGTACATCTTATTATAGCTTTTGGCCCTGCATAAAAAATGCCCCTTGAAAAATGCTCGGGCATAATGTAAATGGATTAAACGCCTTTAACATTCCTACTTTATTTTTATGTGGATCCTATATAAATAAATGGCAATTAATTTTGATTTATAACCGACATTTCACCAAATATCATCTTGCTGAAAATATCATTGCTAGAAATGTAATGTTTAAACAAATGTTGGACAAAGTAATTAATAATTTCACATTGATTTTAATCACATTTTTTTTTTATTCATATATTTTCTCTGTAACGTAATATATTCATTTTAAATCTACTTTAAAGTAGAGTAATACAATTTTATTTGTAAGTTTATTAAATTACAGTTTGAACTATTTCTAAAATCGATGTGTATCTATCGGTGTCTCGTCATTTCGACGCGGCAATCTTGTCGCACGTCAAATGAACGCGGCCATTTGGACGAACGACAATTGGACGCATACGTCATTTCGACGCATGCAATTTTGACGCCACCACTTTTAAGCGCAAGTCAATTTTGACGCAAAACAAAAATATAATTTTTTATTTATTATAATATTAAGTAAAATAATACGAAGTAAAAAAACATATAATTTTAAATTTACTATTTATAAAATTTTAAATTGTGCGCAATTTAATAATTAATAATAATTTTGTGACTGACATCATCAAAATATGAAAAATAAAAATAAATACATAAAGAAATAATATACCTTGCATTGTATGCGCTCGTCCTGGACAATTTTTAATTTTGTTGCATCTCCATATCATTTTTTCTTTACCTTCTCTATCTTTTTTATAAATAAATCCACCATGAATGAGGAGATCTTTTCCCCATTGACTTTTTACAAATTCCAATGGCATGTTAAAATTATATTTGCGATATAAAGCACACTAACGCAAACTTGTATTAATGTACAGGTATAATTGAACGGCAAACCGTAATATTAAGATAATGTGTATTGTGATTTAATGATAAAATGTGTACCATTTATGTGACCATAAAGATTAACAAACTACAATATAGAGATTACAGAGTAATCGGTCAAAAAGTCTTTTCGTCCGGGATTCAGATTACAGATATACAAATACCAGGTTTCTACGTTGAAATTGGCTTATACCTATGTATGTTATAAATATTTTATTTTTATAAACTATTTTTTTTTTAAATATAAAATTATATAAAATATTATATTATAAATTATAAAATTATACTTTTTTTTTTTTTGCGTCAAATTGACTGGCGCCTAAAAATGGTAGCGTCAAAATTGCATGCGTCGAAATGACGTATGCGTCCAATTGTCGTTCGTCCAAATGGCCGCGTCCATTTGACGTGCGTCAAGATTACCGCGTCGAAATTATTATATATACGAAAACGCATATTCGTATCTATCATTCACTAATATATAATTAAATAACAATAAAATGTATATATTTTAGATGCAATTCTATATTTTTACATTATACATTTTTTCTAATTCCGTTTTTTCTAATTCTATGTTTATAAGTTATTCCGAAGCATTTTTCTGTTTTAGATTGTTAACTTAATTGTAAATAAATTGTAAATTTCTAAGCTCAACTTTCGACGTAAATAATCCTTAAATTGTTTTTTATATACTTATGTTGTCAAGAAAGTTTCAGAGCCGAATTATAGTTTTAAACTACATAATTTTCAATTATTAGTGCTATATATTGCGAATACTTTGATGTTTCTGAAAGCACTAAAAAAAATTATTTTTGTATTGTAATTTTCAAGCCCTGGTTATCACTTATCTCCCATGTTATTTTTGTTAGCCATGTCAGTGAATAAATTCTAGATACGTTTATATTCATAAGTATTGTGTGCCTAATACAATACATTACAAGTGTGATTAGTAAAAATTACATTTTATCAAGTTTTAAAATTTTAAGCCAAAGTTACAAAAAAAATACTTAGAAACATTTAAGACAATACTTAAAAAGACATAATTGTTTTCATATGTCAAACTAAACATTATAACTTATTCGTCCTTTATATCCTCTCCATAACCTCATTTTCATCAGCAGTACAGCATATCGCTCCTTAAATCTATTTAATGTTTTTAAATTATATGTATATAACAATTATTGTTATTACCTATAATAATTATAATTAATATTATCATTTTTATCTATACTTTCTGCACATTATCGCTATTTATATTATATCATTATTTAATTACTTAGGTATCTACATTTTTAAACCCATATTATAAATATTTCTGTAATTATTTAAAACAAAAGTTCTAAATAAAAATAAAAAAGTAAGACACTTCTATTACTATTTTATTTCAACAAATAGATCTTATGTTATATACCATATAATCATTGATTCTGTTTATATTATTATACCTATGTATTCTATATACGTATAAGCAATTTTTATTTATTTGTTTTGGACCGGGATCAAAGACAATTCGCCGTGGTAATTTTGCTGGGAATACATTCCAATTTTTATCGAGGCTGTTTCGCCGAGAGGACATTTAGTCGTAGCCATTCCCGGCCACCCCAATCTCCCTAAAAATGTTTTTCAATTAAATTCCATAATTCCGAATAAATCTGACCAAGATAATTCATCAGTAGGGACCCGCAATATTTCACGTAGATTTTCACGCCAGACTTCTATCCCAAACTCGCCAACATCGGTAGTGACTGACCAAGGAACACATACACCATATAGGGAAAGGGAGGACAAAGGAAGAGTGTTGTCATCAAAAATTTGCAATTTTGAAAACATTTCTAATGTGGACCAGAACACCGATTCTGTAAACATTTTTCCGTTGGAGGAACACCATATCGTACCAGATAGTCGATACAGGGGCCGACATAGGGGTTGAAAAAATGTCCGAGTACACTTCCACCCATGTCATATCACTTGGAGAGCGGTGTAGCTTCGTATGATTCAAAAATTTCGAATTTTGAATTCAGTTTTTGCGCTACCGTACTGGATGAGTTGTTCAGTGATGTTTTATTAAGCCATGACTTTCTAGTCCAAAATCAAGTTTCGCTGGATTATACGAATTACACGATTTATATGGGCTCCAGACAACGCGCTTCCGTGTGCTGGAAAAAAGGAAATACCCTCCCAACCCAACTTCCCAATTTTTCTGAAGTACAGTTTACGAGACCCCGAGTATATACAGAAAATAAAAACAGTACTGACCAAGTATGCTAATGTTTTTAGTGGAAGCATAGGCAGGACAAAATTAATTGAACATGACATTCAACTTAATAATCCTACGCCTGTGGTACTGCGACCTTACACATATCCACCGGAAAAACAACAATATGTTAACGAAATGGAGGAACAAGGGTTGGTAGAACCGAGCATTTCACCGTGGTCGTCACCAGTGGTACTTGCGAAAAAAAAAGATGAGTCGTTTCGCCTGTGTGTGGATTACAGACGATGAACGACGCGACTCTCTCGGACGCGCAACCAATGGGGAATCTCCACGAAATGGTTCGCGGTATGAAAGGGGCACGTGTATTTACTACGTTAGACCTTAAGTCCGGATATTGGCAACTATCTTTCAAACCTGAAGCCCGTAAATATACAGCTTTCCGAACTCAAAGGGGACTATTTCAATTTAGAGTACTTCCGTTTGGTTTGAAAAATTCCATGGCGACTTTCGTGCGCCTGATGGGTAAAGTATTGAAGGGACTGATAGGTGATTTTGTGGAGGTGTATTTAGACTAAATCGATATTTATTCATACGATCTCAAAGAACACCTCATTCCCATTGAAAAAGTAGTCGAGGACTACATAGGAGTGGTTTAACCTATCACCCAAAATGTGTCAGTTTGGTCGGACCCAAATTTCGTTCTTAAGGCATATAGTCGACGCTGATGGCATAGACAAACAACCCGAGAAGTTGGAGGCAATTTTAAACCATCCTGTACCCAAAAATATACGTACGTTACGAACATTTTTGGGGGTGTGCAACTGGTACAATCAGTTTGTTCACAATTACGCTGACATAATTAATCCCCTGACTAATTTACTGTTGCGAAACGCAACGCAAATATGCGGCAGTAAAACGTGAGTGCTTAGGGCTAATTTGGGCGATTGACAAATTTAGACCTTTTCTAGACGTACGTTGCGCCAGCTCGGCCCATTTTGAAATATTGGAAAATTTTTGCACCAATATTTAGCATGTAATTAGCATGAATTTGCATGACTAAAATTAGAATTTGCATGATATTGGTTTAACGGTTAAATCCGAAATTCGATGGGCCGAGCTGGCGCAATGTTGCGCTAGCCCGGCCCAATAGAAAAAATATAGATATCGAATATATAAATATACCAATATTTAGCACGCCATTCGCATGAATTTGCACGACTGACGCCAGAATTCGCATGACAATTTTTTATGGTTAAAAAACCGTTTACGTGTTTTTACCGTTGCGCTAGCCCGGCCCATAATAGAAATTTTGCGAATTTTGGGATTTTGATACTGCCAAAATTTAGCACGCCATTCGCATGAATTTGCACGACTGTCGCCAGAATTCGCACAACAATTTTTTATGGTTAAAAAACCGTTTACGTGTGTAACGAAACTATTCGGTATTCGTTAGTGAATACGAATATCCTTCGATAGAGTTATCTAGTGGAATCTTTACGATATAGCTGGCTAGACTATCTCTGCACTAGATACTCTAAAGTTCCCTGATTAATATTTATAGCCCTGTTGTGGGACTCCAAGGGCTCGTCAATCTCGTAAAATATATAATTACCATATGAGCATCATAATGATGTTTATTATCTTAAATATAAATATAGTAAATATAATATATACACCTGATTATTGGACCACAGCGTTGAACAATGATGGTCCAAATGACAGGCGGAGATGACACACACGACGTACTTAGTATTGATAAGATTTTAAGTTATTTGCGTTAAAATGGTTATATGTCAACTGCAGTTATACGCGTTAATATTTACCGTTGACGTCATGAGCTGTCTCCCCCTGTCGTACAATTATTATAATTATATTTATGCTTATTTGGCTAAAAACTGAGGAATGTTAGGCTTGCATATTGTAGCCGTAACACGTGTTTTTACCGTAAAGTGTTATCATTTTTTGATATCATCAGAAATTTTAAATTGTCATAAATATTTTACTTTAAAATAAATATAATATTAAATTTGTTACATTTTTTACGGTTAAAAAACTGGTTTCATCACTTATCATTGCGTCAGCCCGTCCCATTTTGGAAATTTTTTTATTGGTCAAAAAACAGTTGTCGTTACCGGCTATTTTTCCAGCCAAACCCATAATCGATAGTTTGCGATTTTTACCGTTAGATACATGTATGCTAATTGTTTATTGGTTATAAGTATTACACTTTATTTGAGTGAATTTAAAACAAATAACTTATAAATAACATTTTAGTCTATTTATTAAAAAGTCATATTTGATTAACATATTAAATGGTATAAAATAAAAATTCACATGGTACTTATGATGAGGATCTTGTAGGAATGGGTTTTTTTTGGAGATCATCATAAAGTTCCCAATTATTTCCTCCAGCTCTCTTTAAATAGGCTTGATAATGGCCAATTGAATTTCGTAAGTTACTTTTCCCTTGACGAAAACTTATCACTCCACGAAGCTCATACATTGTACTTCCATGAATTAATACTTGAGGAATATCTGATAACGTAATTTGTGCCATCCTTGCTGCTTCGGTGCTGTGTTGAACACATTTCCACAGAAGTAGTTCTTAAAGTCATTCAAAAATTATTAAAATCCATAGGCACAATTTTTTTTTATAAGCGTTTGAACAGCGAATATTGACAAAAAATTACATGTAAAATATAATATACTGTATAATATTCTAGACTGACAAAGATATCGGTTTTTATTAAAATGCTCTAACTCAAAAATGAAAAACCGCAACAACTTGAAATTTTCACCAAATCTTTATATTGACGTTCTCTATACATGGTTAAGATTTCAAAGTATTTTGACATATTTTGACTTATTTATAGACAATTTAAATTTTCGATTTTTGTTAAATTTTTGTTTTTAAACATCTATAAAATTTAATTGATTGAGCGAAAACTCTTGAAAATTTTATACTAGGTTTATAATAAGTTAAACTTATCGTAACTAAAAAATATCGGTGATCGGTTAACTCAATTTTTTTTTATAAGCCCTTAATTCTCAAATTTGTATAAAATGTGTAAAAATCACGATAATTTGCAAGTTATTTTGTAGATAAAAATTCATAAAATTTTTTTTGTTCATACTTAAGGTTCAAAATTTTAACACTAGGTTATCTATGAGCTACTCTTCAAAAATCTTTAAAAAAATTTCTACCGGACTAAGAGGAAAAAATTGTATGACTGTTTGAAATTTAAATATTTACGAAATTGCATAAAATAGCGATTTATTCTCAGACGATTTTAAATATTTGTTATAATTCAAAAAGTATAAGTCGCAGATTTTTGAAATTTCTACCAGCTGTTAAGATTGGTATTTCTTTTATGCAATATTTTTTTCAAAATATTATATTGATTTTTAAGCCACTTATAGTCATTTAAAATATACGATTTTTTTACATTTTATTTTTATAATCGGTGATAAAAAAAATTTGGCTTCTACAAAATACTTGAAAATTTAATCGAAGATTCCACAGAAGTAGTTCTTAATGTCATTCAAAAATTATTAAAATCCATAGGCACAATTTTTTTTTATAAGCGTTTGAACATCGAATATTGACATAAAATTACATGTAAAATATAATATAATGTAGAATGTTCTAGACTGACAAATGATATCGGTTTTTTTAAAATTCCCTAACTCAAAAACGAAAAACCGCAACAACTTGAAATTATCATTAAATCTTTATATTGACGTTTTCTATAGATGGTTAAAATTTCAAAGTATTTTGACATATTTTGACTTATTTATAGACAATTTAAATTTTCGGTTTTTCTAAATTTTTCGTTTAAAAATAAAATATACTTATATAATATTTATAAATAACATTGTATTATATTCTAGACTAACATATGAACTCCGTTCAGAATCGTTATTCGTATACAATGATATCTATCATTGCATTCAAATTTAACAAATCCATTATAATTATGACGTATCCTATAAGCGAGGTGCACTCCACCCCTAACTGTACAGCAGAGCGAGGCCCTTCTTTTTTTTTTTTTTTTATGTGTCTGTCGACACGTTTTGGGGCAGTAAAAATGCTTCGATTGCCTTATGTAGCAACTTTTCTGAAAGGAAAGTGAATCTATTTGGTACTTTGGGGGGTCAAAAGTTAAAAATTTCCAATATTTTTTAAATGCGACGGGAAAAACCATAAAAAAATTTGGGAAAAACGGGAGTTTTTACGCAAAACCAGTTTTTGACATAATCAAATTTTTTATTTTGCTATAACTCAAAAACTAATCGATGTAAATACTTGAAATTTTCACCAAATGTTTAGATTAGCGTTCTCTATACACCATTAAATTTTCAAAGTATTTTGACTTTTATTAAGCTATTTATAGACAATTGAAATTTTCAATATTTTTAAGTATTTTTTTTTTAAATAACGATAAAATTTTTTTGACTGCCTAGAAAATCTTGAAAATTTAATACAAGGTTTCTTATAAGTTCTTCCTTAACTGATAAAAAAAAATCTAAAATCGTAAGTCACAATTTTTTTTTATAAGTGCTCAAAGTTCCAATTTATACGAAATATGTAAAAATTGCGAAAATTTGCAAGTTATTTTGTAGATAAAAATTCATAAAAAATTTTCTGTTCACACTTAATGTTCAAAATTTTCACACTAGGTTATCAATAAGCTACTCTACAAAAATCTTTAAAAAAATTTCTACCGGACTTAGAGGAAAAAATTGTATGACTATTTGAAATTTAAATATTTACGAAATTGCATAAAATAGCGATTTATTCTCAAACGATTTTTAATATTTGTTATAATTCAAAAAGGATAAGTCGCAGATTTTTGAAATTTTTACCAGTTGTTAAGATTGGCATTTCCTTTATGTCATATTTTTTCAAAATATTATATTGATTTTTAAGCCACTTATAGGCATTTAAAATATTCGATTTTTTTACATTTTTTTTTTTTTTTTATAATCGGTAATAAAAAAAAATTGGCTCGTACAAAATACTTAAAAATTTAATAGAAGATTCCACAGAAGTAGTTCATATTGTCATTCAAAAATTATTAAAATCCATAGGCACAATTTTTTTTTATAAGCGTTTGAACAGCGAATATTGACATAAAATTACATGTAAAATATAATATAATGTAGAATGTTCTAGAATGACAAACTATATCGCTGTATGTAACTGCCAACCCATCCTTATTGAAAAATATATTTATCGTTTCAAAATAAAATAAACTTTTTACAATGTTTATAATTTATAAATTATAAATTATAAATTATAAATTTATAAATTTATAAATTATAAATAACAATGTATTATATCCTAGACAAACATATGAACTCCGTTCAGAATCGTTATTCGTATACAATGATATCTATCATTGCATTCAAATTTAACAAATCCATTATAATAATGACCTATCCTATAAGCGAGGTGCACTTCACCCCTAGCTGTACAGCAGAGCGAGGCCCATCCGGTTTTTTTATATTTATGCTTAATTTTGTAACCGCCAATAAAAGTAATTTGTTATTGTAACCGAATTATTTGGTGTTTTGTACTTGTTTACCCGTTGGAATAAACGTTTCCTACAATTTCATCAAAAATTCTTAAACTATTATATATGTACACAAAATTTATTAATAAATGTGCTTTAAAATTCTACACAATTTAGTACCTAAACAATATTATAAAAATTTCTTCAAAATGTCAATTTTGAATTTATTAGAATTAAAATTTACTTTTAAATTAAATAATAATTTTTAAATCATTAAATTTATTTTGTTTGTAATAATTATAATGTACATAATAACATAATAATACATGTTTACGTTTATAAAAGAATTTCTAATTTTCTGGGCTGTTTAGCCAACTTAACACACAACGTCAACGTTCCACCCCAACAAAAATAACTACATAAAATGATAACTGTTTCGGCGTATTAGCTGCAGTCGCCAGTCGTTGTTTCTTATTATCAGTATTTTCCATGCGCATACCTTTTTATAGACTTCTTGATATTAATTATATTTAATTTATTTTGTCGTGATGTCAGCACGATAAAACATATAATTCCACAAGCTTCAAATTAATATATAAATATAAACATTATACAGGCTCTGGGGGATATATCCCCCTCAGCCCTCCCTTAATTACGCCCCTGCAATGACTGTTCAACAGCAATAGAGCAAAGGTCCTGTTCAAATAAGAAATTTCCTGGTACATTATTTAAATCTACACGTGATATTAATTTTATATCATATCAAGTCAACAACGGCGAAATGATTAAAGAGCTACAATCATTTTTGGACGAACGCGTTCGAACGTGTGAATACGGAAAATGCAAGATGTATTGATAATTGCACTTCATCAATTTCTATTCAATTGTCAAAAGTGCATTTGTTTATAGATGTTTTGTTTTGGGAAAGTAAGAATGTATAATGTATATAAATATGTATGATATAGTATGTTTTACCGACTAAGTCCGATCACAAAGTATATTATTGCTGTAATACCATAAAACTAGTATTTTTTAATCCTAAGGTAAAAATTAAATTGGTTAGTTTTTTATGGATAATATAAGATTTTACTTTCATGATTTTTACATCTTAAGAACCGGGTAAACCAGTAAACATTTTAGATTCTGAACGGAGTGAAGAATGTATTGATTTTACAATGATGTGTGTTTTTTTTTTTTTTTTTTTTTTTTTTTTTTTGTGTCTGTCGACACGTTTTGGGGCAGTAAAAATGCTTCGATTGCCTTATGTAGCAACTTTTCTGAAAGGAAAGTGAATCTATTTGGTACTTTGGGGGGTCAAAAGTTAAAAATTTCCAATATTTTTTAAATGCGACGGGAAAAACCATAAAAAAATTTGGGAAAAACGGGTTTTTACGCAAAACCAGTTTTCGACATAATCAAATTTTTTATTTTGATATAACTCAAAAACTAATCAATGTAAATACTTGAAATTTTCACCAAATGTTTAGATTAACGTTCTCTATACACCATTAAATTTTCAAAGTATTTTGACTTTTATTAAGCTATTTATAGACAATTGAAATTTTCAATTTTTTTAAGTATTTTTTTTTTAAATAACGATAAAATTTTTTTGGCTGCCTAGAAAATCTTGAAAATTTAATACAAGGTTTCTTATAAGTTGTTCCTTAACTGATAAAAAAAAATCTAAAATCGTAAGTCACAATTTTTTTTTATAAGTGCTCAAAGTTCCAATTTATACGAAATATGTAAAAATCACGATAATTTGCAAGTTATTTTGTAGATAAAAATTCATAAAATTTTTTCTGTTCATACTTAAGGTTCAAAATTTTAACACTAGGTTATCTATAAGCTACTCTTCAAAAATCTTTAAAAAAATTTCTACCGGAATTAGAGGAAAAAATTTTATGACTGTTTGAAATTTAAATATTTACGAAATTGCATAAAATAGCGATTTATTCTCAAACGATTTTAAATATTTTTTATAATTCAAAAAGTATAAGTCGCAGATTTTTGAAATTTCTACCAGTTATTAAGATTGGTATTTCCTTTATGTCATATTTTTTTCAAAATATTATATTGATTTTTAAGCCACTTAAAGGCATTTAAAATATTCGATTTTTTTACATTTTTTTTTTTTAATCGGTGATAAAAAAAATTTGGCTCGTACAAAACACTTGAAAATTTAATAGAAGATTCCACAGAAGTAGTTCTTAATGTCATTCAAAAATTATTAAAATCCATAGGCACAATTTTTTTTTATAAGCGTTTGAACAGCGAATATTGACAAAAAATTACATGTAAAATATAATATAATGTATAATATTCTATACTGACAAAGATATCGGTTTTTTTTTAAAATGCTCTAACTCAAAAACAAAAAACCACAACAACTTGAAATTTTCACCAAATTTTTATATTGACGTTTTCTATACATGGTTAAGTTTTCAAAGTATTTTGACATATTTTGACTTATTTATAGACAATTTAAATTTTCGATTTTTCTAAATTTTTCGTTTTTAAACATCAATAAAATTTAATTGGCAGACCGAAAACTCTTGAAAATTTAATACAAGGTTTATAATAAGTTAAACTTATCGTAACTAAAAAATATCGGTGATCGGTTTACTCAATTTTTTTTTATATACCCTTAAAGCTCAAATTTGTATAAAATGTGTAAAAATCACGATAATTTGCAAGTTATTTTGTAGATAAAAATTCATAGAATTTTTTCTGTTCATACTTAAGGTTCAAAATTTTAACACTAGGTTGAAATTTCTACCAGCTGTTAAGATTGGTATTTCTTTTATGTAATATTTTTTTCAAAATATTATATTGATTTTTAAGCCATTTATAGGCATTTGAAATATTCGATTTTTTTACATTTTTTTTTTATAATCGGTGATAAAAAAAATTTGACTCGTAAAAAATACTTGAAAATTTAATAAAAGATTCCACAGAAGTAGTCCTTATTGTCACTCAAAAACGAAAAACCGCAACAACTTGAAATTATCATTAAATCTTTATATTGACGTTTTCTATACATGGTTAAAATTTCAAAGTATTTTGACATATTTTGACTTATTTATAGACAATTTAAATTTTCGGTTTTTCTAAATTTTTCGTTTAAAAATAAAATATACTTATATAATATTTATAAATAACATTGTATTATATTCTAGACTAACATATCATCTCCGTTCAGAATCGTTTTTCGTATACAATGATACCTATCATTGAATTCAAATTTAACAAATCCATTATAATGACCTATCCTATGAAGAGTCGCACTCCACCCCCAAGTGTACAGCAGAGCGAGGCCCATCCGGTTCTTTTTTCCATTAAAAATCTTGCGATCGGGCTTCTTTGAAGTTGAACAAATTTTTTCATAAAGTACTAATTCAAAAAAAAATTTAGATGAATGTTTGGACACGGCGTCAAGACGCTGCGTTTAGTAGCGTCTAGCCGCGGCGTCTGGACGCTGCAGGGAAACCGTACCTTTATTACGTATAGTATTGGAAAATGATCCTACAGGGAAGAGGCTGCTGGGAAGACCTCGGATGAGATTAAAGTAAATTAAAGTAATTAAAGTAAATAAACATAATATAAAGAAAAATACACAATACCCATGTTTAAGAGGACGCCGCACCCGCCTTTTTTTTATCAAAAATAGTGCGTTCGTATTTCAAATGCTACGAAGTCAGTAATAGTCGTAGATCCAAAAGTAATACATTGTTAGAAAGGTGATAATTTTTACTATGTTTTGTTGGAATCAGATATTTAAAATATAATTTATTTTCTAAAATATAAGCAAATTAGTTTTTATAAAACGATATTTTGTTATGCCGTAATGCTCGCTTGTTAATACAGTTCTCAGAAATCGGTTTCCAACAAAAACATAGTAAAATTTGTAGGCTTTCTAACAGTATATTTTTTATAAATCTACGATCATCGAAGACTTCGTAGCATTTGAAATACGTAGAAGGGTTTTCCAAAAAAATGTATAGTTCTTTACGCCGTCCAGTGGTGCACCTAGCGGCAAATGTATTTCTGTAAATTTTAGCGGTGGCGGCGCCGCCCCACTCTACGACACAACCAGTCCGTCCCGCAATATTTATAAAATGCTAAAATATAAATAATTAACGGGCCTATAAAATTACGATTATTGAGGAACCGTACTCTCTACTCCGTAGATTGTCGGATTATAATTTACTGGCGATCTGTACTTAAGTTTCAATCGCTAATCGGTGATTATTTCATATTTCAATAGGTATTTGTTCTTTATTTAAAAATGGATTACTGTCCTAATAAAAAGAAGCGACTAGCACCATCGAGGTGTATAAGTATTAAAAAAACATATATAGGTAAACTTAATAATTTTAAGGAGAAAACAACAACATGACAATTAAAATTATTTTATTACTGTAGGGGTCAAAATGGGTATTATATAATAAATAACTAACACTTCTTTCCAAATTAATTATTATTTGTGTTTATTAACTTTTCATCTGGTTTTAAATTTAATACAGAATTGAGTCACGCACCGGCTGAATGATTCGGGTGTACTGACTTGAGATAGACATATTTAAGTGTATATTGCTATCGATCGAGTGCATTATCGAATACCCTTGTAATGGTGTACTCGTAATCGCACTCGTCGATAGCTGATCAATAATAATAATAATCCTAACAATAATAAAAATTATCATTTAGCCGGCGATACTGAACACCGCCCGGCATTTTACGCTTGCGAAAAATAAATAATAATATAATGACACAAAAAAAAATACAATATAAATAATTAAATTACCTTTGCAGGCATACAAAATTGCATAATTTACATAATACGTATGGCCGTCTGGAATAATGAAAAATTTGAAAAATTGTAATTTTACAAAGATATCTTAATAATTTAAGGGCAAAGGACACAGATTCCGCACGGCATGCTGACACTGACCCTTTTGAGTTTGGACGCTTACCGTACGGGTAACCTTGTCCATACCCGGGTGTAACTCCGTAATTCTAGCCAATTGCCAATTTGCAGGTGCCAAGTTGGGTTCTTTTATTAACACCAATATTCCTTCCTTTACCTCAGGTCCCTTGTTCGTCGACCACCTTGTTCTCCCTTGTAATTGACCCAAATATTCCTTGCTCCAACGCTGCCAGACCCGTTGAGTAGGTAATCTGTGCCACTAATTGCCAGCGACGAAGTCGGTTAGTCGGAATGGTTGACACATCTTGATCTGGCAAACAGGTTAGAGAGCCCCCTACTAGGAAGTGACCAGGAGTAATTGCATTTAGATCGGAGGGATCGGAAGACAATGGGGACAACGGACTAGAATTCAAGCACGCTTCAATGCGAGCTAATATTGTTTAGAGCTCTTCGAATGATAAAACCGGGCTACTTAGCTGTCTAAGTAAGTGATGTTTAACTGACTTCACTGCGCTTTCCCATAAACCACCGTAATGAGGACTATAAACTGGAATAAACTTCCAATTTACTCCCACTTCGGATGCACATCGAGTGACCTTTGCTTGGTGTTCCTTCGACTGAAACAAATCGCATAGCTCTTTTAATTTCCGATTGGCTCCCACGAAGTTTTTTCCATTGTCGGACCATAAAGTTTTGCAGTACCCACGTCTAGACCAGAACCGACGCAACGCAGCTAAGAATACATCTGTACTTAAATCGCTCACCGCTTCGATGTGTACAGCTTTCGTGGCGAAGCACACAAATACGCATATGTATGATTTAAGTGTCTGCGCATTGCGTCGGCTACTAGCCTTTGTTTTTATCGGACCGGCGAAATCGACACCCGTAATCGCGAAAGCACGACTCGGCTGAACGCGTGATTTTTGAAGGTCACCCATTATCGGCTGGAAAGTATATGGTTTTGTTTTAAAACAAATAATACATTTATTTACGACCGTTCGGGCGATATTTCTGCCGTTCGTCGGCCAGTATTTCTCTCTTATTGACGCCAATAGTGCTGAGGACCTACATGTAGTTGACAATAGTGCTCGTACGTGAAGATTAAACTCGTTAATTTTGATTGCGCTGGTAACAATATCGGATTTCGCTTATCTACATCAGTCGCTTGTAAATTGTTTAATCGCCCATCGACTCGTAGAATCCCGTATTCGTCAATAAATGGGCACAGTAATTTCAACTTGCTTCGTTTACCGACATTAATTTTTGACCTTAAACATTTTATTTCTTCGTGAAAATACTGGTTTTGAACCATTTTAATTAATGTCACTTTAGCGCTCCTAAGTTCCTCTAAATCGATTTCCGTGGTAAAACGTTTGCATTTTCTGTTGTACGTTTTCCAGCGTATACAAAATGCTGTTATTCGCAACAGTTTTAAAAAACACGAATACTTTTCGGTCATGCAACATTCGATCTTTGTACTTAGCACAACAGTGTTTGCATCTCTTAATTCCGGGATTTCTTCTGTTGGGGGAGGTACATTTTCTCGGGATACTGGCCACGTATCTTCATCTGCCTGTAGCCATTGTGGTCCTTCCCACCATAATTTATTTCTTTGCAATTGTTTCGGAGTGCAGCCTCTGGATAGAATGTCCGCGGGATTATCACCGGATTTGACGTGCCTCCATTCGCTTACTGCCGAAACCTGTTGGATTTCCCCGACTCTGTGAGCAACGAACGTTTTCCATTTGGACGCTGGTGCACTTATCCAAGCCAAAACTATTGTTGAATCTGACCAAAAGAAACGTCGACTACATTTTATATTCAAACTGGGTAGGATTTTCTTCGTCAGTCGGGCTAGCAATACTGCGGCGCACAGCTCTAATTTCGCCAACAAGATTACCTTTAATGGAGCTACGCGAGATTTGGCAATAATTAACCGTATAACATGGTTTCCGTGATAATCGGACGTGCGTAGATACATAGCGGCCGCGTAAGCTTTCGTTGATGCGTCCGCAAAACAGTGTATTTGTATATCACGCACTTGATCAACTCCCACAACACATCGTGGTATACGTATTTGTTTTATTTCGGACAACTCTTGATAATACGTATTCCATTCATCATATAGGGGCCGCGGTAATTCTTCATCCCAGTCGATTTTATGTGTCCATAATTGCTGCATGAACATTTTCGCCTTTATTACTACCGGACCTATTAATGACAATGGATCAAAGATTGTTGCAATTTTAGATAAAACTACGCGCTTAGTTATGGTCTTGTCGTCGATTACGCTATCGAATTTATATTGATATGTATCATCGCTCGGTTTCCAGAATAATCCTAATGTTCTTACCGCGTTGTCATCGATATTAAGTGCACGCAGCGGATCGTTATTGTCATTCGGAATTTCTGATAAAAGTCGGCGATCGTTTGATACCCATTTTCGCAGATTAAATCCCGCCTTATTCGTGATTTTTATCATGTCGTCACGTAGTTTGAGGGTTGCTTCGATAGTTTGTGCTCCACCTAGATAGTCGTCCATGTAAAAATCTTTAGCAACGGCGACACTCGCGTCCGGAAATAAGAACTCATTTTCTTCTGCTAATTTTTTTAAACATGCTGTAGCTAAATAAGATGCTGGGCTTGTCCCGTACGTTACCGTCTTCAATCTGAATTCTTTTAATTCGTCCATTGGATTTGCTCGCCACAACACCCGTTGAAATTCTCTATCTTTTTCGACGATCCAGATTTGGTGATACATCTTCTCGATGTCGGCTGATATAACATATTTATGTGTACGGAAACGGGATGTAATACATATTAAATCCTCTTGAATTGATGGACCTTTCAACAGTACGTCATTTAGACACAAACCGGTATTTGTTGCGCACGATGCGTCGAACACGACCCGTAGCTTGGTCGTTAAACTGCAATCGCGTAAAACGGCGTGATGTGGTATGTAATAAACTGGCTTATCGTTTATTTGATTGTTTGGTACTTATTCAATGTACTCGTTTATGAATTCGGTATACGCTTCTTTTAATTTAGGATTAACACGTAATCTATTTTCTGTAGACATGAAACGTTTAACTCCAATTACTTTTGAATCACCTAACTTGTTAACATTTTCTTTAAATGGCAATTGAATACTGAATTTTCCATCGGCACCTTTTGTTACTGTCTTTTTAAAATGCTCCATGCATTTTTTCTCTTCGATGCTATGACCTTCCCCTTCTGGTAGTTCTTCTAGCCGCCAAAATTGTGCTATTTGCTTCTCGAGTCTGGTGGTAGTACCATCCACTGGTACAGTTTGAATGACGAATGCATGACTAAAATTTTGGACCCGTTGTTGTACGGTTCCGGCGACTACCCAACCGAAATCGGTTTCCTGGAACATCGGGCCCTTTACCGACGGTTTGTATTGGCCGGCACGAAGCGTATCGAAAAATACTTCTGCTCCTAAAAGCAAGTCGATATCTCCCGGAATCGCGTACGTTGGGTCGGCTAGATCGATATTTGTTGGCACAGTGAACAAGTTATTTACGTTGATTCGTTCTGTCGGTAATTTTGACGTGATTTTTGGTAGTGTCATGAACTCGATTGACTGATTGTACGAGGTAGAACGCGCTTGCACCCTTGCTGTGACTACGTGTGATACTCGAGATTCAGCCGAATCCACTCCCGAAATTGCACAGTCGAATTTATTTTTTAGAAGGCGTAATTTACTTACTAACTCATTCGTGATAAAATTACCTTGAGATGCGGAATCAAGTAATGCGCGGGCTAAAAATGGCTCGTTGAATTTACTGAAGATTTTTACTATTGCCGTGGACAACAAAACCTTGACTCCCGGCGTGTTTGATGCGTGTGCACTTACAGATGTAGACGGCGATAATTTCGTATTGTTTTCGAGGGCGTTCTCATGCAAAAGTGTGTTGTGATGTTCTCCACATTTTCGGCACCCTTTTGCTTTGCATTTATTATTTTTTTCATGCTTTGATAAACAATTATTACACAAATTTAACTTTGTTATATTTTCTATTCACGCTTGAACTGTTAACGCTAAAAATTGCTTGAATTTTTAAATAGCATGAGGTTCTTCGCAAAAATAGCATTTAAATTTTACTGTCGTGGGATGCGCAAACAACAGTTTATTTCTTTCTTGATACCTTTCTTTTGTTATTTTTTCTGTATGTGTTTTTTTCCGCACTTTTTCAGAATGATTTAAATTTCGCGCGTTTTCAATCGATTCTAGAATTTGAAAACGATTTTTAAAAATTTGATTAATTCTTCGACTTCTGGAACTTCTGTTTTTGGTGCTTGGGTCTCCCACACTCGCAACGTGGCACCATCAAGTTTGGTTGAAATAACGTGTAATAAAAGCGGGCCCCAAGATAAAGGTTGATAGCCGATTGCTTCTAACGCCTTTATGTGACCTAACAGCTTGTCCACAAACTGTGGCAACTCCGTTGACGCTTCTTCCCGTATTTTTTCTAAATCGAAAATCGCCTTTGTATGTGCCTGTACCATAGTTCTCTTATTATTGAATCGCTCGTTTAGAGATTCCCATGCCACTTAATAATTTTTTGCGGTGGTCTCGAGGCACCTTACAACTTCTGCGGCATCTCCGGAGAGTGCGGCTTTTAAGTAAAAAAACTTTTGCACCTCCGTCAGCGCTTCATTAGAATGTACCAATGCGGAGAACATGTCATTAAAGGTTGACCATTCTTTATAGTTCCCGCTGAACTCAGGTACATTCAATGGTGCCAGCTTTACCACGGATGGCTGATGACTACCAGCCGAACTCTCCAGTTTTGCTTCACTCATTGCATTTTGATTTGTCATAAGTTTTTCGCCTTCTACAATCGCATTGAAATACAAGTCCTCGAACTCGAACCTATAATTTTCTTCCGCTGCGATCGCTGTTGGCTCTGTGACGTTGGCTTCGATGATGGACTGTATATTTTGAAACTCTTCCCAGTTTTCTTCTATTTTCACTTTTCTTATTCTAATTTGCGATATATCTCCATCTTGAGGAAAATCTTGCACATATTTTAGAAATCGTGTGATACGACCTTTTATTGTCCCCCTACGTGTCGTTAAAGCGGCTATATCGATCGTCATATTGTATTATTAATCAATAATTTTTATATATAATATACTTTATCGACCGATACTTTATCTTAAGCTAAGACTAAATTTTTATCTGGGAATTCCTCTACCTATGCTCTTTTGGTATGAAATGGAATATAATATAGGGAGGGACGGAAAACAAAAGGATAATAATTTGGCTCTCTTACCTTTATGCCCGTTGCGCGTTGCATATCCGTGAAATCCTTTGAGTTATGGCGTAGCTGGTTGTCCTTGTCAAGTTAACACGATCCTTTTGACGATCACTTGAATTGACGGAACTGAACCGCACAAACTCACTTTTTCGATTAATTGAATACACTTTCGCGTAGCCTACAAGTACATGCGGTTCGAATGGACCAAAATGTAGGGGTCAAAATGGGTATTATATAATAAATAACTAACACTTCTTTCCCAATTAATTATTATTTGTGTTTATTAACTTTTCATCTGGTTTTAAATTTAATACAGAATTGAGTCACGCACCGGCTGAATGATTCGGGTGTACTGACTTGAGATAGACATATTTAAGTGTATATTGCTATCGATCGAGTGCATTATCGAATACCCTTGTAATGGTGTACTAGTAATCGCACTCGTCGATAGCTGATCAATAATAATAATAATCCTAACAATAATAAAAATTATCATTTAGCCGGCGATACTGAACAATCACCTATATTATTTTAATGTACAGTTGAAAGACGTAGGTATATTTTAAACGGAACCGGAATCTAGTACATCGTCAAATACTATTAGTGATGAAATAGAAGAAGATAACCAATTATTTGTAGATTCGTCATCTAATGCTGAATCAGTGATGTCCAAGTATGTTAATTTTATATTTTTTAATAAATATCAAATTTATATAACATTTTATATTTCACACAAAAATACTTACTAAAAAACCGGATGGGCCTCGCTCTGCTGTACAGTTAGGGGTGGAGTGCACCTCGCTTATAGGATAGGTCATTATTATAATGGATTTGTTAAATTTGAATGCAATGATAGATATCATTGTATACGAATAACGATTCTGAACGGAGTTCATATGTTAGTCTAGAATATAATACAATGTTATTTATAAATATTATATAAGTATATTTTATTTTTAAACGAAATATTTAGAAAAACCGAAAATTTAAATTGTCTATAAATAAGTCAAAATATGTCAAAATACTTTGAAATTTTAACCATGTATAGAAAACGTCAATATAAAGATTTAATGATAATTTCAAGTTGTTGCGGTTTTTCGTTTTTGAGTTAGGGCATTTTAAAAAAACCGATATCATTTGTCAGTCTAGAACATTCTACATTATATTATATTTTACATGTAATTTTATGTCAATATTCGATGTTCAAACGCTTATAAAAAAAAATTGTGGCTATGGATTTTAATAATTTTTGAATGACATTAAGAACTACTTCTGTGGAATCTTCGATTAAATTTTCAAGTATTTTGTAGAAGCCAAATTTTTTTTATCACCGATTATAAAAATAAAATGTAAAAAAATCGAATATTTTAAATGACTATAAGTGGCTTAAAAATCAATATAATATTTTGAAAAAAATATTGCATAAAAAAAATACCAATATTAACAGCTGGTAGAAATTTAAAAAATCTGCGACTTATACTTTTTGAATTATAACAAATATTTAAAATCGTCTGAGAATAAATCGCTATTTTATGCAATTTCGTAAATATTTAAATTTCAAACAGTCGTACAATTTTTTCCTCTTAGTCTGGTAGAAATTTTTTTAAAGATTTTTGAAGAGTAGCTCATAGATAACCTAGTGTTAAAATTTTGAACCTTAAGTATGAACAAAAAAAATTTTATGAATTTTTATCTACAAAATAACATGCAAATTATCGTGATTTTTACACATTTTATACAAATTTGAGAATTAAGGGCTTATAAAAAAAAATTGAGTTAACCGATCACCGATATTTTTTAGTTACGATAAGTTTAACTTATTATAAACCTAGTATAAAATTTTCAAGAGTTTTCGCTCAATCAATTAAATTTTATAGATGTTTAAAAACAAAAATTTAACAAAAATCGAAAATATAAATTGTCTATAAATAAGTCAAAATATGTCAAAATACTTTGAAATCTTAACCATGTATAGAGAACGTCAATATAAAGATTTGGTGAAAATTTCAAGTTGTTGCGGTTTTTCATTTTTGAGTTAGAGCATTTTTAAAAAAACCGATATCTTTGTCAGTCTAGAATATTATACAGTATATTATATTTTACATGTAATTTTTTGTCAATATTCGCTGTTCAAACGCTTATAAAAAAAAATTGTGCCTATGGATTTTAATAATTTTTGAATGACTTTAAGAACTACTTCTGTGGAATCTTCTATTAAATTTTCAAGTATTTTGTACGAGCCAAATTTTTTTTATCACCGATTATAAAAAAAAAATGTAAAAATATCGAATATTTTAAATGCCTATAAGTGGCTTAAAAATCAATATAATATTTTGAAATAAATATGACATAAAGGAAATACCAATCTTAACAGCTGGTAGAAATTTCAAAAATCTGCGACTTATACTTTTTGAATTATAAAAAATATTTAAAATCGTTTGAGAATAAATCGCTATTTTATGCAATTTCGTAAATATTTAAATTTCAAACAGTCATAAAATTTTTTCCTCTAATTCCGGTAGAAATTTTTTTAAAGATTTTTGAAGAGTAGCTTATACATAACCTCGTGTTAAAATTTTGAACCTTAAGTATGAACAGAAACAATTTTATGAATTTTTAACTACAAAAAAACTTGCAAATTATCGTGATTTTTACATATTTCGTATAAATTGGAACTTTGAGCACTTATAAAAAAAAATTGTGACTTACGATTTTAGATTTTTTTTTATCAGTTAAGGAACAACTTATAAGAAACCTTGTATTAAATTTTCAAGATTTTCTAGGCAGCCAAAAAATTTTTATCGTTATTTAAAAAAAAAATACTTAAAAATATTGAAAATTTCAATTGTCTATAAATAGCTTAATAAAAGTCAAAATACTTTGAAAATTTAATGGTGTATAGAGAACGCTTATCTAAACATTTGGTGAAAATTTCAAGTATTTACATCGATTAGTTTTTGAGTTATAGCAAAATAAAAAATTTGATTATGTCAAAAACTGGTTTTGCGTAAAAACTCCCGTTTTTCCCAAATTTTTTTATGGTTTTTCCCGTCGCATTTAAAAAATATTGGAAATTTTTAACTTTTGACCCCCCAAAGTACCAAATAGATTCACTTTCCTTTCAGAAAAGTTGCTACATAAGGCAATCGAAGCATTTTTACTGCCCCAAAACGTGTCGACAGACACAAAAAAAAAAAAAAAAAAAAAAAAAAAAAAACACACATCATTGTAAAATCAATACATTCTTCACTCCGTTCAGAATCTAAAAATATGATAAATTAAAATAATAATTAGTAATACTGTTATTATCTATATATATAAAAATGGAGCCAAAAATGTATAACAATTCATCAATTGAGAATGGCTGGGCCGATTTGGCTCAAATTATTTTAATTGTTCGCAACTGTCAGGAGAAGGTTTTTACAAAAAATTGGATCCTGTAGGCTCAATCAAAGAAGTTGCTCAAACTGGAATTTTGATATTTACAAAGGAAATTTTTATAATAAAAAAATAAAAATAAAAAAACATACATAATTGTAAAATCAATACATTTATCACTCTGTTCAGAATCTACAAGCAGCTTAAGTCAACCATATTTTAACGACATCCGATTATTTATTTTTTGTTAGATGTTCTTTAGTAACTTCTGCTCCTATAAATACTAGGTACTTCGTTATGGTCAAAACGTATTGGTAAAGTACAAAAAGTTGCGTTTGATGATAAAATAGTGGAACTTAAATCATTTAATCCAATTATAGATAAGTATGTATAGCGTATAAACGTGTTTTTTTGTTATTTTTATTACAACTTTACTAACTTTTAGATTCTGAACGGAGTGATGGAATCTATTGGTTTTACAATGATGTGTGTTTTTTTTTTTATTTTTTTTTTTTGTGTCTAACGACACCTTTTTTGGCAGTAAAAATGCTTCAATTTGCTTATGTAGCAACTTTTCTGAAAGGAAATTGAATCTAGTTGGTACTTTGGGGGGTCAAAAGTTAAAAATTTCCAATATTTTTTAAATGCAACGGAAAAAACCCTAAAAAAATAAGGGAAAAACAGAAGTTTTTACGCAAAACCAGTTTTCGACAAAATCAAATTTTTTATTTTGCTATAACTCAAAAACTAATCGATGTAAATACTTGAAATTTTCACCAAATGTTTAAATTAACGTTCTCTATACACCGTTAAATTTTCAAAGTATTTTGACTTTTATTAAGCTATTTATAGACAATTGAAATTTTCAACTTTTTTAAGTATTTTTTTTAAAATAACGATAAAATTTTTTTGGCCGGCCAGAAAATCTTGAAAATTTAATACAAGGTTTCTTATAAGTTGTTCCTTAACTGATAAAAAAAAATCTAAAATCGTAAGTCACAATTTTTTTTTATAAGTGCTCAAAGTTCCAATTTATACGAAATATGTAAAAATTGCGAAAATTTGCAAGTTATTTGGTAGATAAAAATTCATAAAATTTTTTCTGTTCAAACTTAACGTTCAAAATTTTCACACTAGGTTATCTATAAGCTACTCTACAAAAATATTTAAAAAAAATTCTACCCGACTTAGAGGAAAAAATTTTATGACTGTTTTAAATTTAAATATTTACGAAATTGCATAAAATAGCGATTTATTCTCAGACGTTTTTAAATATTTGTTATAATTCAAAAAGTATAAGTCGCAGATTTTTGAAATTTTTACCAACTGTTAAGATTGACATTTCCTTTATGATATATTTTTTTCAAAATATTATATTGATTTTGAAGCCACTTATCGGCATTTAAAATATTCGATTTTTTTACATTTTTTTTTTTATAATCGGTGATAAAAAAAATTTGGCTCGTACATAATATTTGAAAATTTAATAGAAGATTCCACAGAAGTAGTTCTTAATGTCATTAAAAAATTATTAAAATCCATAGACACAATTTTTTTTTTATAAGCGTTTGAACAGCGAATATTGACATAAAATTACATGTAAAATATAATATACCTAATGTATAATATTCTAGACTGACAAACTATGTCACTGTAGGCAATTGCCAACCCATCCTAATTATCGTTTCAAAATAAAATATACTTTTTACAATATTTATAAATAACAATGTATTATATCCTAAACAAACATATTAACTCCGTTCAGAATCGTTATTCGTATACAATGATATCTATCATTGCATTCAAATTTAACAAATTCATTGTAATAATGACCAATCCTATAAACGAGGTGCCCTCCACACCTAACTGTATAGCAGAGCGAGGCCCATCCGGTTCTTTTTTTTTTCGTTGGAATCGAGGGTCGGGCGGGTACCGTTTTCACATTACTTCCGCCCGGCCCCCATCGTTTATTATAGAAAAACAATAATAATAACTTTTACATATTGGTCCTTCCCCATTTGATCGCGCAATTTTTACAATCAGATGTCAAGTGGGGAGTGACCGCGTCCGCGCTACATTTTAATTTACGTCGTTAGTTGCTTGAGTTGTTCGCTTCGTTCGCTGGATGCCGTGGGTACCTTTCCAGTGGCTCCGTCCTGTGGTGTGGGTGGCACCTCATCTGTTCCGACTGTTTGAGCGGCTGTTGCTGCTGTGTCTATCGGCGACGTTGAACCTCGTGATCTCTTTCGTCCTGCTCCTTTTCAGTGAGGATGTCCTCGACCATCTTGTAAAAAGCCTGCGTTGCTCTCTGGAAGGCGTTTGAACTGCCCCGGCGATTTTCGTCATCGTTTCCGCATAGCAGATCCTGGACGTCGCTGGGCTTTGGTTTCCTGCCACCGAGAAACACCTTCACGCACTGGCGATGTTGGTTCCAATGCGGGCAGTCGAACACTGTGTGTTCGGCTGTATCCTGTACGCATCCGCAGTATATGCACGAAGCATCAGGTGCCCTCCGCATCTTAAGTAGGTATTTCCTAAAGCACCCATGACCTGTGAGGACCTGGGTCATGTGGAATGTGAGGCCTACCTTCGTTTTTCGTGTCATCCATCTCCGGAGGTTAGGAAGGACGGTGTGCGTCCACGCAGCACTGTTGCCACGGTTCCACCTGTTCTCCCAAGCGCTAATGGTGATTTCCCTCTCGGTTCTTCGTATTGTGGTTCCTGAAGTGTTCCTGTTCTCGTCCTTTAGTCTGGAATTGATTCGACTCCTCTCCAGCGCGAGCAGGTCTCCCGGGGGGGGGGGGGGGGGGGGCACCGGCTAGGAAAAGAACGGCGTCCGCATGCGTTTGCAGATGCCGTGCGGTATGCGTGAATGATTCTCAGTGAGACGATCCTCTGGGCGCGAGTTATGAGGTTGCGGTTGATTGCGAACTTCGTCGCTCTGTCGGCCCAAACCGATGAGGCGTAAAGCAGTTTGCAAGTGGTAACCGACATTATGAGTGCACGTTTCCTTTCCTGAGGGCCCCCGATGTTCGGCATGAGCCGTCCGATCGCATTGGCCGCCGTGCTGGCCTTGCTGGAGACAGCCCGTACGTGACCGGTGAGCGTAAGGTGCGAGTCGAGAAATACGCCCAGATAGCGCAGACTTCGTCTGACAGGAATTTCGAAGCCTCCAACTCTGATTTCAGGTTCGCGAAAGTTCCTCTTCCTTGTCAGCATAATGGCCTCTGATTTCTGGTGGGCCAGTTGTAGTCCGTGGTCGGACATCCATCGGTTGATTAGGTTGATATGGTTTACAGAATCGGCGAGGGCTCCGATGTTCGCGTAACAGCCACTATCGCCAAGTCATCGGCGAAGCCGATAAGCTGTGTTCCCACTGGCATTTCCGATCTCAGGAGGTCGTCGTAGAAGACGTTCCACAATTTGGGGCCAAGGACCGACCCCTGTGGAACGCCACCTGAGACTGCCCTATCGAATTCATTCCCGTCAGAGGTTGGCACCGAGATGGTCCTGTGTTCCGTGTACGAACGTAACATCCGTACCAGGTGTTGCGATACGCCGTGTCTCCTGAGGGAAATGTCGATATGTTCCCATGGCGCAGCATTGAAGGCGTTCTTCACGTCAAACGCCACGAGAATGCATAGCTCCTGGTGTTGAGGAGGTTCCTGGTTGGTCCATCTCGCAACGTCGAGGACTTTTTGTACAGCGTCTTCTGTGCTGCGGCCTTTTCTGAAACCATATTGTTTGCAGCTGAGCCCACCGGATTCATCTAGTTCCCCGTTAAGTCGCTGGAGAACAATCCTTTCGAGCAGCTTTCCGGGTGTGTCCTACCTCTCCTAACGACTCCTACCTAGTTAATTTCATAATGTTCATATACCTCATATAGTTAGAATCACAATGTAAGATATTAATGATTGTACGCTAAAATAGGAAATACTTATTGAATGGATTCCAATAAAAAAAAAACTATTATTGAAAATCAAGTAAAAATTATTTTACATTTTATAGGTACTAATGTATAATATATATATATATATATATATATATATATATTATTATTTATATACATAATATAATGGCATAAATAAAGCTCTTGAATGTTACTGGTCAGATATGAAAATAAGTTAAATACAAATTATAAGGTACTAATAAGGTAATAATTTTTTATTTTAATTTAATTTTTTTATTACGCCGAGTACCGGGAAGATTCGAGTTTTAAATATAACGTCAAATAATTGGCCATCGACCAATTAATTTTCAAATACTAGGAACATCTGTAATTATAACCATTTTTTTAAATTTGATATATGTTTCATTGTTCATAAGTATAACTAAGATATTTTATCACTTCCGTTACATTTTAAATTAACATTATTAATTATAAACTATCTGTTACTGAAATATTTTAATTTGTTTTAATTATATTTAACACAGTATAAAGTAGGTATAAAGTAGATATATTGTTTATATAATCTTGTGGATGGATTTTTTACAGGTCTTAACATGTTTGCGTTAAAAAAATAGATCTATAGATAATATACGTCATTTTATTTATTTATTACAATAATATACACTTATTGATTATGGTAAAAAAGTTGTTAAGTCTAACAGGAGGAATTGTGTTATATTATATTTTATGATCTTTTTTTCTAATTTAATTAAAAAATGTTATGAAAAGTTTCTAAAAAATAAATAATTTGTACCTATAAAAATTAATATAATTATAACTGGTCTTGCCCTACATTTTGGTCCTGTACAAGTCTTTGGTGTATCTCATAGAAAATATATATTAGTAAGGTCAATGATTATGAAATACACATTATGTATTTCATAATCAATGATAAAGTTTATTACTATTAAATGTATGGAGAACAAGTTGGAGAAAAATTATTATGATCTATTGATAAAATAATTCAATAATTGTTGATTAATTATTCGGTAAACTGTTATCAAGAACTAATTGTGACGTGCGAGCACGGCTAATGGCTATAGCCGTGTAAGCCGGGTTGCATATTGGCATTCTGGGGTCGGTCTCGGCACCTGTATTAAAATCAAGCTCTACGATTGGTTTATTTGAATTAGCACCTTTTTCTTTCCGCATATTTTCTTATCAATGGCCTCCATGTCAGCTAGTGGTGGTAAAATGCTATTATTTTTGTTAGCAACTGCTATTGCTATTGCTATTAGCAGTGAAAAATAGCAGCTATTGCTATTTTGCTAGTCATGTAAAATAGCTGTTTTTTTCGAGATAACGGCTATTATTTTAACTGATAATTGCTCTAACAATATAGCAGTGAAAATAGCAGTGGCCAGTGACTGCTAATCAAACTACAGACTATCAATAACTGTTACTAGTTCACTACCTGCTATTACTACTGGCTATTATAATTTTATCATATTTTTACCAGTGTAGGTAAGGCGATGCAAAAAGTATTTGATATTTAAAATAGCAGTCACTGCTATTTTGGTTTTTGATTAGCAGCCTGCTACTGCTACTGCTATTCTTTATCATCTCTAATGGCAGCCAGAAAGATTGTTCGTTTATGGTTTTTATATAGCCACATTAAACAAATTTTATTCATCATATGTTCAGGCAGATCGGTATGATAAAATAAACCCGTAATTCGTCGTACCGAGATTGATTCTTTTTTTTCAAAAATAATTTTTGCACTTTTATTTTCGTTATTATCAAAACTTGTGATTATGCATTATAAAGTAGGGTTACTTATCTCTTTTATCATAGTGATAGGTAGAAAATAGTGCATGTCCGGAGCATGAAGTCCGGAAATGTACTGATTGCGCGCGGACGTTCTGTTACCTATCCGACGTGGTTTTTCATAACAAATCGGGGGATTTTTTGATTTAAGTTCCGCCGTGAGCTCGCGCAATGAGCGAGCGAGGAAGCCGAAGGCCCATTCCCTTAGTTATTTACTCTGCCCTGTTACCTATCCGACGTGGTTTTTCATAACAAATTGGGGGATTTTTTTGATTTAAGTTCCGCAGTGATATAATTCTATGATAATAATATTATTATTGATTATATAAACTATTTGGCGGCATCTTCAAATAAACCAATCGTAGAGCTTGATTTTAATGCAGGTGCCAAGACCGACCCCAGAATGCCAATATGCAGCCGGGTTTACATTGGTAAAGTATTTGGTATAGTACGACGGTAGAGTTAGTACTCTTCCGTTTTTAGCATAATGTAAACACTCGGAAATAGTATAGGTATAGTAATAAATATAGAAATCCGTATAGTAGAGTAATTTATCACGGTGGTAAAGTACACTAGGGATAGGCAGGAACGACTACTTGATACTACCGACTATAAGTCGGTTTTCATCACGTACTACCGATTAAGGCTGGGGCCACACGGACGCACTAAGTACGCGCGTTACGACGGACGTACTATTTGACGCGCGCACTAGAGCGGGCACACGAACGTTGATATGACGTCTGTTAAAAATTTGTTATCATTGATTTTGTATCTTATCTAGTATCTACTTGGTTGTAAAGTTGTAAAGATGTACCTATTGTGTACTATTTTCACAAAGTTTTTTTTAAATATGGACCCTGACGAAGTTTTTTCCTTTAGTTTTCTAACCTATTTATACTTAAAACAAAACCGGACTAAAAAGGAACATTGGGTTTATCCAATAAATTGTGAACGATATACAAATTTTCATTACGTGAAGTTGTACTATAAACTTCGAGAAGATTCGTCAAAATGTTTTAACTACTAGTCAACATGTGCTGTACAGGTGGGTCGGTCGCGACTAACCGAATCAAAATGAACGAATCATTCAAGTGACCGAATCGTGACCGAATGATGAACCAAAAAGTATTCGGTCATTCGGTCAAATCGGTCTTTCGGTCAAATCGATCTTTAGGTCAAACGACTTGATTAACGGTTTTTAATGAAACTTTTCTAGTTCAATAATAATTAATAATCCAAGACTGTGATAATTATCATGGTTTATGATAACGGCGTTTTACTACAAACAGTATAATTTAACCTTTTGTTGACCAGACTTAGAGTTAAAATTATTTTTCCATATTTTTTTAAAATTGTAATATTATGTTTGGGCTTTAAATTAAACAAATTTATCAATGTATGTATATGCATTTATTATAATAACAAATATTTAAAACCATAACCATACCATAACTATTTTATTTTTAATTATAAAAAATGTACATCAGACTTATTTTATATCATGAAATATGTTAAAAAAAATTTTTTTCACTATAACAAAGAAATATCCCATAATGTGTACATTTAGAACGTGGTCTTGACTGTAACTGATTTATTGAACATACCTCACATCTTCCTTGTTCATCCATATATTTAATCCAGTGGACACCACGGTTTCTATATCTTACATAATTTGGAACAGACCAATTTTTTCCTCTGCGCTTATTTATTTGACCTTTATTTTCTTTAGGTTTTCTTTGAAAGACACCTCGTACTGGAGTTGGCTGTTCTTTTTTATTTATTAGCCCTTGAACAACAATGCGTCTAAATTCTAATAGTATCATTGGTCCGTTCAGGTCTTTATATATTATATAAGCGTTCACAAATAGTATATCAATTATACCCCAGAAGAGTCTGTGCCACCACTTCTTTGACCGTCTATCTACTCCATATGTCACTCTCAACTGGTCTACATGGTCCACTTCTCCCATAAAGTTATTGTAATCCTGTATTATCTGAGGACAAGGTATTTCTGTAGACACTCCTTGCTTGTTTTTTCTTAAAACAGTGGTTTTTCTGTGTCATGGTAGTTTGATGCTAACAAAACTGATTTTGTATCTTTCGACTTAAAAACACCGATTCCAAAGTCAGTTATTCTGTAATCTGAAAATCCTCTTACTAATTTGGAGTTGTCATTTAGTATAGGAATACCTTTTCTATGAGTTCGTATTGTTCCAAATGCTAAATTGTTTTCTATCTTCTATTTTTCAAGTAGTGCTATGGATGAAAAATTGAATATAGAAAACAGTTCAGCATATAGAACAATACGAACTCATAGAAAAGATATTCCTATACTACATGACGACTCCAAATTAGTAAGAGGATCCTCAGATTACAGAATAACCGACTCTAGAATCGGTAGTAGTGCTATAGAAGTAAAAAAAATTATCAAAAAAAATTGTTTTTGTTTTTCCCATTCATTTTTTGTCAATGATAGTACAACTCATTCACCTAGACCATATTCTTTAAATTCATTTTCCAATTGTTCATCTTTTCATTGATAAATCTGAAATTTTTTTATGTAACCTTTTTGGTCCGCTTAACAGCAAAACTTATAGCCTCTTTTAATCGGCTTCATCGGGTTATACTGTTTCAACGTATCTTCATTGTCCGCTTTTTTTTTAATTTTCTTCGCTGGAGTTGGATGAATAAATTCAGGCGTGAAAGGTGAGTTTTGACTGTCGTCATTATCACTTCGATTGAAAGACTAAGATGTGGATGCAGGAGAATCAACTTGACCGTCAATCATTGTTTCACTTCTGGGTATCTAAAAAGTTAAATTTCTATTAATAACAATAATCATAATATCTAAAAAAGCACTATTTATATATTTTGTATATATGCATGTTCTAAACATATAATGATCAATAAGAATTATTAAAAAAAAAATAATTATAAAATATGAATAATATGTTAAAATAATATATTAATAAGTACAAATTAAAGCAATATTTCAACCAGAAAATTCAATTATAAAAAAAATAAACATTATTAAAATCAATTCATTCCTCGCTACTCTTAAAATAAAAAAAATAATAAAAATTGTCAGATTTGTAAGTTAATATTTAAATAGTGATATGTAAGCAATATAAATTGAAAACATTTTTATAGAACAACTTATGGCGTTTATAATATATATTTATTTATTTATTATTTAATAATAGATACCAACTACACAAGAAGGATGGCTTAACATTTCTGAGGAATTTGAAAATCATTGGAACTTCCCACACTGTTTGGGTGCTATGGATGGGAAACATGTTGTACTACAAGCTCCTTTCAATAGCGGTAGCGAATTTTTCAACTACAAATCGTCATTTAGTATCGTTCTATTTGCACTAGTAGACGCAAACTATAATTTTCTTTTCGTCGATTGTGGATGCCAAGGAAGGATTTCTGATGGAGGTGTTTTTAAAAACTCGGAGCTTTTCAAAAATATGGAAAACCAATCACTTTCTCTACCATCTTCAACACCATTACCTAGCAGAACTAAATCCATTCCATATTATATGATCGGCGACGAAGCTTTTCTATTGAACAATAATTTAATGAAAGTATACTCAGGCATGCACCCAAAAGGTAGTATGAAAAAAAATTGCAATTACCGACTATGTAGAGCAAGACGTGTAGTCGAAAATGTATTCGGCATATCATCGTCGGCATTTCGAGTACTACGAAAGCCAATTTTATTAGAACCGGAGAAGGCTGAAATTATAGTTATGGCTGTAGCGCATTTGCACAATTTTTTAAGAAAAAGTATAAATTCAGTTAACTTATATACACAACCTGGAACGATTGATTCCGAAACTACTGGCGAGTTAATAGAAGGAAGCTGGCAAAAGGAAAATCAAAATTCAAGTATATTACTTTCTCTAAGAAATATATCGTGTAGATCAACATCAATAGCACAAGAAATTCGCGATGAGATTGCCGAGTACTGCATGAACGAAGGACGCATTTTGTGGCAAGAAAAGTATGCATAAACATTAAGCAATATAGGTATTCGCATTATGATTTATATATTTTATATAGCTTGTTATGTACCTGTTTGATTAAAATATGTAAATTTCCTTATATTTATACTTACAGTACTCAGTGTAGATCGTGGTGTATTTTTGTCCATGAGGAATGATAATGATTTAAATGCGAACCACGTACCCTCGTAAACGTCATCCCTGCCTTTCAAAAAAAATATTAATTTACTGTTAAAAATCTATATGGAAAATTTATAAAAATAACTTTAATATACTTGGATATTTATTTACATTTTTTTAATTTTTGTAATTTTGTATGTATACTTACTCAATTTAAAAAGGAATGTACACCAATTATGTTAAATATAATATAAATTAATAAGATATTTATTCAAAATTACCTGTTCCAGTTCCATGACTTCGTTTTATTTTAGTCTTCTCACGGCGAAATAATGATATCAAACTGTTAATTTTTAACTTGCAATCATCTGTACTGATGTCCATTGCGGTAGCTAATTCTTCCCAAGCATCATGTTTACTAAACTTATTATAATAATTCGGATTTTTCGAATTCCACAACACAAGTTTACTACAATATAATTCAATGAATTTTAATATTTTTTCATTACTCCACTTGAAATTATCTTTACTACTCGACATATTATTAAAGCGTACAGAGTAAACAATGAAATAAATTATTAAGTACAATTTATACCACAATTTTTTTTTAAAATATTCGATGTAACGACGAAACACTGACTGATGCACTATAAAAGCATTTCTACACGACTGTTGACCAAAATCGGCAAATTTAGTCCTCAACCCACTTTTTAGAAATGGTTCTACATTATTTAAAGGTGTTTCTGGCTTGCCCCTATACTCCGGTTGTTTTTTTAATCGCTGTAGGTATATGTATATCAATAATAATATGCACATGTGTGCTGTAGCGGAGACTGCCACCTTAATCTGATGTCAAAATATCCGGTGATACACGATTGCGGACGGTTCTTATCGGGGCGACCTTTTTAATCGAAATTATAGTTTATCAGCGTACCCCCGAATATTACACTATTGCGGATACATGTTGCCAAATTTATAAATAAAACTTCGATAATGTGGGAATGTGGAAATTCTGAGCGTAAATTTTATGTTTAGTACCTATGCAGTTTCAAGTCATTTTTGTTAAATACTGCAGTAATCGCAGCAACATCGTTGTGTATATTGTGTTTTTAAATTATGGAAAACTTTCAAATTATTTTATCAGAACGTGGTAAAAAGTTAGTTGTACATAAAACAAATAAATATAGATTTAAAGTTTTCACTGGACATACAATAGCCAGTTTCACAATACTCATCCTCCGATTCACTTAGTTATATCGATTTTAAAAGAAACTCAAGGCGAAACTGAGACAATTATTTCATCCATAAACAAAGGTCGAGAAAAACCGGCGGCAAAAAAAGATATAGATAGAATCAACCTAACCATTCAGAGTTATAATGATTATAAAAATCACCAAAACGTGATTCAATATTTAAAAAAAAATAGTTGTCATTACAGGGGGAAAAAAATATAAATTTTTAACTTTAAATGTTTATATTTATATTATATTATTTATTACAATTTTTTATTTTTATATATTTTTTATTTTATATTAATAAACTGCGTCGCACAACTTGGCAACGTTTCATTAAATTTCGACCGCAATCGTGTCATTTTTTAGGTGCAAAATAATACCTTTTGTTACATAATGATCGTCCGCAATCAGGTTGCAAAAAAGGTAAAGCGTCCGCACTCGTGTTTCATCCAAAATATCAAACCTTAATATATTAAAACCTACGGGTATCTTTTGTAGTTTTCTCAGAAAAAAGTGGTTGAGACGGAAAACAATGTTGCTTCGGTCGATTATTTCTTAGTATTTTGTTTAGTATAGGCATATAGCCGTAAATAAAAATAAAAATGATAATATATTAGTTGCTAATATATATTATATTCTATGTGTAGGTGTATAATATATTGTGTAAATTATAAAATAATACAAATAAATTAACAATTCATTTCTTTAATGAATACATTTATATTTAATTAAAATCATTAAAGATGATATATTATTATTTATTTTGCTAATATATTTGTTTTACCTCAGTCATAAAAGATAAAAATTATTTATAATGAAACACATTATACCGCATACATATAATATGTAATTTATAAAAGATTAAAGATGGATATTATTTATGTAAATTATTATGCATTAATTTTTATTTACATAAAGTTAAATTGCCTATAGCTGTTGTAGTGTTGTGTACTTATTCGGAGCGATCAACTAGTTGACGGACACACTAGCGCAACAATCAAACCGAACATTCGTTGATGTTCGTCGAAAAATCCACCGAGTTCGGAACGACCGCGTAACACAACAAAATGTTACAGTAACATCGGACACACTTGCGCATTCGCGTTACGCTGCAACGTTACATTACAGCAAAATGCGCAGATGTGTCGCCGGCTTAATATACCGCGAACAATTATTGGTGGTGGAGGTTTTATTTTTGTTTCGGAAGTATCGTCGTGGATGTTGTTTTCGTTGCTGTCCAAGATTTTTGCGTGTACTGCATCTAGAATGTTTTCGTTTGTGGCGATAGGGGAATATCTGTTTACCGTAATAAACATTGGTTTATTTTTTTTTGAATCTGGATTATCAGTCAATGAGAGATTACGTTTTATAGTGTTTTTTGGTTTTGGCGTTATGAAATTATCAGTGGTACCTTCCATTTCAATTGATGAATTAAACACGTCACTTGATGTACTTAATGAGCGATTTTCTCGTGAGTTATTTTGATTTGATGGCTCAGGTTTTAATTGATTTAATTTGGCATTGGAGCCAGTTGATTTTTGTGGCTTCATTTCGTATCTGTAGTTGATTGCGTTACGGACTAATGACCGCGCGCCGGCTGATGCCGGGCCGTCTCAGTGATACGCACTTTTAATTGAGTAGTTTATTAATTAAGTTTTTATGTTTTTTGTTTTTTTTTTTTTTTTAAGAAAAGATTGACTTTTGAATAATTTTTATTTGTTATGAAGTTATGCCATTTATTGTGTTTTTTTTTCTGTTTACGACAGTATGAATTACGAAAAAAAATGTTCATTTAGATTAGATGCATATCCAGCGCGACGGTAGTGGCGCGAAGCTAAGTAAAAAAAAAGCGAAGCGGTCACTACCGTAGTATATTACACGAGCCAGAGTTTGCCCATTGGATGTGTGTAAATTTGACCGTTTTCTTTAGCCAGGGCTACAGACCTAATGAATGAACGGATTGGTCTGTTTGTGGTATCAATAGATCGGGCATGATTTGTAGATTATAGCTTTGTCATTTTCGAAAAAATTGGTTGAATAATAACGAATATATTAGCAAAAAATTCAAGTATTTTTGAAGCAAAAAGATATTGTGCTCGACCGTTTTTAGTTATTACGTTTCACGCAGCAGCGCACGAGACCGTATTACCCCCTCTATTCCGTATACGTTTACGTCGCGGTGGGTACACTGGGCAACGGTTGCGATTGCGGTTCCCGCCGTTGCCTGCGTCTTCGCTTATCGTATCGTAATTTCTGTTATCGAATTCATGTTTCTACTAGAAACTTTCTAGCGACGTTCGATGTATATCGACATGGTACCGCGAAAAAATAACCCCGGAAATTTAGACCCTGAAAAAAAAAACCCCGAAAAAATAACCCCGCGAAAAAATAACCAAGGAAAAAATAAACCCATAATATGAGTTTTTGCAAATTAATCTCAAATCAATACTAAATGTATAACATACCTATTACCTACGTACAATTGTTATGTTCCCACAAATAATATAAATTTTGAATTCAATGATAAATTATTGTATACCTACGATAAAAACGATTAGGAGCACGGTCTATCTGTCATATCGATTAGATATACAATACTAGTTACAGTGACGGATAAAAAGGTACTTCTAACTTTATCTTAAATGTAATGTAATGTGGTAATTTATAAAGTTCGTCAATTTTGTGTGTGTTCATTTCTCTGTATTCGGTACTGCAGTGGTGTACTACAGTGTTCTTTTGTATATAGTTATGGATAGTCTAGATATTTTCGAGAGCCAGAAGGGCAAAGAAAAGTTGGCATTTAAAAATTTTATGTATGTTGTACACAAAGAGTGTTTACATTTTATAAGGTGGAAATGTTGCAAAAAAAATAGTCACAAATGTCCATGCATTTTAAAAACTTCCCTGGATAAAAAACATTTAATTAAAATTGATCATGAACATAATCATCTTTCGTGTCAAAATGAAATTGATGCCGCAAAAATTAAAATGCAAATTAAAACACAAGCAAAAATATCAAAATCTACGCCTGCGCAGTTATTTTCCGAAGCTGTAACGGGTCTTTCAGAAAGTATTCTTGAAGAACTTCCTAAGGAAAAATCAATAAAAAAAACCATCCAAAATCAAAGAACTCAGAACTTTCCAAAAGTACCTGATAATCTTAAAGATTTAAAAATAGAAGGTATGTATTCACTTTTAAAAATTAAGAAAAAACAGGATATTTTACGCAAAACCAATTTCTGACAAAATAAATTTTATTAAATTGTTTAAAGTTAAAGATTTTATATTTTTCCAAATTTTAAATAATTAAATTTAAATTGAGAAAAACCCACGGTGTAATTATATTTACACGTGATCCATATTATAAGAGTATCCAATACGTTAAAAAATATACGATTAAATACACGTGTAATATATATTATAATATTATATTATTATTATTATATTATTATTATTATTATTATAATTATATTATTGTAGGTGAATGGAGTGTTTTCGAAAATGAAAAATGTTTACTATTTGATAACCACAGTGAAAATAATGAGAGGGTAATAATTTTTAGTACGTTAAACAATTTGAAGTTATTAACATATGCAAATACCTGGTATGCAGATGGAAATTTTGGTTTAGCCCCGAAACATTTATCGCAACTCTACATCATACGAATTGAAAAATATAGTGAATTTTTTACTGTTCTTTACTGTTTACTTGAAAAAAAAAATCAATCTATTTACGAAATAATGTTCAAAGCTATTTTATCAGTCTGCGAAAAGAACAATCTTTTTCCAGATCCGCAAAATATAAAAATAGACTTCGAAAAGGCAGTAATAAATGCAGCAAAAAATGAATTAGGTGAACATTTAATAATAAACGGATGTTTCTATCACCTCTGCCAGAGTACCCACAGAAAATTGGCAGAATTAGGATTAAAACAAAAATACCAAGAAGATTATGATTTTAATGAATTCTGTGGTATGTTAGATGGCTTGGCTTTTTTGCCAATAAATAGGTTACAAGAAGGTGTTGACTATTTAAAATCAATTATTCCTCTTGGTGCCGAAGAGTTGTTTCAATATTTTGACGAAACCTACGTGAGTGGAACAATACGTCGAATAAATAAACAAAACACTCTAGGTTTAAGCATTCGACGTTTTCCAGCGATGTTTCCTCCAGAAACTTGGAATGTTCACCGAACAACACTCGAAAATAACCACCGAACCAACAATGTTTGTGAATCTTGGAACAATCGATTTTGCCATTTAGTTGGAGGAAAACACCCATCGATTTGGACGTTAATAACCAAAATAAAAAATGAATTGTCGGCAGACCGTGCAAAATTTGCTCTGCAAAACATAGGAGAGTCCAAAACAAAATTCTCCAAATCGAAAACCGCCCAAAAAACGATTAAAAACCTTATGCGAACGGTTAAACACTAACCAAATTGAAGTGGATACATTTTTAAAAAAAATTTATTTTAATTTAAGAAAACGACTATAAAATTTACATTGTATTACAAATTTATACTTTATTACCAAATTATTGTATTATAGAAATTGACAAATTGTATTGTATTTCACATTTATAATGAGGGTTATTTTTTCCGTGGTTATTTTTTCGGGGTTTTTTTATTCGTGGTTATTTTTTCCGGGGTTATTTTTTCCGGGGTTATTTATTAGGAAAATCATCGACATATATCCGCCGCCGCGCCGGTAGAAAAACCACGTTTTGTTTGTTCTCTCGTTTGTTGTAGTTGTAGTAGGCAGTACTATATTGTTTATTTATATTATAATTCGTGATTCTTTATTTCTAAAATGGTTTCTAAAACATATTAACAGAAATTACGAAAAAGGAGAAATTATTTAAAAAAAATGCAATACAAACATAATAATAAAATAAATTAATAAAAACATAAAAAATTACATATTACATACCAGTACATAAAAATATGTTATAAAAAACTACTGATATCCCAACAAAAACACTTCGTCGAACTCCGTGTAAAAAATTGCTAAGTAAAAAAAACTAGTAATTTATAAGACTTAAACATTATAAAGATGTGATATCATGAATAAATGCTAAGTTAAAATTACATTTTAAATTAATTGATCTATCTCAATCATTTATTTACTTTGCTAGAATTTATTTTCTTTATAAATTAATGATTAAGACTTTTTTATAAAACAAATTTAGTAACATTTGTCATGGAAATTTGTTAAATAGTCCAGTTATAAACAGACATGTTTATTTGTCGAAATAAATAAATTCTAGCAAAGTAAATAAATGATTGAGATAGATCAATTAAAATGTAATTAAAATGTAAAAATGTATTAAAATGTAATTAAAATGTAATTTTAACTTAGCATTTAAGTCTTATAAATTACTAGTTTTTTTTACTTAGCAATTTTTTACACGGAGTTCGACGAAGTGTTTTTGTTGGGATATAATATACGGGAGACGGTTTATCGCACGTGCGTTACGGACGACGTTCGTGACGAGACTTTTGCCCGTAAAAACTAAAAACTAAAAGAATTTATACCTACTATTCTAAAAATAAATTTTTCATAAGCAATATTATCGTAAAATGACGGGACGAATAGATTAATAAATATACTACGAAGTACGTACACGACAGCGATGTGGAAATTTCTACGAGTCGTTAAAGCCTACGGTTTTACTAGTTTATTATAGTAATTTTTTAGGAATTAGGAAGCCATTGGAAGATATTTAATGTATTGAAAATAAAATTTTAAATGTAATAATAAACGCGTGATTTAATAACAAAATTTACGGACTCACGTGAAGTTAAATTCACGGATTCACGTGTATTTAAATTCATAAATTCACGTGATTGCGTACGTGAATTTTAATTTTACGTGTATCCGTGAATTTAACTACACGTGAAATAGAGACCTCTAATATTAATACATTTTTTTAACATGATACATTTTGATTAATTATTAAAATGGACCTTTTACAATATTTCAGAAGAAAATATATTCTATATATTTTTGAAACTCCTGAAATTCAAACATCTCTAATAAATACAGACAGGGCCGTATTTGAGGGGGGGAAGTGTACCTTATTGTCCGGGGCGACAAGTTCTTTAGCTTATTAGGGGGGTGGCAATTTTATATTGAAAATAAATATTATGGCGTATTAAATAAAAAAAATTTAAGTAATATTATATCTATAAATAGATTGGACTTTTTGAATGCACGATAACGACTGTTACCGCGGCTGTGCCCATATCATGTAAACAAACTCAGTGGTTCTCGGTATTTGATATTATTTACCAAATTAGAAGAAAAACATTTTTTTTTTTTTTTTTTTTTTTTTTTATTTAAGAAAATTTACAATCTATATACAATTTATATAATAAGTAAATATGATGATATGAAAATTACAGGACGTGAAAATCTTGAGGGAAGGGAGTGTCCAATGACACTACTTCCAATTTAAACTTGGTGGGGAGGTAACTTTATAATAATAGCACTAGGCATTATTTAGTAAATCGCGCGGCCATTTGCGATTGAGGCGACGAGGGGGGTTATCAGGTATTGTGCAAGAAGAGAGTTTAGATATGAGTGGGTTTGGATGGTTAAAGGTATTTTTATGAAATTTTTTATAATGATAAGAGGCAAGAGTGGATATTGATGGTATGTTAAGATCGTGATGTAGGGTGCGGTTGCTGACGTACCAGGGAGCATTAGAGAGGACACGCAGAGATATTGATTGGAACGCTTGGAATTTGATTAGGTTTGAATTTTTAGTGGTACCCCACAGTTGAATTCCGTAAGTCATTGCTGGACGTAATATTTGTTTATATATTAGTGTTTTGTTATTTAAAGAGATTTTGGAACGAAGAAGTGGTATTAATTTGTGAAGTCTGAGGTTAAGGAAAGTTCTTTTAGCTTTGGTGTGATTTGCCCAAGTTAGTCTTTTGTCGAGAACGAGTCCTAGGTATTTTACGGAATCGACAATGGGAATTGTTTGGTTATTTATGTAAACTGGAGGAATTGTAGTAGGCCTGAGGGTAAAAGTGATGTGAGTAGATTTATTTTCATTAACTTTAATTTTCCATAAGCTGAACCAATCTTGTAGTTGAGTTAGGTGGTCTTGGAGGTTGTTTGTAGTGGTGGCTATTTCGGAGTTGGTTGATATTATGGCTGTGTCATCGGCAAAGGTAGCTAGAGTAGTGTTGATAGATTGAGGTAGATCTGCTGTATATATATTATAGAGAGTCGGGGAAAGAATACTGCCTTGAGGTACGCCTGCTTTAATAGGATGTGGATCAGAAGTTTCGTCTTCACATCTTACTGAAAAGGTACGGTTTGATAGGAAGGATTTGAGTAAGAGGAATAACGGAGTGGGTAAAAATAATAATTTGAACAGAAGTCCTTCATGCCAGACCCGATCAAACGCCTGAGCAACATCAAGAAAAACCCCAGAACAAAATTCTTTTTGTTCCAGAGATGAGGCAATAGTGTCGATTAGTCTGTGAAGTTGGTGAAGAGAGGAGTGTTTACTCCTAAAGCCGAATTGAGCGTTTGGAATACTTTGTTTCTCGTTAAGTATTGGATAAATTCTTTTTAATATGATTTTTTCTAAAATTTTTGAGAAGGTAGGAAGTAAGCTAATAGGCCTATATGAGGAGGGTTGGTCAGGAGGTTTTCCTAGCTTGTAGATTAGGATGATAACTGAGTGTTTCCAGGTGGGAGGGATATATGATAGACGAAGAATGCTATTGTAAATATAAGTGAGAAGAAGGATTGCTTTCTTAGGCAGGTATTTAGCAATAGTATTAGTTATCAGGTCGTGGCCTGGGGATTTATTATTTTTTAAGTTTTTAATGATATTTAGGACTTCAGAAGGGGAGGTATGTTTTGTAGGAAGACACATTGGGAGAGTGTTTAGAAGTGATGCTTCAATATTAGAATAGTGGCTTCTATTGAGAAAGTTTGGATGTGGTGAGAATCTATTTTCAAGGTCTGATGCTTTGTCAGTATTTGACGAGGCTAGGGAGTTGTCGGGGTACCGTAGGGGAGGTATCTTAATTTTTTCCTTTAGGATATTTTTAAGAAAAACATTTTAAAGTTAAACAATATATTATGTTATCGCTTTGATACCTAACAAGTGCAGTTAAATATCTCGACATAGCCGAATCACGTGCATCCTACCATTAGGCTAGGTTCATATGGACGCGCGTATACGCGCGCCCGTTTATCGGTCAAATTTTGGTGACGTTCACATGGACGCGCGTCAAACGCGAAAATATTCTTTACATCATAATCTGTTAATAGTTATATAGTCATAAGCATAGTCTGTTTTATACATTCAACGAGAATGGATGTGTCTGATGCAGTGTGTTTATGGGTCACATACCGAAGAATGAGAAGACGAAGAAAAAAAAATAAAAGGAAATAAGAAATATTGGGTCCATCCCATTTTAACAACTAGACTTTCTGAATAAGAGAACCAACTCCTCCCAAGCTTTCCTTTTTGAGGCTCTGTTAGAATACTCACTTGTTTTCATGTTCCAAATGGCCGGCCTTTTTTCTATTTCGCTTATAAAAAAATCAGTTTCGATTTCCATTATTACAAATTTAAATTTAAAAATTTACAATATACAGGTAATAATAATTACTACTTATATTGACGATAAATAGGTATCGAAATAATGATAATAACGAAAAATGACAACAATTCGGCAATGTATTCGTCATAGACACTCGTGTCAACTGAACGAATGAACTGCCAGGTGCACGTGTACGCGCGTTCATGTGAACTTAGCGGAATCAATCAACAGTATTTCAAACCGCGCGTAGACGCGCGAAAATAGAATCTTGCGTCGTTATTGTGATCGACGCGCGTGTACGCGCGTGTAAGCGCGCCATGTGAACGATGAATATGAAACCCGTACATCTAAATACGCGCGAAGAACTGGCGCGTATAGATCTGTTGGTGAATTGGTGACAGATATATGTGTATTTATTATTTTAATAAACAATACACGGTCAAATTTAAGTTTTTTCCATTTACGGTTCTATTTACGATTACGGAAGTTATGGATCGTAAAAAACTTAGTGGAGCTGGATACCGGTTAAAAGCCAAAGAAAAGGCTAGACAAATTGCTGATGATGTTAAGACTAAAAATATTAAACATTTTTTTTCTATTTCAACTTCTAATTCTGGAGCTAGTGTTACTACTGATTAGAATAAGTAATTGATTAATAACACTAATAACTAATAATTATTAAGTAATAACTGGGTATTTATTCTTTTATTGTTGTTTAATGTTATTAAGCAAATACTTTTAATTCATATTGTTATATTAAATTTTTTCTGCCTATCTACTTTTTTATTTAAAATATGATATTTTGGAATGTAAATATCCCATTAAATAATAGTATTCAAATACCTATTTTATAACAATTTAATACTATTTTACATAAATAAGTCTGTAAAAAAATATGAAAGTTGGGAACATACCTAATATTATAAATTACCTTCCCCGAGTATTCTTAATATAAATTTTTTCCAGCTAAAAAATGTTAGTAATGTCACTGAATGTAATGTGACTGAAGATCAAGTGACACAGTCGATAACTGTTGATGAAGTGGATGTAGTTAATAATGTAATACCAATGTATAACCCAAGTATTTCATGTCATTTTATTTTTTTGTTACCTATTAAGAATATTTATATTGATTTTGTTTATTTAGCAGTGCTTGAGAATTCTAATAATTCTAGTGATGGAGAAAATATTTTGCTAGAGGCAAACAATGATAATATATTGGTGAATGTTGATCAGTTTAAGACACCCTGGTAAATTACATATATCATATTTTAATTAAAACAATTGTGGGATGTTCGTAAATGGTACACACAATTATTTTAAATAGTAATTTATTAATTTAAATTTATACAATTACAACGCTCACAAATAGAAACAGTAATAATATTAATAATAAAACATTAAATTGTAACGGTGAACGTGTCCGGCGGCGGTTATAAATACTTAGCGATAACGCGAAGAGTACGACGATGACGTATGTGTGAAACCGCGGCGTTGGATACTAAACGACTGTTGTTGTTTACGGCTAGCTCTCCCGGTGTATATATAGAGGCGATAACCTTCTCGATTATTCTTGATCAATCTCGATATGATAGTGATTAATATAATTGGTCTCGAATGTTCTCGAAATATATAGAAAATTCGATAAGCGTCGCGCGTTATTTATTGTCGCCACACAATATTTATGAATTACAGTAGTCGCCGCTTATTAGACTCACGGTTAATTGACTCATTCGCCTATTAGACTCAAAACGGCTGGTCCCGATTCGCACATATACTAACACACAGCAAAAAATTCGTCTATTCGACTCACACACCGGTTAATAGGGTCATTTGAAAATTTTGCTTTTATTGCGGAAATAAAATAAATTACTTTTTCACAAAATGTGAATTCAAACCATAAAAGAAAAAGGGTCGGTAAAGAAGAAGTTGAAAAAGCTTTGAAATAATGGTTCACACAAGTCAGAGAAAAATATGTCCGAGTTACAGGACCATTGTTACGCCAAAAAGCCGAAGATATCGCGAAAAAATGGACAAAGATGATTTTGTGGCAACAGAAAGTTGATTTCACCGATGGAAGAAACGCGAAAACATATCATTCGTTAAGCCACGTGGAGAACAGGGAGAAGCAGACCATGTATAGGTGCACGGTCGTGGATTCATTCAGAATGACCATCTCTTATCGCCAAATATCCTCCGTCTTGTGTGTTCAATGCGGATGAAACTGGATTTTATTTCAGGGCATTACCTGAGCACACTTACGCGTTTAAAAATGAAAAAACTAGAGGAAATAAAACTAGTATAGAACGTCTAACCATATTATGTTGTGCAAGTATAGATGGTGAAAAAAGAAAACTGCTTGCAATTGGTCATTGATTTTTAAGTCATTCGCCTTATTGACTCATTCCCTTAATTGAATCAAATTTTCGAGTCCCAAAGTGAGTCCAATAAGCGGTGACTACTGTACTATATTAAAGTATGTTTATGAAGTAATCCTGTGTTTTAGTACAGATATTTAGTTTTAAAACAAATAATTAACAATTAATGAAATTATGTAGTAAAATAATTTAGAAAATTCAGAAATTTATGTTAGGATTGAATTAATTAATTAATATTTAATTACATTTTTTGTTGCTGAGATATTTTACAATTACAATTTACAATTATTAACCAAGTAATTTTATGTTTTAATTTTTAATAGTAATGATCCTGCACTATGGATAATTAATGATGTTACAAGAGACACAATTTCTACATGTGGAATATCACAAAACATTAAAAAATTAGATTTTTCAAATTAAAAAAGAACCGGATGGGCCTCGCTCTGCTGTACAGTTAGGGGTGGAGTGCACCTCGCTTATAGGTTAGGTCATTATTATAATGGATTTGTTAAATTTGAATGCAATGATAGATATCATTGTATACGAATAACGATTCTGAACGGAGTTCATATGTTTGTCTAGGATATAATACATTGTTATTTATAAACATTGTAAAAAGTATATTTTATTTTGAAACGATAAATATATTTTTCAATTAGGATGGGTTGGCAGTTGCATACAGCGATATAGTTTGTCAGTCTAGAACATTCTACATTATATTATATTTTACATGTAATTTTATGTCAATATTCGATGTTCAAACGCTTATAAAAAAAAATTGTGCATATGGATTTTAATAATTTTTGAATGACATTAAGAACTACTTCTGTGGAATCTTCGATTAAATTTTCAAGTATTTTGTAGTAGCCAAATTTTTTTTATCACCGATTATAAAAATAAAATGTAAAAAAATCGAATATTTTAAATGCCTATAAGTGGCTTAAAAGTCAATATAATATTTTGAAAAAAATATTGCATAAAAGAAATACCAATCTTAACAGCTGGTAGAAATTTCAAAAATCTGCGACTTATACTTTTTGAATTATAACAAATATTTAAAATCGTTTGAGAATAAATCGCTATTTTATGCAATTTCGTAAATATTTAAATTTCAAACAGTCATAAAATGTTTTCCTCTAATTCCGGTAGAAATTTTTTTAAAGATTTTTGAAGAGTAGCTTATAGATAACCTAGTGTTAAAATTTTGAACCTCAAGTATGAACAAAAAAAATTGTATGAATTTTTATCTACAAAATAACTTGCAAATTATCGTGATTTTTACACATTTTATACAAATTTGAGCATGAAGGGCTTATAAAAAAAAATTGAGTTAACCGATCACCGATATTTTTTAGTAACGATAAGTTTAACTTATTATAAGCCTAGTATAAAATTTTCAAGAGTTTTCGCTCAACCAATTAAATTTTATAGATGTTTAAAAACAAAAATTTAACAAAAATCGAAAATTTAAATTGTCTATAAATAAGTCAAAATACTTTGAAATCTTAACCATGTATAGAGAACGTCAATATAAAGATTTGGTGAAAATTTCAAGTTGTTGCGGTTTTTTATTTTTGAGTTAGAGCATTTTAAAAAAAACCGATATCTTTGTCAGTCTAGAATATTATACATTATATTATATTTTACATGTAATTTTTTGTCAATATTCGCTGTTCAAACGCTTATAAAAAAAAATTGTGCCTATGGATTTTAATAATTTTTGAATGACTTTAAGAACTACTTCTGTGGAATCTTCTATTAAATTTTCAAGTATTTTGTAGGAGCCAAATTTTTTTTATCACCGATTATAAAAAAAAAATGTAAAAAAATCGAATATTTTAAATACCTATAAGTGGCTTAAAAATCAATATAATATTTTGAAAAAAATATGACATAAAGGAAATACCAATCTTAACAGCTGGTAGAAATTTCAAAAATCTGCGACTTATACTTTTTGAATTATAAAAAATATTAAAAATCGTTTGAGAATAAATCGCTATTTTATGCAATTTCGTAAATATTTAAATTTCAAACAGTCATAAAATTTTTTCCTCAAATTCCGATAGAAATTTTTTTAAAGATTTTTGAAGAGTAGCTTATAGATAACCTCGTGTTAAAATTTTGAACCTTAAGTATGAACAAAAAAAATTTTATGAATTTTTATCTACAAAATAACTTGCAAATTATCGTGATTTTTACACATTTTATACAAATTTGAGAATTAAGGGCTTATAATAAAAAATTGAGTTAACCGATCACCGATATTTTTTAGTTACGATAAGTTTAACTTATTATAAACCTAATATAAAATTTTCAAGAGTTTTCGCTCAATCAATTAAATTTTATAGATGTTTAAAAACAAAAATTTAACAAAAATCGAAAATTTAAATTGTCTATAAATAAGTCAAAATATGTCAAAATACTTTGAAATCTTAACCATGTATAGAGAAAGTCAATATAAAGATTTGGTGAAAATTTCAAGTTGTTGCGGTTTTTCATTTTTGAGTTAGAGCATTTTAAAAAAAAACCGATATCTTTGTCAGTCTAGAATATTATACAGTATATTATATTTAACATGTAATTTTTTGTCAATATTCGTTGTTCAAACGCTTATAAAAAAAAATTGTGCCTATGGATTTTAATAATTTTTGAATTACTTTAAGAACTACTTCTGTGGAATCTTCTATTAAATTTTCAAGTATTTTGTACGAGCCAAATTTTTTTTATCACCGATTATAAAAAAAAAATGTAAAAAAATCGAATATTTTAAATGCCTATTAGTGGCTTAAAAATCAATATAATATTTTGAAAAAAATATGACATAAAGGAAATACCAATCTTAACAGCTGGTAGAAATTTCAAAAATCTGCGACTTATACTTTTTGAATTATAAAAAATATTTAAAATCGTTTGAGAATAAATCGCTATTTTATGCAATTTCGTAAATATTTAAATTTCAAACAGTCATAAAATTTTTTCCTCTAATTCCGGTAGAAATTTTTTTAAAGATTTTTGAAGAGTAGCTTATAGATAACCTCGTGTTAAAATTTTGAACCTTAAGTATGAACAGAAAAAATTTTATGAATTTTTATCTACAAAATAACTTGCAAATTATCGTGATTTTTACATATTTCGTATAAATTGTAACTTTGAGCACTTATAAAAAAAAATTGTGACTTACGATTTTAGATTTTTTTTTATCAGTTAAGGAACAACTTATAAGAAACCTTGTATTAAATTTTCAAGATTTTCTAGGCAGCCAAAACAATTTTATCGTTATTTAAAAAAAAAATACTTAAAAATATTGAAAATTTCAATTGTCTATAAATAGCTTCATAAAATTTAATGGTGTATAGAGAACGCTAATCTAAACATTTGGTGAAAATTTCAAGTATTTACATCGATTAGTTTTTGAGTTATAGCAAAATAAAAAATTTGATTATGTCGAAAACTGGTTTTGCGTAAAAACTCCCGTTTTTCCCAAATTTTTTTATGGTTTTTCCCGTCGCATTTAAAAAATATTGGAAATTATTAACTTTTGACCCCCCAAAGTACCAAATAGATTCACTTTCCTTTCAGAAAAGTTGCTACACAATCGAAGCATTTTTACTGCCCCAAAACGTGTCGACAGACACAAAAAAAAAAAAAAAAAAAAAAAGTACTAAATAAAATAAAGGAAAATCGGAAAATATGGAAAAGTATTCAATCCAAAAGAGACATGATGATAGGACACATATTAAAGCATGAAAGTTTACTAAAGAAAATAATTGAAGGAGATGTTGAAGGATAAATTGCAAGAGGAAGATTAATAGCAGAATCATGGCACAGATAATGCAGGATACGAATAAAGGAAATTACAAAGACCTAAAAGAATTATGCTACGATAGAGAAGCACGAAAAGCTACAACAAACATATGTACGAATTTATAACTAAAAGAAAAAATTAATTTATAGTTTTTAATTTCGGCAAGTGTATATCTACGACAGAGTGCGCAAACGATTATAAATATAATTATAAGTGTAATGATGAATGAAATTAAATTGTGAATAATAGATCACTCGTATAAGTATTTTGTAGTACAACTTTGTGAAAAAAAATTGTAAAGTGTTAAATAGAGTCGTCACGAAATTGGAACATCAAAAAGGACTATTCTTTATATATATATATATATATATATATATATATATATATATATATATATATATATAAATAAAGATTAATGATTTACATATATGTTCGAATTCATTTTTGTAGTGAATGATAAATTCTTAGCGGACGTGATTAAAAATGTTATTTTGTTATTACAATGGTCAAAGCTTAATAATGGTTGGTGTATGCAATGTGCCCAACGGCAGTATTTATACATAAGTATTGTCACCTGTTATGTTGTCAAGTGGTTCCTTAGACACAGTTGATACTTGACACGTGACCAAATTAATTTTGCGAGTACCTCGTGTTTCTTAATATTTTCAATAACATTTGTAAATATTCATTATTATGAAAGGCACATTCGTGTAACATAACAAATATAGGTATGATTTATATTCTCTTTAGTGTACATCATATGATGCAGTTTTTCTGTGAAAATATTAAATTACTTTTACTGTACCATTTTTTTTTTTTAAATTTTTCTTTTCTTGTTAAGTAAGATAATAATTCATCATTATAGAACAATTAATATTAAAATTTCTTAAAGTAAAAAAGCAGCAATTTTATATATTTGTTTCAGTTGATATCTGATAATATCTGTTGTAAAAGTCGTCACTGTTATATCTCGACAGTTAAATTAAACAAAAAAGACAATTTTCAAAAACTTTCAAAAATTGATTTAAATAATCTATATAATACATTTTATTGTTTAAACATTCTTCAAATTCGTATTACATTTTAAATGTTACATTTTAATTATATTGATCATTGGTTATGCACATTTCTAAATCACTTTCAAAAACTTCAATTTCAATGAAATGTGTTATAAACTATAGAAATCGGATCCCAAATAATAACATATATTTATATATATATGCACGTTGGGACCATTTATTGTTATTGGATAAAGACCACGTGATTACATACTTGCACGTGTACACAACACGAATCCGTAAACCGCCCGCGCGTTGAATAAAAAAGCACTTGCGTGGCTTCCGATGGCTGTCAATAATTGTTGTGTATTAATTCATTAATAATTATATCAGCATTTATGTAGCGTCTAGATAATAACATTTGCAATCGATAAAATAAATATTTTACTAGTGTTACAACGTATAAATATATGCATAGATAAAATTAGTGATTATTTTTACTAAATATTTAGGGTAAAAAAATACATACGCATACCTCTCGTTATATGACAACCCTACAATAGTCTGTTCCAAATGATGACTGGACGCAGTGACGTAGCTGAGGAGGAGATAATTGAAACACTTCCCCCTCATAGAATATTCTATTGGTAATTTTTTAATCAAATTTAAAGCCTGTAGCCAATAGCTAATAAAATAATATAGCATTTACACCCGTGATATTTTTAAATCTTCTCCCCCCTCCATAATTAAGCTTGTACTACACTACTTACTAGACGATAGTATTCAACAAACAATTCTACTAGGAGTAAAGTGAATTTTCTTTATTGGTATTTGAATACATATATATCTGTGTGCAGTGCCGTAGCCAGAAAATTGTTTTGGGGAGGGCACTTAATTTTTTTTTCAAATTTGGAATGCTAGAATACCTAATCATCACCTATTACTTAATGGCCCCTTTGTTTATAAAGTGTTAACTACAGGCCTATTATTTTTATGACTACCATTATATACTAACAACATATAGGTATTCATTTATTATATTTAACCATATATTTAACATAACAGAGTATTATTATTATTTCTTTAATAATATTTTTAAATTACATTTATGAATACAAATTATAAAATAAATAACTTATTATTATTCGTTATCATAGATTTATCTTGAATTATATAAATTTAAAAATTTCTATGCGATGTACTATGGGTCTTTGGCCAACCCAAATAAAAAAAAAAACATTTTGAGGGGGGGGGCACGTGCCCTCAGTGCCCCCCTGGCTACGGCACTGTCTGTGTGTGTGTGTGTGTAATTATAAATTCTTTAATTTATTATAATTGACACTCAAATGTATCAATACAAATTTTAACACATAAAATGTAATACTTATTTTATTTAAAAAAATTATATTAAAAATTATACTTATGTAATGAAGAAGAAAAATATTTTTTCTGTTCAGAATATAAATTTTAGAGCTAATAAAAATTCAAATTCGAATGTTAATAAATTTTATTTACTAAAATGTTCGCTGTTTTCACTATATTTTTTTATGCTGCAATTATTTTACCTTTGTTTGTAAATGACCCTTAATAGTGGATACACTATTAAAAGAGGATATTTAATGATTATACATTTTTAATAATTATACGTTCTTCTTAATTCTACACCCTTTAGATTCAATTTATAAAAATGTTACTCGTTCCTTACCAATCAATTTTAAAAAAGTTGGTGGCATTTTTTTATTATAAAAAGTGAAAACAGTAGTATCTGAGTACATAGTGTGAGTATATATTTTTAAATTGTTTTATTTTATATTTTAGAAATTGTAAATTTGCACCTTCCATATTTTAACCATATTTTAATAAAAAATATAATTATTATAATTTCATCATCTTATATTTACCCATACATTACCTAAATTGTTTCCCTCGATAAAATATCCCCTCTCACAATGTTTGAATACATTAGACAATAGTCTACTCGTATTTAACAATATAATAAAACAGTGAAATTTGTAAAGCCATTTATGATAAAAAAAAAGTAAAATATTAAAAATAATAATAAATAGAAAAAAATAAAAATAAATAGGGACAAAATGTATAGATTTTCATCTAATTTTAAGCACAATAAGTGAAAAGTGCAATTATTAAAACAGTGTTCCAATGTCGCGTGTTCGAAGACGTGATAGGAAGTACGTAAACTTTATGCACACACAAAAAGAAAAAATTATACGTAGCGCGACCGACATCGTCATAGCCTTTAAGGAAACAACACAAGTTTTTAACTGTATAAAATAAACATCACGTGTCTGTTGTTCACGTGGACCCGCAGACGTTTCAGTATAAGACCGTGGCCGACCGGCGTACTCAATCAGTCGCACCCGTTCAGTCATACATCGCGAGCCCGCTAGACTCGTCGTGTTGCGAATCAAATAAAAAAAAATTTAAAAACTAACGAAATTATAAAATTGATTTACCCTTGGTTTCGATTTAAAACGAATCAACGGACATTGTATCTCGTAGATAACTTCAATAGAATCGTATTTTCGTTGTACGTGTCTTGGCGTGGAATAGAGATTTGTACCGAGCTTGTACGTATACTCAGTTATATTAGACAGGTGAACAGCTAAACCAAACAACCAATTACGTCACGTGAACGACATGTCTTACTACTACGACGACGGGTTAGTCGAGCCGACCGCGCAGCAGCAAGAACAGGACGACCATCAGCAAGACTACTCGCATTCATCCTGCAACCTCGTCGTTTACCAAGATGGTGGAGGAGGAGGAGGTGGCAAAGATAATGAAGAAAATAGCAGTTGTAGTAGTGGACGTAGCAGTTATAACGACAATGATTTAGATTCAGACACGGCTAGTTTGACGGAGGACTCGGTGAGCAACACGGGAACCAGCATATCTATTTCGTCCGGAAGCACTTCAGGCTCCGACAACGGGACCAAGTACAAAAAAGGATCGAAGGATCACGAAGGAAACAGGAAAAAATGGTTCGACACGTTATGGTCAATGGTCGATCGGATGGACGGCGAGCGCAAGTCACGTAGTGTCTGCGATAACGGTAAGCGATCGCCGCAACACCCAGTCAAGAACATTCTCCGGCCGCCTACCAAATACGTCTACGTGATTGGCATGTCTGGACTACCGTCTAAAGTGGCCGTATATCCTAAACGAAAATGAACTATGCAGCCGAGGTCCGTATCACCGCCGTTGCTTTGGAACCACGCTGGAAATTCTACTCCTTCTCACCATAGCCAACCACTTTGCACAGCCCGCACTACAACATCTGTAATACCATTTGGTGCACAACCCTCCACCGGCTACGATCGGTATCACACGAAAATCTCGTGACGTTTTCATACCAAGTAATTGTATAATTTACTGTCTTCAAGTGTTCATCGAAATAAGAGTATTCAAGACGCTCGAAAAGATTACTTACCATTTTCCTCACATAACACAAGATTCTATACCAAACATAAATGTAAGCGATTTTTTTTAAGTCGTATCAAATTTTTATCTGAAATGTAGATTTGCACTCGACGAACCTAAAAATCTTATCTTATTACTATTATATTATTATAGGTATATGCTGTTATTAAAGTTACATTTAAAATATTATTATGAAAAAAAAACCCCGTCAATTTATGTCGCAAATTGGTTTTCCTAAAACATAATATTTTAATTGTCAATTAAGTATACATAACTTTTGTCCTATTTTAGATTTTTTCTATTTTTTATGTAGTGATAAAAGTAGATGAAAAAAAATATAATTAGTAACTATGATATCGTAACATTTCATATATATTTATATTAAATTTTGATTTTACCTTATACTTTAATTAGTGTTAGTAAATGAATATCAAAAATTTGTAAGAGAGATTCATAATACTGAAATATGAAACATTATTATAATCTATACCCCATAGCTTTCAAGTGATAACCATGTATCAATATACTTAACCCTCAATTAGCATGTGATTTTAATGTGTTTCGTATAAATGTAATATATATATATATGTGTGTCGCGTCTATTTAGTAAAATTGTTCATTTCATAAAAAGTTATCCAGTTCATGAATTGGAAACCATTTTTCATTTTTTTACACTTTGTGAAATACAAAATTATTTCATCAACCACATAATTTTTATTTATTTGTTTAGTTATAAAAAATGTAAACGGCTTTATAAATAATAAATACAAGAACACATAGAAACCGTGTTAGTTCACAAAGTATACTTACATATGTTGTACATCTCATGGTAATACAATACAAAGTTACATACATACAAATAATAATTAAATAATATTTACATTATTTTTAAAATATACATTAAAAGAGATAATATTAAAAAATAATAAATCAACGTTATACCTTTTCACATGGCCCATTAACTTAGTAATCGAGGTATTTTTAGCGCAATTAGTATGATGAAATGGCGCATAAAATTTATTAGGTTTTCTAGTATGAGTAGTGAGTACTAGAAAATTTAATTTAACTAGTTGCTCTGAATAATTAACGATATTGTTTAATAGTTTAAAAGTGAAATAAAAATATTATTATTTTTCATAACACGGACATTCAATTTTCATATCGTGTAATTTTTTTCATCAACTATCCAGCCACTTTGTGTAATAAAATTATAACTATTATTTTTCACTTGAAAATTACTTTCCAATAATATTATAATGGTCAATTATGTCACTTATCTAATATAATTATCATAATAAAATGATTACCTGTTTTATGATCTAGTTTCAATCTGCAGTTTATCTTGTTAATATATTTATCTTTAAAACGTTTAATGTTTGTGAATAATGATGTGGTGATGTGCTCTTTGGAGAGTGAATTAGTACGTTGTACTATATTATGCGAAATGTACAAAACATGTAATTGTAAAAAATGTGCTAATTATAAGTTGGTAATTCATGCCATAGTTACTAAAGATTTTAATAAGATGGACCAAGTGCATTTAATATACTTTCAATCAGTTCCTCATAGAAAATATAAATAGATCTTAAATTATCAGGATCGCAACATTAAATTTGTTTCATTACGTCCCTTAGAGAGTAAATGTGTCAGCGGAGAAGTTTATGAATTATCGATTTTTCTTACTTTTAGAACACCTCAAATTTTACTAAGTGGTAGTGGAAAGCAATTTGTGAATTAAATTATTAATGAAATAAGATAACTTTGATCAGGATGCATAATTGTTCATGGGAGACCTAAACATCTTAAAAGTCAAAGTATCATTGAACGCAGTAATTTAAATTTTGAGGATATGCTTGGATCAACAAAATGGTCTATAGTAGCGGTTTTCAACATTTTGAAACTCGCGTACCACTTGACTTAATAATCTTTTTTTTTTCTTATCAACAAATAAAATAACATTATTTTATATATATAAACTAGCTGATCCCAAGCACTTCGTTGCTCGTTAAATATACCAACTCTATATGACTCAAACTTTGTTCAATTCGTTATTTAATATTCGGTGGATGATGTTCTAGATTTATCTTAAGTCTTATGTTGCCCGGAATAAAAATTCTGATTCGTAGCAGTATATTATCAGGTAGGCAATCTACCTGCGGTAGATCGCGGACCTAGTGCCGTTTGTACGTAAATGTAAGATTTAACTTTAATAAAGTATCAAAGTTATACCAAGTTTGACGTAATACGGTGGTTTAATATAATCAATTAATACATAATCCTAACCTAACCTTAACGTACTAAAATCCGATGAATAAAAAAAAACCAAATTTAATCTTTTTTAAATTAGCCTATCTTCTTCCCACAGATCTGCACACAAACATTTATTTATATATAATAATGCTAATCCTGTGTACTTCGTGGCCCGAAAAAATCACAAAAAAAATTATGATTGTTCAACTCCTTTTTGGTGCAACTCACTGCAGTAAGTGCAACTCAGCCATGAGAGCCAAGATCATGGGAGCCAAGTTATCATGAGACCCAATTAACAAATAACAAAACTCCAAATAATTATTATATTAATTTTATATATTACCAATGGCAACCAATAATAAATAAATATTATTCTCAAATCTTTTAACCCCCATAGCAACCATTTATAAACAAAATTGTTTATCGTAAATCTCAAAATTCTTGTTTGAGCACCTCCCGGGTCAATCCCCTTTTTAAATTAGCCTAAAACGTATGCTCAGACCTACCAAATATACACAGAAAATTTCATGAAAATCGATCAAGTCGTTTCGGAGGATTTCAATAACTAAAAAGGTTATTTATTTTTAACTTTATAAAATGGCTGTTTTTAGGGTTTTCCCAGCAATTATTCGAATTTTTCTCGCTGTGAAAACCATCCTTGGACTTCAACGAACATTAAAAAAAAAAAATTGGCAAAATTGGTCCAGGCGTTGTTGAGTTATGCGCTTACCAACACATTTTGCGATTCATTTTTATATTATAGATTATAATGAATATAAATGAATAATTTAATGTGACAGTTTATGTTATATTGAATGAATAAGAACAACATCAATACCGAGTTTAATATTGGTTACTTTAAGTCTGAAGCTGCCTTCTACATTTATTTTATTCCTGTATCGTAGACATTTATAAAATCAACTAAAATCAAATAAACCAAATAATACTGAATGGTAAAAATTATAAAAATTAAACCATTTCTTTGAAAAAAAATTCTCCACATACCACAGGTTGAGAACCGCTGGTCTATAAGGTTAAAATTTGTAAAATTTCAAAACAATTTCTCCTATATTGAGTTATCGAATGGTCTCCGTATAATTCTCTCTTTGGTAATGAATAAAAATTGGTTTGGCTTCTTCAAATTTGCCTCGGAATTTGATTAAAAAATTTTCAACTGAGGAAGATCTTGAAAATATGTATATGGAAAATATAGATGAACATCAATATTTTCAATTTGTTCAATTTGTGATAAAGAAATTATAGTTGAAATTGATTTTGCAGAAACCATAATTTATGATTTATATGTAGTAAAAACGAAAAATTAAACAACAACGTCAAAGAGCGCATAAAAGACAATAAAATCTTTCAAAAAATATGTTACAAGTACCTATATTTATTCAAAAATTATGCTGTTGATAAAATAATTTTGTATTTTGCGAAGTATAAAAAAGTAGTTTTTATTCATAATCTGGATAAATTTTCACGAAATGAACAATTTCATTAAATAAATGCAACATATAGATTTAAACAAAAATATAACATTAAACTAAATATTACCATTTGAATTCGATGTTTTTTCATTTCTTATAGTTTTGCTTTGAATATTACTTTAGTATGTAGAAACGCTTATATCTATATTAAGTGTATTTGCACGGGAAAAGTATTGGTTTTCTCGTATCCTAAATATGATTTTTTAATTAGAAATTATTTTGTTTTCAGTCTTTTTATGTTATAAAAAGCACACGTATGTTGTATGGGGATTAGACTAAAATAGTAGTGGTTTTTAATATAACACATATGCTGTTGTTTAAGCAACAACTAATTTTACGAAATTCACGGAATTTTTCTATGTATTACTTAATTTTGATTATTTTACATTTATTTATAAATAGATTTTCAATGATCATAGTTAATGAATTAAAATATAAATAAATAAAAACAATCCAACCAAATTTTAAAGAGGTTGTTAAAAATTTAAATTAAAATTTTTTAATATTTAATTATTATTAGGGTTCAGGACTTATAGCATTTGAATAATTTGTTATTTATTGTAAAATATAGCACTGTATAAAAAAAAATTAAATTATCAATGTTATGATTTTAAATTTAAACTTTGAACGTTCATATTTTGTGTAATTCATAGATTTTGTAGTAAAGTAATTATTTGTACCTTTTTTGTGTTTATTTCGCATATTTTATCAAATTATTCAAATTTAAAAATGAAATCCTATACGAATTTCAATCGATCACAGAAATAATATAATAATACAATTGTATGTACATACTAATTTGCAATGTACTCAGTGGGAAGGTTAGGCCTCTTTCACACATTCCGTTTCTTTAACGGCAACGGAAACGAATCGGATAAAAATGTCCGTATATATAAAAGATTTTTGTCCGTTGGTATAAACGGATAGTGTGAAAGTATTGTATAAATAACTATGTGTCTTATCTACTCCGTTTTCTTTTTTTATCCGATCCGTTTCCGTTACCGTTAAAGAAACGGACTGTGTGAAAGAGGCCTTAGGGGGTTAAAACCACCCCATGGATACTATCAATATATATAATATATAATAACTACTTACATTTAAATATAATTATTGAACTTCCAAGTTTTAGATTGTATTTATTTTATTTAATTAATTTATTGATTGGGTATCAATTTCTCCTTATCAGTCTGTATTACTTGATATTGATAATAGTAACTACCTACTAGTGGTAACTACCTACTAATTACAAACTTGTTAAAAAACCTCGTAAATTTGGCTTTATTTTTGATTTAATTTAATAAATGTTTAATGTTATAAAAATGACGCATTGTTTACTCAAATTTTTAAATTTAAATTCATAATGTAGAATTCATAATGTATTCATAATTCTATATTTATTATAATATTATATTAAAAAAAGTTGAACCCCACCATTAAAAATTTCTGAGCATGTCTCTGAATGTACTCGTACCTAGTTATAATTTCCTTATTAGTAAAATAACTTTATTCATAGAAAATAAGATGTTCCATATTAGCCATATAGCTCGATGTATTTATAAAACTTTCTTGTGGAATTATATAATTACTGATAAACACAGTTCGAATGTTTGGCGGTCGATAATACTAATGTAAGGCATTTAATAATTTTTTTAAATAAAATTAAAAAGCTGGGTATGTAGAAATTGAGTAATTTTTAAATAAATTTATGATTATTTATTATTTTTAAATGTGTAGTGTTGGTAATACTAATTATTGATTATTAATAATAAATGTATAAGGTAAAAGCATATTTTCTGTTTTTAGTACATTCTTTAGCACTTATTAATGTGTTTTTAAATGCTATAAATCCTAAACCTTGATTATTACAATTTAATTTCGAACTATGCTTTATAATTTTTTATGTTATTATCGTTTTTTAAATATCTATAACATACAATTTTTAATTTAATACGATTAAAATACTAAATAGCAGATTTTTGGATTTCAATAATATATTAATTAATTATATATTATAGGGTTATATATAGAGATATGTATACAATTTTTTACTTGATAAAATAAAAATTTACTTAAAATACAAATTACATTTCATAATAAATAAAACAATTTCGTTGTGTTAAGAATACTTCTTAATGAGTTAATAAAGTATTAAAGTCAATGAAATATAGCTCTAGTTCGTCTTTTTTTTTGTTTTTGTATGCTTAATGTAATTTCATTCTGTACTTCCAAATAAAAATATCAAGTACAGTTGTCGACGTCTTTTTTTTTTTTATGAATTTTCCGATAATATAGTCGATTATTTGTACAAGTTTTATTTATTTTTTTCAGTGTTAATTATAGCTACATAAAATCAATATAAATACTTGTAGGTAAAATATTTTCAATTTTATTCCATCTCATTATCAAGTTTAAAGAATTTCCGAGCAGGTAAATAAATTATATAATAAAAAATGTATAAGACACAGGAACATGCAGCTTAATGAAACCGACAGAACGTTTATTGTTAGAATAGGTGCACGTGTATCAGTATAAAATTTTCGTTTCAACACGTGAATCAAGAAACAAAATATAAAACAAGATGAATAGTTATAATACCTATATATAGTTATTCTGATGCTATCAATGTAAATATATTATTGGTGAATATATAATATCGTTTCTTAGTAAGAAAAATATAACAATAATTAGTTTATTTTGATTTGGATATTTTGCATATTAGATTTTAATCAAATTTAATTTTATTAACGAATTTGAATGATACGATATATTTAAAAATCAAAACAAAAAAATTAAGTTGTATGTAAATTTCAGATAACTTATCCTATTCGCATATTTGTTTCCTTTTTCAATTGTATTTTATAATACGTTACGGTGCGCCATATATGGACGTATACACTTGACGTTTAAGTGACGTATAGGTGTTGTATCAACACCAAACTCATCTAAGCTGGAAAATAACGTGCAAATGTGTATAATATTAACACTATTTAGTATTGAATCGACTGCAGTTTTCTATGTGTGTATCGTACGTACTATATACACATGAAAAGATAAACTGTTGTCAATTAAATAGTTCTTCAACAAAAGTTAAGGAATAAATGTACTTATCATGTACTAAAGAGTACATAGTAATCATAACTTTAAATAAAATTTCTGTTTATATTGTAAAATATGCTTGGTTCATTTAATCGTTTATTTTTATATATTTTACAAAGATTCTTCGAACATTAAAAGCAATTGAAAATAAAAGAGTAATCGTATTTATTATTAGATGTAGATGTGGATTAAAATGTGTTGTTGTCTAATTTTTGAGAGCTGAATAAACTGCTGTACAGTGGCTAATACATAATGAAGCTAGTAACGTCCCTGGTAACAGTATTTATACATAAGTATAGCTACTGGACATGTCGTAGGTTGGTCACACACACATACATTGCTACACGTGATACAATTAACTTTACGAAAACCTCGTGTTTTTAATGTTGTCAATAAGGTTTGTATTTAATTAATTGTATAAAATGGACACCCATATAACATAATAATATACAAATATATTAATATATATATGCACGTTGTAGCCGTTTATTATTGTTGGCCAAATACCACGTGTTGACACATTTGCACGTGTACACGAAACAGATCCTTATACCTCTCGCGAATTATAATATCGCGAATATACCTTTGTGTTATATTATATACATATGGAATCGAAAAAGCACTTTCACGGCTTCCGATGGTTTTCAAAAGATTTGATAAAGTTATTCATTAATAATTGAGTCAGCATTTATGTTGCGTTTTACAAACGACGATCGCTATTAAATCTATAAACTAAACATGTATTTTATGTCATCGTGTGTGTATGTATAAATACACGCCATGTTCATTAATAAATATTTGATGTTATGACTATACATGACATATTTGTTCTTTAAAAATTAGAAATCAGTAAAAAAAAGTTCATCTGAAGCTAAAAAATATGTATTATATGATTGGTCTTTTTTTACTGAGCTTAATATTTATTATTATTTAAATTTTCAGAGAATTTCTGAAACATAAATTTATATTATGTATTTGTATCAGATAACACTGATTACACAGCAAGCACATATAAATAAATGTATATTAGAATAAATAAATACAAAAATATATTTCGATAAAATAGAAGTATTAACTAGTGCTCTTGATTTGATGTGGGTAATACCTGGGTACCCGTTTATCCGTGTAATACCCGACTTTGTGGATAGTCAATGTTTTCGGGTAGTGGGTATCCATTACCCAAAATTTTCGGGTACCCGATGGTTTTTTTGATATACGTAAACGTTTAGCTAAGTCTTAAAGGAGCACACAACACAAATAAAAAAATTCTTTAATTTTTTTTTAAATGTTAAATTATTGTAGCTATGGTTATATGAAATGATTTTGTAAAGATACGATGTAAAAAAGAACCGGATGGGCCTCGCTCTGCTGTACAGTTGGGGGTGGAATGCACCTCGTTTATAGGATAGGTCATTATTACAATGGATTTGTTAAATTTGAATGCAATGATAGATATCATTGTATACGAATAACGATTCCGAACGGAGTTAATGTGTTCGTCTAGGATATAATACGTTGTTATTTATAAATATTGTAAAAAGTATATTTTATTTGAAACGATAAATATATTTTTCAATTAGGATGGTTTAGCAGTTGCATACAGCGACATAGTTTGTCAGTCTAGAATATTATACATTATATTACATTTTATATGTAATTATATGTCAATATTCGCTGTTCAAACGCTTATAAAAAATAATAATTTTTGAATGACAATAAGAACTACTTCTGTGGAATCTTTTATTAAATTTTCAAGTATTTTGTACGAGCCAAATTTTTTTTATCACCGATTATAAAAAAAAAAATGTAAAAAAATCGAATATTTTAAATGCCTATAAGTGGCTTAAATATCAATATAATATTTTGAAAAAAAAATATGACATAAAGAGAATGCCAATCTTAACAGCTGGTAAAAATTTCAAAAATCTGCGACTTATACTTTTTGAATTATAACAAATATTTAAAACCGTTTGAGAATAAATCGCTATTTTATGCAATTTCGTAAATATTTAAATTTCAAACAGTCATAAAATGTTTTCCTCTAAGTCTGGTGGAAATTTTTTTAAAGATTTTTGAAGAGTAGCTTATAGATATTATATATATATAAGCTTATAGCTTATAGATTTAACCTAGTGTTAAAATTTTGAACCTTAAGTATGAACAGAAAAAATTTTATGAATTTTTATCTACAAAATAACTTGCAAATTATCGTGATTTTTACACATTTTATACAAATTTGAGCATTACCGGCTTATAAAAAAAATTTGAGTAAACCGATTACCGATATTTTTTAGTTACGATAAGTTTAACTTATTATAAACCTTGTATTAAATTTTCAAGAGTTTTCGGTCTGCCAATTAAATTTTATAGATGTTTAAAAACAAAAATTTTACAAAAATCGAAAATTTAAATTGTCTATAAATAAGTCAAAATATGTCAAAATACTTTGAAAACTTAACTATGTATAGAAAACGTCAATGTAAAGATTTAGTGAAAATTTCAAGTTGTTGCGGTTTTTCGTTTTTGAGTTAGAGCATTTTAAAAAAAACCGATATCATTGTCAGTCTAGAATGTTATGCATTATATTATATTTTACATGTAATTTTATGTCAATATTCGCTGTTCAAACGCGAGTTAGAGCATTTTAAAAAAAACGTAAACGTGATTTTGCGTAAAATTTTCCGTTTCTTCGTAATTTTTTTATCGTTTTTTTCGATTTTTTTAAAAAGTATTGAAAAGTTGGATTTTAGACTAGCCAAAGTACCATCTACATTCACTTTCCTTTCAGAAAAGTTGCTACATAAGCAAATCGAAGCATTTTTACTGCCAAAAAAGGTGTCGTCAGATACAAAAATAAAAAATAAAAAATAAAACACACATCATTGTAAAACCTAATTTACCTGAAAGGTAAATTTTATAAAAGTGTAGTGAGGCCAACTATGCTGTATGGTTCAGAGTGTTGGGCGGTTAACAGGAGAATAGAACAAAGTATGAGTGTCGCGGAAATGAGAATGCTTAGATGGTTGAGTGGAGTGACAAGAGAAGATAGAATAAGGAATGAATATGTGAGAGGTAGTGTTGGTGTAGCGCCAATTGTGGACAAGATGAGAGAAAATAGGCTGAGATGGTTTGGGCATGTGATGAGGCGAGAGGAAACGAATGCAGTAAGAGTGGTTATGAAGATGGACGTTGAAGGGAAAAGAGGAAGAGGAAGACCAAAAAAGAGATGGTCGGAGACTTTGGAGAATGACATGAGGGCTGTCGGTGTGTGCAGAGGAGATGTGATTGACCGAGTAAAGTGGAGGTGTAGGACAAGGGTGGCCGACCCCAAATAGTTGGGAGGAAGGCGAAGTAGAAGAAGAATTGTAAAACCAAGATTCCATCACTCCGTTCAGAATCTAAATATATTACTTTAAGAGATATTAAGAGATGTAGAATAGCCGCGTGACCTCACTGGGCCGGAGTCATCGTAATTGCCTATGTTATACGTGTATAAGTTCCTTGCTTCACACAACGATTTATCAACCTAAACACTTTCTTTTTAAAATTTAATTGACGTATAAGTGTGTGGTTTTATGTGTTTTATGGTTTTATGTTTTATGACGATGCAAGAATCTGAATTTCAATATGAAGTTTAGTTTTTTAAGTTTTTTAAGACATTTTGGTTAAACGGCACATCATGGCGTGCAGCGCGCGGCATTCGGACTACGGTCTAACCTAGACCGCCACGCGCCGCTATCTTATCTAATTCTACGTATTTTACACACTACAAACCACGATTAATGTGTGTGTGTGTAGCATATGAGTGTAGGTATATCTTAAATCGTGGTGTGTAGTGTGTAAAATACGTAGAATTAGATAAGATAGCGGAGTTGTTCGAACGCCACGCGCCGCTCGCCATGACGTGCGGTTTAACCAAAATGTCTCTTTTAAGATTTTTAATATTTAAAAAACTAAACATTGTATTGCAATTCTGATACTTGCATCGTCTTAAACACATAAAATCACATAATTACACGTAAATTAAATTGCAAAAATAAAATGTTTAGGTTGATAAATCGTTGTGTGAAGCGAGGAACTTTTACACGTATAAGGATAGGCAATTACGATGACTTAGGCTCAGTGACGTCACATGTCTTTTTTTAATTGCCCATAACTTATTGAATAATGTGAATAGAAACGTAAAACCTATACCATTATCCATAGAATTGAACATTCTTTCAAATAAAAAAACTTATTATTTGTGTTGTGTGCTCCTCATAGATAATAAAGATATGAATAGGCCACGAATATGTTAAATACATTGAGGCCGCGTTCCCGGAGGAGAAGTTTAAGGAGAGGCAATTGAGGCTCTCTTATCACATTATCAAAAAAAAACCCGCCAAAATGATTATAAATTTCAAATTTTTAACATATTATTAAAATTAATGATGTTATTATAATATTATGAATTATAACTTCTAATATACAATATTAAATATAATTAAAATGGTTCTAAGGTGTTGTGTATGCCGAAGTAATGCTAAAAGTGATCATAATTTGTCATTTCATTCGTAAGTAATGTACAAGTACAAGTAATATTATAAGAACTAAACAATGTATATGTTATGTAGATACTACATGTATTAGTTTGTATTCAAATTTCAAATATAACATATTAACTATAGGATATGTAAATTTAATTGTTAAATAATATATTATTATTTTAAGATTTCCTAAAGATAAAAAAAAGAAGGCTAAATGGATAGAATTATTATGTCTAAATGAAGTAAAGACATGGCATAGGGTATGTTCATTACATTTTAACAAAAACGACTATAGGGTATGCGATAAAGATTCAACACACAATTGTTTGAGGGCCGAGGCAGTACCACAAAAGTATAATATTGTTTCAGTTGGATTTGCAGAGCTACAGTATGACCATAATCCTTATTTTATAATTGTACTTTCTAGTTAAATTTGAAGTTTTAGTTTTATAGTTTTAGTTAATTTTTTAAGAACAAATTTTATTACCTACTAAAGTTAAAGTAACGCTAACTAACGTTTGTTATAGCAACAATAAAACAACATCTGCTTGTTAAAATTTATAAAAATATAAAATAATATAACGCGTTATCATTATTTATTAGAAAATAAGATGCATAGTCTTGGAATATAAAATTAATGAGGCTTCAATTCTTATCTTTTGAAACGCTGATATTGCCGAATAGCCTATCCATATCTTTATTATCTATGGTGCTCCTTTAACTCCTAAGAGATAATCAGTATTAAATTATACATTACACAATTATTTGAATAAAATATATATAAGAAAATATGAAAATTATCTATAAAAATATAATCTAAGATATAAATACCTTAACAGAGTGAAAAGCACTTGTCCGAAAAATGATAAAGACCTAAGAAATGATAAAATCCAAAATTTGGAAAAGCAATACCAACAGACTGAATCTAAAATTACCAAATGAAATTATTTAATTTATATTGATAAAAGTTAAACAATATCCTCTAATTTTTAAGCCAGAATACTAATAGGTTATACTGTTTATGTGTAACAAAAGTTTTTTCCTACTTTGACCCTTATTTTCTTATTTACTCTGTGTATTTACTCTCTGCTTTGTTTTTTTTTTTTTTTTTAAAAAATGGTTCAAATTTTATAAAACAATGGTCACATATCCTTTTCTGTAAAATTTAAGCATGGATATGTTTTTGGATTAAACTTATTATTATCTTAGTAACAAATGTAATAAGGAAGCTAAGCTTTCCTGTAAAAGCAAAACTTTCTTTATATCCATTTAAAAAACATATCTATGTTATTTATGTATCATGTATGTATTATAAATATCTAAGTTAATAAGTATTTGTATATAAACCTTTTGTAAGGTATATTATACGAGTACATAAATTGTTTAATTTTTTATTTACTAATATGTAAATAGTATAAGGTATTAAATGTTTTAATTTTAAATAATTATTAATATTAAATATGTACTATGATGAAGTGTGTATTCAAAAATGTATAATTATTTCATATAATTCATACCTTTGATTATTTAATATGCAACTTATTCACAATTAGCATATAATTTAATAGGTACTAAAACCCATGTAAAAAAGAAAATTGTTGAACAATTTTGAAATTGTTTCAGTGAAACAGTATGTCTTCACAAACAAAAAATTAATTTTATAATATAATTTTTAGAAATTTAATGTTGGCAACACATCTTATGCCGCCGTATTTCGATCCAGGTCCTTATCATTTTTCGGACAACTGCCCCCAACTCACCTTAACATACCTAAGATCATTAACAGGGCTCGGAAGTTATAGCACTAAAAAAATTAATTTTTAGCGCTTAAATATGCACATAAAAATATTAATATAAGCGCTATAAATAGCACTAAAAATTGGAAAATATGCAAAATAAAATTTTCAACAAATTTTTTTAAACAGAAAATTTAAGATACATTTAATTTATAGATTTTTAATGTATTTCATAGAAGGTGGTAGATATGTAAGAACTATAGGTACTATTTGAGAGTAGGTACAACAGTTCACGATCAAACACGTGATGTATCTAAATGATGACGGAACATTTAAATAAAATTACCGTGTTCAGCATTAGTACATAGTTAAAATGACAGCACGATAATACAACAAATCCGATGATAGTGCGATAGTACAATATGACTAACATGATTTTAAAAATAAACAATTTATTGGAAAGGAATGGAATTGACGTGCATGTTGCCAGCCCCCCCCCAGTAAAAAATCTAAAAAAAAATTATGCAAATAATTAGCATGCAATTCGCATGAATTTGCACGACCAATCCCGAAATTTGTACGACTCTTCATCCCCTTCAAAATCGAAAAATCCATGGGGGGGGGGCTGGCAACACGTCTCGCCAGCCCCCCCCCCCTTGGTAAATATTAATATATTCAAAATTTTTTTTTTACGAAAAATTAGCATGGAATTCGCATGAATTTGCAAGACCGATTTCGAAATTCGCATGACACTCCTTCCCCTCTAAAATCGAAGATCCAGTGCGGATCGGCAACACATCTTGCCTTCCCCTCCATCTAGTCAAAATTAACATATTGAACATTTTTTTTTTTACAAATATTTAGCACGCAATTCACATTAATTTGCACGACCAATCCCGAAATTCGCACGACACCCCTTCCCCTCTAAAATCGAAGATCCAGTGCGGATCGGCAACACATCTTGCCTTCTTTTCCGTCTGGTAAAAATTAACATATTGAACATTTTTTTTTTTACAAATATTTAGCACGCAATTCACATGAATTAATATAATATTATAAAATTATTATTATTATAAACTATTAAATATTTTAAATATTTAAATGTTATGTACATTTTTTGATTTAATATGAAATGAAACAATATATTTTTTATATATTTTTTTTAATACTTTTGTGCATGAATAATAAAAAATATTGATATTTGTAAATTAAGAAATGTTTTATGACTTCAGTCAACAATGTACTTTTTTCAGTTCATAAAATGTTATATTTAAATTAATATTAAATAAATACATATGAACATTGCCGTTATGTAAAAAGAGCCAAAAGAAAATGTAAATCATTTTATTTTTAAATTTTAAATTTTTATAACTTCATAATTTTACTATTTTACACTTGTATAGTACAATTACAATGTATTTGTACAAAATGTTTGCTATATAATAATAAACATAACAAATGTATATGAAAAATCTAATTCATAGTATGAATAACTAACTAAGGAGTATCTACACTACATGCATATACATCGGTACATGTATATGTCTTGTTTCTACTGAATACAGTTGACATAAACTGAAAAAACTCATCGCTATAACGTAATTCATTATTGCGTTTACGTTTTGGAACCATTGTATAAAACTCAATATGCACACAATTATTCCGTATGAAAGTCGGGCTCACAACTGGTGAACGAAAAAAACAAATACGGCATAGCAGTGGTGGTAATTCCCATCTATCAATATCATCGAACAATCTATATTAACCAATATTAGTTATATTTATGTAATTTATAATGAATTATTTTTATTGTCAATACAGTTATTATACAACGGGCTATACTTAATGATACCATATAGATTACACGCCACCGCGATTCCGATAACGTTCGTATAATTGCTAATTTCCGATAACCAGTCCTCACCGGTGGACGCATACACCTTCTTCTTTTTTTTTTTTTTCTATTAATAAGTCACAACAACTTTGGTTATTGACTTTTGTTATACATAGTAAAATAGTATAAATATGTGTTTAGATAAAGAATATTACATTTTATACATATAGAGAGGAATCGGAGGGTGAGTTATACAATTCAAGTTTGAGGTGTGAGCGAATATTTAGATTAGTTTATATAATTTGGTAAGTTTTAAGAAGGTGAATATTTTTTGGGTGTTGTCTGGATCAGGTTCTAATGCTTCTTGAAGGTTGTCAGCTAGCATACACGTTCTATTAAACGCTCATGATGTTATGGTAACATTCTTCGGTGTCGCACAAATCAATAAAATTACTCCCAACCATAAGATATGTACATGTCAAAAAATGCTAATTTAAAGAATTTTAAATTTCAAAACTTTTTTCAGAAGTGAATAGTATGTTTTTAAATGAATTGTAATTTTTATGTTCGATATTGGTAACATTAGTACCTGTTCTTTACATTTACAAAGTCCTTAAACCTACACGAAAAAAAAACTTATATATTTTATAAAAAATTAAAAAAAAGACCACTAGATTTTATTAACTTCGTGATATGGAAAATAAATGTCAAATCTGTTGGAGTAAAGTTAACTTAAATAGTATTTAAGTTTGCATTAATATCTCTTCAGCATCAGAATCTCTACAATCATCCAAATCAAATGCTATATTAATTAATATCGGTGATATTTATATTTTAAAATTTACAGGTTACCCTGTGCAGACTAATTGGATAAATATAAAAATTTACTAAGTATAAGAAGAACTTTGAATCATGGATAAAAGAGTAACTTAGGAACTTAAACAGCGTTAGTGCTGTAGACACGAGTGTTTAAGGGTTTAGATACCTTCTTCTACGTTTAAGAACAATTATAAAAGTAGAAATTAATTTTTTTCATGCACAAAAGTATTAAAAAAAATATATAAAAAATATATTGTTTCATTTCATATTAAATCAAAAAATGTACATATCATTTAAATATTTAAAATATTTAATAGTTTATAATAATAATAATTTTATAATATTATATTAATTCATGTGAATTGCGTGCTAAATATTTGTAAAAAAAAAATGTTCAATATGTTAATTTTTACCAGACGGAAGGGAAGGCAAGATGTGTTGCCGATCCGCACTGGATCTTCGATTTTAGAGGGGAAGGAGTGTCATGCGAATTTCGAAATCGGTCTTGCAAATTCATGCGAATTCCATGCTAATTTTTCGTAAAAAAAAATTTTGAATATATTAATATTTACCAAGGGGGGGGGGGGGCTGGTGAGACGTGTTGCCAGCCCCTCCCCATGGATTTTTGATTTTGAAGGGGAAGGGGTGTCGTGCGAATTTCGGGATTGGTCGTGCAAATTCATGCGAATTGCATGCTAATTTTTCGTAAAAAAAAAATTTTGAATATATTAATATTTACCAAGGGGGGGGGCTGGCGAGACGTGTTGCCAGCCCCCCCCATGGATTTTCGATTTTGAAGGGGAAGGAGAGTCGTGCAAATTTCGGGATTGGTCGTGCAAATTCATGCGAATTGCATGCTAATTATTTGCATAATTTTTTTTTAGATTTTTTACTGGGGGGGGGGGGGGCTGGCAACATGCACGTATGGAATTGTCCGATTTAATCGACGATAACAGCGGACTTACGTCCATAAAAATCATTGAAAACTCAAAATTAGCAAAATAGCTCCTATAGTATGTATTTATGTGAAAATATTCCCAAAAATAGCACTAAAAACCTTAAATTAGCAAAATAGCGGTAAAAACCGTAAATATGCAAAAAATAGCAAAATAAAATTTCGTGAATAACATCAGAGAAGTGTGAAACATACTTGTATCTTACTTTGGATGTTCTAAGACGAACCAAGAAAAATATGCATTTGCTAGAACTTCCTAGCCCTGATCATTAAGCTATGGTTATCGAACAGAAGTATATAAGATAAACAAAAGTCTAGTTATTAATACTTTCATATTCTTATATAAACTTTTACTATTATCGAATTATAAATACATATTGGAATTGTTATCAAAATGTACGGAATATGTAAAAATATGTAAAATTAAATATTTCTTAATTTATTGTAAATCATGTGAAACGAATTTATCATTTACAATAGTAAAATTCGTTTCATATGATTTACAATAAATTAATAATAAATTAATTATCATTTACAATAGTTAATTAATTTATCATGTTTTAAAAAAAATATGTATTTACATACAAATCCCAGCTCTAGTAATGAGTATACAAATCATAACGGGTACCTGATCATAGGCATAGCGTGATGATTTTTTTTTTGGGGGGGGCTATAGCCTTTTTTTTTTTGTGGTATCAACGACGCTGCCGAAACTGCTTGTAAATCACTTTGTATAAGGGCTATAATGATTCAGGTACAGAACATATTATATTCTACAAATATAACTATAGAAAAATATAAAGGAACAAAATATTAAAAGGACTAAAGAAGCACATTATTAAGTAAAATATAAATAAATAATATACCATACATCATATTATTATCAAATACATATTTTGTATTTGAATTAAATATTTAAAAAAAAAAAAACATTTTAAATAGGAAATTATTACTAATTACTATATTGTAAGGTTTAAACGCCTGCTTTTTTGTGCAAATATATTTAGAACCTCTTCAGAAGTTATATTATTAGCTAAGTCCCTTTCAATATGAAGTAATGATCGATTTGAAAATCTATCGTTAGACATAGAATTTCGTAGCCATGTTTTTATTCGCCGCATTACCGAAAACGATCTTTCACAAGAAGCAGAACTTACTGGAATTGTAAGTGCTACTTGTAAAAGCTTGTATAAATTTGGAAAATTTTTTTTGTTTATTTCTGACACAAGACCATCTATGTCAAAATCATCTTTATTAATACAGTTCTTCATAATTAGCATTTCAGCTTTAAGATGGTCTTTATCAATACATAAAGCATTCTAAAAACAAAAACCTTATATTAGCATTAATATAATATATTTTCATGTATTTTACTAACCTCGTAATGTTCAATAAAATGTAAACTTTCATCATATTTTAACTTCATAAAGTTATCAATACTATGTCCAATTTTCAAGCTTTCTGTTGAAAATCTGCTTCTCAAACCTGATAAAACACAATCAAGTATCCTAAAATAACCATTAACTTTCCAGTATTCAAACTGGGTGTCTTCATCATTCATTCCTTCATTGAGTTCATCTACATTAGCATAAGAACATTCAGCACCAGTAGTATTACTAACATAATAGTTTTGTAAATTTGTTGTTTCTTTTCTTTTACGTTTGGAACCTGTGAACTATTACACAAAAATTTCTAGGGGGCTTAGTAGAATTCTGGGGGGGCTATAGCCCCCTTATCCCCCACCATTCTACGCCTTTGTACCTGATCCATAACGGGTACCCGAAATTTTGTGGGGGAAATACGTTTGGGCGCATTTACCCAAAACAGAACACTTTTGGGTGTAAATCCATAACACGTTTGGGCGTAATATTTCCCTTTATAATAGAACGTTTGGGCGCATTTATTTCTTTGCATATATTAACATATTTTATTAAATCTAAGCCTATTAGCGTTACCCAGAAGACACTACGAGGAGATTGGCTCAATAGACTTCCAAAAATATATATATATTTTTTTTTAAACCTAATTTAATTTTTTTATTTATCAATATTATTCTATATTATATATTATTTTCTATAAATTAATTAATTTTTTTTTCCGCAAAACGTGGTCCTAATTTGTCATCGATTTTCAATTCCATACTGTTTATCCAAATAAAAAAAACACCAAAACACGTTGAAAACTATACTTTACTATAATAGTGTTAAATGTAAAAACACGTTGTCCACACACGAGAGCTCAATACACTGCAACGATCATAAACTATCAAACGGCGAACACAAAGCAATATAATATTACATATTATCTGTACTAGTAGATAAATATCTATATCTATATTTGATGTGGTATTATCCAATGATTAGGATATGGTCTACAGATCAAACGATTAGGCACTAATTAGACTTTCGATTATTAGTTGCAATACCTATTGTGCCCAAAGGTGTTTTCATAAATGCGCCCAAACGTGTTAACAATCTTCACGTAAATTATTTATACTGCGCCCAAACGAGTCATCCCCAATTTTGTAAATCGGGTAATACCCGTAAAACCCGGTTACCCGGCTACCCGGGTATCAAGAGCACTAGTATTTACCTATTTTTAGTTGAACAGAAGTAAATATAAATGTATAAAGTGCCTGATCTAAGGGGTCAAGTCCTAGGGTATGCTTGTCCTAGAAACTGTTATTATAAGAGTGTGTCTTAAATTTGTGAAAAATAAAAAAATTCATTAACACGAAATATGTATAAATTTATAATATACTCGTATTTCAGAAAAAAAAAGTAGGAATTACACAGTCGTTGGTTTTATAAAAATATATAATGGATGTCTTTAAGCTATTTTTGTCCGATTAACGTAATTTATAGTTGCTAAGTTTTTACCAACTTATTAATTTTTGGAGATAACCCTACCCGACAACCGATGACACATATATTATTTGACTGTTGTACTGTGCGGACGTGTCTTCGATATTTTTGTTTTATCGCTGTTGTGTGAATACGTCGTTATTGCTAAATACCCGAAATGTCGCTCTTAAACTGTGTAGTTTGTTCAAATCACTTTGCAGAATTGGATATTTAAATCAAATGTGATAGTTGTTCAGATACATTTCATACAAAATGCACGGGACTTTCAAACACGGAAATTAAATGTCTATCGTTGAAAAATAGATCACTAAAATATTTTTGCTTGACTTGTGAACAAGGTTTAAAGGAACTGACAGAGTTAAAATTATTGATCTTAAATTAATTGTAGAAGTTGAGGGGCTCAACAATTGCCCTTTACAACTTCCAAATAATGAAGTTTGTAATGAATTTATAATCAATGAAATTAATGAGCGAAATAGAAGTGCGGCAAACCTTATCTGCTATAATGTTATCGAAAGTGATTCAAACCAGTCCGATGTTCGTATTGCTCATGACCGTGATCAGATTAGGTTTTTGCTTATTATCCCTTTCCGCCTTTACCTCTCGTTGGTCAAATTTTCTCAAGTCTGTCTCGAACCTCAATACCTACTATTAAAATTAAAACTATTACAATTTTTCAAATAATTATTTATATATTTAATAATACTTTGTAAATTTTATTTAAGAATATAAACCACATGTCCACATTATAATTTTATTTTAAATTAATTTTTATTGCATTTGGACTTGATATTTAACTTAAATTTTTACTTAATTTTTATACTTACCGTATTTTTTACCCAATGTTTGCTTTTTATTAATATTTTCCAATGTAAATTGCAATTTTCTTTTTTTATCTCTTCCTTTTTTACCCTCGGTTATTAAACGGCTTCTTAAATTTTGAACTCCACCATTGGGTGTTTTATAATCTTTTGTACAAATATTACACTTATACAAATATTGACTGACTTTAGTGAAATATTGTAGAATACGTGAAGAACTCCATTTTGAAATTTCACTAACATCAGTAATATTTAAACTCATTTTTAAAATTTGTTTTCCAAAAACGAATTAATATTTTAAATCGCAGCGATAAACAATTAATTGTTATGGACAGTCATCAACTGGGAAGCACCAAGCAGATTTAGATTTAGACATATTTAGAACTATATGTATATACGTTCATGCTAAGTAATAAGTAATAACTAACTCTCGACGACAAACGACAGACTACCGTAGTCTATTCAAAGTTACGATTTATTAGTTACAAGTGCTTACGACTATCGATAAATATCGACATATTGGTATCGACTGGTTAAATTATTTGATAAATGACATGGTATATTTTAAATATGCGCCGATAACTTCAGTAGATGTGGAACGTTCGTTTTCGATTTATAAAAATATGCTGACCAACAACCGTCGTGCATTTAAATTCGACAATATCAGAAAATGTCTTATTGTGCAGTCAAACTTTACAGGTAAACAATTCATCATTTTTATATTTAATAATAATTAATAAATAATAATTTAATATATTAAAGAAAAACCCAACCTTTTTTTTATTGTAGGAGAAGACGAAGAAAATAAAATCGAATATACATTTCAGTACTATAATGTTGATAGTGTTATTATTGTCAAAAAATAACTAATTACAAAATTGTTTAAATTTAAATGAATAAATCAAATTTTTTAATTTTATTTAAAAATATATTTAGTAGCATATTTTTGCGTATATTTCGATTATTTGAAGTTCATATGTGCATGCATATTTCCTACAATTTGTGTGTAATAAGTCCCGAACCCTACATACCGATAACTAATAATTTCTCATTTAAACCATTGTAGTTTTTCTTTTAATATTGTCAGCGGTCCATTAATATCAAGTTATATAAAAGTTTAAAAATTCTAGCTTATATCTATTAATAAATTATTAGTAGTGTATTGAAGTACATTAAGTACATTAAAAATATGATCTAGTGAAATTGAAAATTATTAATTATAATTTAATTTATTTAACTTATTTAATTAATTATTAAAATAAAATATTAATAAAATATTAATTATTATTTATTATTATTATTATTATTATTATTATTATTATTATTTATTTATTTATTTAATTAACTTATTTAATTTATTTAACTTAACTAAAACATATAACATAAGATTCAGAAAACAATAAAATTATTTGATTTTAATTTCCTATATCAAAGATAATTAACTTTTGTTACTTAAATATTTATTTAAATTTTAGCATTTATACGTTAGGTTACGTTTATTTAATACGAAATTAGTTCATCGTATATTTCAATTGAGTATCATTTTAACCTATTGTTATTCTATACTTAAATTTAAACAATTTAAACATGGCCGTTTTGATTTAATACATGTACATAGCTATTTAGCTCGTAATGAATTATAAATGTATTTAAATTATAAGAGTTTGTACTAGACTTCATACACATTCAATTTAGTTTATTTAAACAGTAAAGTGTAACTATTCTAGTTATAATACAAAGACGCGAAAATTTTTTAGAAAATGTACCCAGGTATTCTACATCAAAATATAAAACATATCACCATGTCGAACCTTATTATCAGTGGCGTATCAAGGGTATGGCGAACTGTGGCTACACCAGGGGCGCAAATTTGTGCTTTAAAATTGTTACTTATTTTTATTCTACTTTCAAAACGACATTTCTTTATTATCTATACGGCTATACATTTTGAAATGTGTATGATTTTGTTTATCTTGTTTATCGTTAAATTCGTTTTTACTAGAAGGAACGGTGCGTGCTTGTGTGTGTGTGTAAACAATGAACATCGAGCTTATCGTTATCGGATCGCCCGTGGCCCGTCTATAAAATATATTATGATATTATTTGTCGTCTATTTAATATCAATAATTTTATTTTTAAAAGTGACGATAGAGCGTATTACAATGCATAGTACGATGCGGGTAATCGTATTGCCATTTCTTTGAGGTCTATTTCAATGGCCCCCCCACTTTCAAAATTTGAACTTCTGACAACGACAAACGTTTGTGCATCGTTTGTGCAGAAATGTGCACCAGGTCCCGACGTTTGTGCACAAAAACTTCCAGCGCTATCTCAAAAACAAAGTGGGGGCCATTGAAACGACCCCCTTTTTGGAAAATTGGAATTTTAAAAGTGCCTAATGTTTGTGCATCGTTCGTGCAGAAATGTGCACCAGGTCCCGACGTTTGTGCACAAAAACTTCCAGCGCTATCTCAAAAACAAAGTGGGGGGGGGGGGGCATTGAAACGAGACACCCCCTTTTTGGAAAATTGGAATTTTAAAAGTGCCAAATGTTTGTGCATCGTTCGTGCAGAAATGTGCACCAGGTCCCAACGTTTGTGCACAGAAACTTCTAGCACTATACAGAAAACAAAACGGAGGGAACATTTAAACGCAACACCTTTTTCTTTGAAATTTTATATATTTTTTCATACTAATAAAATATGTCGTTTGAGTAAATTGTTTAAACGTTCATGTCATAATGGAGATGATTTGTCAGTCTAGGATATATCATATTATCTACATTGAAATTGTAATATGTTTCTTCTTTTATACAAGTAATTTATTTTTAGTATTTAAGTAAGATATGGGACGGTTTGCATAATTCAATACACCATGGTTAATCAATTTCTTTTATAATTATTGTAATCAAAAATTACAGTCAACCTTGAATAAATTTTCAAATCTTAGCTTTTAATGACAAATTTTTATACATTTTTTACTACAAAAGAGTAGCAAATATTCGTGATTTTGTAGAATTTTGTCAATATTTGAACTTCAAATGCTTATAAAAAAAAAATTGCCTATGAATTATAATAATTTTTTAATAACTGTAAAAACAACTTATATTGAATCTTGTATTAAAACTTTTAAAAATTTGTCTCAGCGAAAATTTTTTTATCAATACTTATAAAAAAATAACTTAAAAATATCGAATGTTTCAAATGCCTTTAAATAGCCTAAAAATTAGTTAAACATATTTTGAAAACAAAATTATGTAAATAAAAACCCAATCTCAAATACTGATGAAATACTTTTAACCGTTTTAAGATATAATATTTTATAGACATTATCTATATTTTACTCAATTTTAAATACATTCATCATTCCGTTCAGTATCTATTTAATGTTTTAATTAATATTTGTTTTCTTAAGTAATATTAGTGAGACATAATCAGCAAAAATATAATACAAAATATTGTTTCTTTTATTAATATAACTTCAAAACAGTTATATAGTGATCAGATAACAAATAAATAATGATAATGTATTAAAAACCTCGTTGTTTAAATTTTACAATATAATAAATTATAATACAAATAATAATAAAAAATGAAAATCATAATACATAACTGACAACAAATTAAATAGAAAATAAAATAAACTTTTTAAAAACTTGTAAATATTATTTTTAAATACACTACTTATACGTTTATACATAGACGAGTATAATATAATATTATTAATATAGGTAGGTATCATAAAAGTATTATGATAAATCATGAAAACTTTAATACTGTTTAGGCAAGAACTAAATTAAAATTAAATATCTCATTGATACAAATATATGCCTATGTCTAGAAAAATCATAAAAAAATTACTTTGAGTACAAAATAATTTGCAAATTCACTCTAGTGTTTTCATTGATTGAGTGAACTTTTTCTTTAATACCGTCATATATTTGCCACGAATTTATGGGGTTTCTAAATGTGTGAGCATGATAATGATCAATTGTTTTGTATGATGTAGTCGATTGTTGGATGTCTTGCGTTGTTCCCAATCCTCTCAAGTAATATTGAGACTGCGGTGTGGATATGGATTTTGGAATGTGATTGAGAAGGATACGTGTGTCCGTAAATAGTGCATCTGTTGTATTATTCAAATTAATTAAATTGAAAAATACATGTTCTCCAAGAACTACAGTTACCTCAATTATATCAGTACACATTTGACAAATTTTAGATTTAAATAGTTGACTTATTTCTTGATTTATTAAAAGATTAAGTTGTCTTTTAGTCAGCATTTTTTCTGTAACACAAATAGTTAAAAACGGTTTCTTCTCTGATCGTTTGTAATTGCATGAACTGCAAATTTCGTCTATTTTTACACTTTCATCATTTTTTAATAACATGTTTAACATGGTGTCAATTGATTGCTCGACAGACAAATATGTAATATCATTCAATATTAGGTCTCCCGAGAACAAATTACTTAAAATTTCAACCCGTTTTCTGTATATTTGCACTGTTACGCTATCACGAAGCAAATAAAATATTAATTGCCACAATGTACTTTCCACTTTTCTTTCCGTCACAAATTTTGTATAAGCAGTGCTATCGCAATAAGTTACTGCTAACATTTGTACAATTGTATCAAATGAGCATGGGTTTGATAGAACATAATTTCTATTATTAAATTTTATAGATATAAATCCTGACGTACTACGATTTTTTATCAAACCTATAACTTTATTTTTCGCACAAGAATCCATATTTCTTAAAAGATTTTCAGGGTTAGGTGTCAAATAGATCTAAGCGCCAAAAAAGTTGAGTTTTAGTTTAATTCGTTATGATAAAAAATGTAATAAATATTTTAATGTAATTAATGTCAGACTAACAACTAACATGTAATACAACCGAAATATATAATAACCAAAGACCGGATTTATATGTTTTTACATATCGTTACTGGGTCTATGCAGTCTTATGAGAGTACAAAATGTGGACGATTCGTTCAATGCTGAATGCGAAGAAAAAAGTTTTTTTTGCATATTTAAGAATATTTCATGGGTTAGAGAATATTTAACCCATTTAGCATATTTTGGAATATTTCGTAAATTGTGAGAATAAATATCTATTTATTTTTAATTTCGGTACCCAGAAAATTTTTTTTGAACATTTATAATTTTCTTTTTTTATCAATTTGATAAAAATAATACACACAGTAGTTCTTTGGTATTATCAGTGTTATAGCACAGAATAGACTAAATTTAGTCTATTCTGTGGTTATGGTGCTTTATCATATTAAGTTTCTATGCCGTTCCCTAAACATGGTGGCTAACCAACAATGCTAGCAGTTGTTTTTTTACTGATTTTTACTATTATTCTGTTATATTTATACTATATTCCTATTTTCCACTCTTACTAAAGTGCAATGGTATTCCATTAGGTATAATACGCAACTTTAAATACCTAATTAATACCTCACTAATAAAATAATGTTGAAAAAAAAATTTAAAAATGCATATTAAAGCATATAATGATACTGATTGAATATTTTAGCATATTTTTGCATATTTTATACATTTTTGAGAGAATATAATGAGAATATATGAAGGTTTTTTAGAGAATATTAGCATCATATTTTGGGCATTTTAAGAGAATATAAATCCGGTCTTTAATAATAACCGTATAGCTAGTGCTTAAACAAATACTGAAGCGCCAACACCAAAGTTAAGAAAATATGAAAATTACGTTTTTGCACTCCTGAAAAATAGTAAAATTGTCGCTTAGCCCCTTTTGCCTTTTACCAACCGATATGTTATTCGAAGTTATGAAATAAAATACAATGTACCGTATTATGAAAAAAATGCAAGCTAAAAAATAAAAGTGGAAAACAAAATGTCATGGGTCATTTTTGACCCGGCGATACCAGTTAAGGGTTAGCTTAAAAGAGTCGTAGGATACTCCTCGCCGACCGGGGGGGGGGGGGTCCGGGGGGGCGGCGGTTCCCACCCCCCCGGCCGCCGGAGGCGACAGTGGTCGGTGAGTCACCGACGTGCTCGTACTCTTTTTCCGGCCGCAGAACCGCGGTGTATTTCACCGTGACAACCGCAGAGAATACTCAAAACCGCTTTAGGGGGCTGTTCTGCCCCCGCGTGTATCGGGTGTTTCTCAACGACCCGGGAAATCTACGACCTTCCGAGAAGAGGTCGCAAGCACGCCTCCTACGCTATTTGGCGGGTTTATTTAGATGGCTCGCGCTCCATCACCAGGGCAACGCGCACACGGATCTCCCGCGAACTCTGGCGCTCTTGCTACCCCGGGCCGGGATCACCTTGCGACCGAGGTGCCCGTTTTCAAGGAATGCCGCACTCAGGCCTCACGAAATCCCTCCGTGCCTACTCTGGCGAAACCAATCGCCCCTAGGAGTCCGACACCATTTAGTGGGGGGACGAGAAGCCTCCTCGTCGGCCTCCCCCGCTCCCCTAGTACCAGTGTGAGCGAGATTCCTCTCGCAGCCTTAGTCTGGTAGCGGCCGATGGAGCTCGCGCCTGCCACCTACCTGATAGAGCGAAGGTGTCTCGTCCCCACGTTACCGTGAGATCCGACACCGACGACTACGTCCGCGCGATCCTGTTCGGCCAGATCTCCTGGAATTAGGCGTCGCGCGGACGTTTTAGGGGCAAACAGTATCAGGTGACCAGTTTACCCGCAACACCAAAGTTAAGAAAATATGAAAATTACGTTTTTGCACTCCTGAAAAATAGTAAAATTGTCGCTTAGCCCCTTTTGCCTTTTACCAACCGATATGTTATTCGAAGTTATGAAATAAAATACAATGTACCGTATTATGAAAAAAATGCAAGCTAAAAAATAAAAGTGGAAAACAAAATGTCATGGGACATTTTTGACCCGGCGATACCAGTTAAGGGTTAAAATAAATTAATTATTTTATATCCTGTCTATTATTTAAACTTAAATGGAAATAAAAAAAAACTTAATAGTAACAGCAGTTCAAAGATGTTTGGAGGTATAAAATATTTGGATTTTTTGATTTTAAAATGTTTAACTACCTTAAACATACAATTTAACCATTTAAAAATTAAAATAATATATTTTATGTTTAACGTGTATAATCCGAAAAATAAACTACAATTACTCTAATATTTAAACAAATTAATTAATTATATAGTCATGCTTAATAGTAATTAATGAAATATTTGTACATACCATAAAATACGAAGACCAAAATACCATAAAATATATTGATGATTAGAAAGTTTGTGTAAAAATAAAAAAAAACAAAGTATAAAATATATAATATTATATTGACGAACGTGACATAACTTACAAAGGGCAAAATTGGAATGAATAAAATTCAGATTGTTATAATATTATTTGTGACTTATATACTACACTAAGTTATAACCACCACCTATCAATACAAAAATAATTGGTGTCGGCTTATTATAAAAGGCCATTATCAATCGTGCCGTCGGTCTTTTTGTTTAAACCGTTGACAATTCGTCGAAATAGACTCCTATTAAACAATTTACCTAAACGACATATTTTATTAATATGAAAAATATTTAAAATTTCAAAGAAAAAGGTGTTGCGTTTAAATGTCCCCTCCGTTTTGTTTTCTGTATAGTGTTAGAAGTTTTTGTGCACAAACGTCGGGACCTGGTGCACATTTCTGCACGAACGATGCACAAACGTTAGGCACTTTTAAAATTCCAATTTTCCAAAAAGGGGGTGTCTCGTTTCAATGGCCCCCCCACTTTATTTTTGAGATAGCGCTGGAAGTTTTTGTGCACAAACGTCGGGACCTGGTGCACATTTCTGCACAAACGATGCACAAACGTTTGGCATGATCAGAAATTAAAATATTGAAAGTGGGGGGCTACCGTTTCAATGGCCCCCCCAATTTGTTTTTAAGATAGCGCTGGAAGTTTTTGTGCACAAACGTCGAGACCTGGTACACATTTCTGCACAAACGATGCACAAACGTTTGGCATGATCAGAAATTCAAATATTGAAAGTGGGGGGCTACCGTTTAAATGGCCCCTCAATTTGTTTTTAAGATAGCGCTGGAAGTTTTTGTGCACAAACGTCGGGACTTGGTGCACATTTCTGCACAAACGATGCACAAACGTTTGTCGTTGTCAGAAGTTCAAATTTTGAAAGTGGGGGGCCATTGAAATGGACCTATTTCTTTGCCGTCTATGCTATTGACACGTCGCACGCTGTACGCACACACGTAAGTTAATACAACTATATAAACATTTTATAATTTACTCGTTAGTCGTAAATAATTTACGTTAACATTAACTCTCTAACTATCATACCCAATTCTTAGAACTTACACTTTTTTAGGTATTTTTAGATAAAATAATGGCTTCAAAAAAACCTTCAGGTACCTGGTTTGAAAAGCAAAGAAAACTGAAAGAATCTTGTAATAAAAGTTTATCCGCATCGTTATGCAAATGGCTTCAGAAATCTAGTCCAAAAGAAAATCTAGTTGTTCTTTTAGAAACTGATATTAACAATGAAATAAAAATAACAGAAAATTCTACCACCATTGAGTCTGATACCAACAATGAAATAAAAATAACAGAAAATACTACCACCATTGAGTCTGATACTAACGTTGAAATAAAAATAACAGAAAATGCTACCACCATTGAGTATTATACTAACGATGGGATAAAAATAGAAAAACAGGATAATACCAAAAATGTTGACTTTAATGATCCTGCGAAATGGCCCAAAATAACACCAAAGTTAAAAGCTATTTTAATTGAACATGGTCCTCCAATCTCTTCTACTCAAAACTACTATCCACATGACGAAAATAATTGTCATTTTAGTAATAAATGGTTCTTTAGAAAACTTACTAATGGTGAACAGGTTCGAAGACAATGGTTAATGTATAGTGTTTCAAAAAATAAACTTTTTTGTTTTCCGTGCATTTTATTTTGTACCACAAATTGTGCTTTTGTTACTGGTTTTGACGATTGGCAACATTTGAACCCTTGTTTGCCTGATCATGAAATTAACTTACTGCATAAACAAAACTGTATAAAATGGAAAGACCTAGAAAAAAGATTACTTGATGATAAAACTATTGACTGTGAAGTACAAAAAATGTTCAAAATTGAAAAAGAAAAATGGCGCAACATTTTAAAAATAATCGTAGATATTATTATGTTTTGCAGTAGAAATAATCTTGCTCTTAGAGGTCATTCAGAAAAGATTTTAGACTCAAAAAAAGGAATATTTCTTGATCTTATTGAACTTATTAGTCATTATAACCCGATTTTAAAAGAACATTTAATAGCGCTTAATGAGGGGAAATCTAAAATCAGTTATTTCTCACCTACCATACAAAATGAATTTATTGAGTTGATGGGAAAAACTGTTAAAACTAAAATTCTTGAAATTATTAAAAAAAGTAAATATTATGCAATATTATTTGATAGCACTCCTGATTTTTCACACAAAGAACACAAATTATAAGATACGTACAAATTTTAAATAATGAAGTAACGGTTGAAGAAAGGTTTATCGATTTTATAGAAACAAAAGAAAAGACTGGAACTGGTCTGGCTTCCGATATTGTTGATAAATTACAAGTTGATGGCTTAAATATCAATAATTGCCGAGGACAGAGTTTTGATAATGGGGCAAATATGGCAGGGAAGATTAAAGGAGTTCAGGCAAACATTACTAAACTAAATGAATTAGCAGTTTTTGTACCTTGTACAGCGCATAGTTTAAACCTTGTTGGCGTTCATGCTGCCGAAACTTCACCTGCTATGATAACTTTTTTTGGAAGTGTTCAAAAAATATTTGTATTCTTTTCTAGTTCTACTTCAAGATGGAATATGTTAAAAAATGTCATAAATGTTACTTTAAAGAAACATAGTGATACTCGTTGGTCATCAAAGAAACAAGCCATTTTAGCTTTGCATACTAATATCATCAGTTTTGGTATGATATTAAAACAAATGAGGGACACTACTAATATGAACTATGACACTATTGATGGTTGCAATCAAATTTTACGCCTAATAGATCTAAAATTTCTGTGCTTACTAAATATATGGTATAAAATACTTACGCATATCGATAAAACCAATAAGTCCTTGCAAATTAAAGATATTACAATTGATATGGCAAGTAAAATGTTAAACGGTCTGTATAATTCTATTCAAGAAATTTGTGATAACAATTTTGAGGATTCATTAAAAAATGCAAAGAATACTGCTATCGAAATGGAACTGTCACCCGAATTTCTAGAAAAACGAAGGCATAAAATAAAACGTATGGATGGAGAAGAAGCAATAGATGATGGGGCAACATCCGTCCACGACAAAATCAAAAATGATTTTTACATGGCAGTTGACTCAATCTTATCGAGTTTAAAATGGCGATTTAAAAGAATGACTATTTTATCTAAAGACTTTGAATTTTTATGTGAAAGTAAGCTATCGTCAATGCATTTTGATGAAATTAAAAAATGGACTAACGATTTAGCAATCAAATACGACAAGGACCTCAATGGATTCGAGCTTTGCTCTGAAATGGAATGTTTTAAACACCAGGCTTCTGTATTGATGACCAATTTCAAAATGGCTGCACCGATTGATTTATTAAATTTTATTCATAAACAAAACTTACAAGATATTTATCCTAACATAGAAATAGCGTTAAGAATATTTCTCACTATTCCAGTAACAACTGCTAGCTGTGAAAGAAGTTTTAGTAAGCTTAAACTAATAAAAAATTACTTAAGATCGACTATTGGACAAGAGAGACTAACAAGTATGGCAATTTTATCCATAGAACATGAATTTGCTAGACAAATTTCATATGACGAAATCATCGATGAATTCTCTAGCCTTAAAGCAAGAAAAGAAAATTTTTAAAGTTTGAAATTTACATTGTAATAATAACTGTTAATTAAATAATGTTGTATTACCTAGTACAATAATAATAAGTTATTATGATAAGTATAATTTACTATCATTATGTATTGGGGTGTTATATGTTTTATATACAGTGTTATGTACCTTTGTGTTATAAAGATATAAAAAATGTGAACCATATTATGATTTTACAAAGCATTACTGCTCAAACCTTAAATATGAACTTGAGAGACGAGTGATTAAAAACGAAAATAATCATCATGATTTCCAGTTTAAAATTAATATTTTAAGGTTTATTTTTATTTTTATTTAATATTTTTTTACATAGTTAAATGTATTATTTTACAAATAATTATCGTATTATAGATTGAAGAGGTGCTCTATGTCGGTGCTTTCAATGGTTGTAAGGACAACCACAAAGAGTATTGATAATTAGAGTCATTATGTTATTTAAACAGGTAGTCCTCCACCAGAGGTAATCCTGCGCTGTAGGATACGGTGGGTGCGTAAACTTGTGGATATCCGTAGTAGGCTGCGCCCGGGACGACGGCTGCGGGTGCGACGGCGATTCCGTTGTAGTTTCTCGACACGTACTGCGAACTGTATGCGGTGACCACGGGTGCGGGGACGGCAGCTACAGCTGCTGGTGCAGCGATCGGAGCTGAAAGCGCTAAAGGCAATCCAGGCGCAGCAGTGGAGATGACTGCTAGAGAACAAGCGACAATCACGAACAAGGACTGCGAAATAAATAAATACTTAATATAGTTACTATATTAATATGAAATTCGTCCAGTAAAATAATATAAAACGAGTATAGATCAGCAAATAAAAAATCGACCGTTTGTATGATAGATTTACGGAACAGTGAAGTAAAGCACAAGGAACCCATGATTGGTATCTCCCACCCTGAAAGTTTACCTTATTAACGCGAAAATATTGTGTAACATGGTAAAATAGATAAAATAAAAAATAAAAATTAATAATACAATTAATTTATATTGGTCGAAATAATTTAATCTGAATAATTTAATTATCAGCTGCTAAAATGACTTTATACAGTAAATATATATATATATATATATATATATATATTATTGTATATTGTGTTTATTAGTAGTATTGGTTTTCAAATCGAAAATTTTATCAATATATTATGATAGTAAAAAGCTTTCTAGCCTCTAAAAATTCCAGTACTTATATCGTTTACCCGTAAAGCGAGATTGAGGGTTATTTTAACATCATGCATTTGCAAAGTATAAAAATATTTTTCTACTGAATAAATTAATTATAGTTACCATTTTGATATTCATTTTGAGATGGTGTGGATATGTATGACTTTTGATTTGATGACTGACTGACGAACGACTAACAACTGATATCTTTAATGTTCTGATCCTGATTTTTATATGAGTCGAGGTTGTCTGGAGTGTTGCAATTAAAGACAATATAATATATTGTTGATTGCGTCTTGACAAATTTCTCAATATTTTGATATTATCATTTATCATTTTATTATTATGTTAATGTTGATACTGAAATACATTTGACCAATTAGTAAGTGAATCACGTTTTTGGTATAGTGTACGTAATGTGTCGTACTTCAGTGTCAAATTGTTTTGGCAAACTACCAATAACATTACATTATTATGCAATTTCAATCATAACTACAGTAAGTATATCATAACGCATCGTTATGTCATATTTTAATTCATTTTTTTTTTTTTTTTTAAATCAGTTTTTATGGTGAAATATCGTACACAGCCAATTTGAATGATTACCAATTTGATAAAGGAGAAATCAGCACCGAATTATTAATTAAAAACTGCATATAATATCTCGATATCCTACAAATTTTAACAACTTTTATCATTATCGGTTTCATTAGTTAATTTTAAAAAAATAAAGGAAAAAAAGAAACACGAAAAATAAGTAACACAAATAATTCATCGACTTTTTAGATGCTATTCATGTAGTTATAATGCATACTTTTAAAAATAAAAATTTAACGATGGAAAATTAATTTATAAGTATTTAATTTTAAGTGAAGTTAAATTAGGTATGCACATATAAATTATCAAAAAGTCAAGATGTATTTTTAAATTAAAAAAAAAATTAATTTCATAATAATGTAATAATATGTATGTAGCGATTTGTAATTCGTTTTTCTTTAATAAATTCTAACAATTACTTATTATTCAGCTTTTTACTGCATTTATGTACAAAAATATATATATGCAATTCAACCAAGCAAATATCCTTATTAAATTTTACTAAAAATACATCACTTTTAACTTTTCATTTGAGCTTTGCACATTTAATACGTTAATATTAAAAAAAAAAAAAAAATATTAATAAAATTTGTAAATCAACATGAAATTTAATTTCGTTTTTCAATTAAACACAGGTAATATTTTCATATTAATTTAGTAAGCCAGGTAAAATCCACATAATTTTTGTAGAAGTAACTATGATAAAATATAAACATTCACTTTAATAATGTGTTTAATTTTCACTGGGAGTCGATATTTTAGTCATTGATAAATATCGTTTAGTATTCGTAAAGAAAACATGATGTTTGATGCATAAACAAGTGGTAATATTTGTCAAAATAAAAACCATTAAAATTGATTAATTAATTTTTTGTTGATACACTTTAAACAATAGAAAATATGTAAGAGTTGAGTTTTGTTCAAAATGATTCTAGGAGTATAAAAAATAAATTAATTTTATATATTGCATAAAACAATAATTATACAGTCTATGTACTTACAGATAATTAATAAACCAGCACAAAATATTTACCAGGCTTTTTTGTCGGAAAATTATATAGGTTAGGTGAGCGACTAAAAATTCAAAAACTGCAATTTTGTAGATTTCAGTTATTTTTATTAGTTATAAATGATCGAATCACATGTTTGGAGGATCGTTTATTTCCATGAAACATGTGACCTATCAATTTTATTACTCTAGACCAGGGTTCTGAGACTTTTAAGAACACTGTACCCATTTTTACCAATAGATTTTTTTGAGTACCCCTTCCTAGTTACATATTATTTATTCACATATATACATATAAAAAATGTAAGAACATATATTTTTATTTTATTAAGATAAGGACATTGAGTTATTAAAAACTAGTGCAAAAAAATTTTAAAAACTAAAAGCGATTACTTGCAAAGAAATTAGTGAGAAGGGTGAGATTTTTTCTGTTAGCACAGTTAATCAATATTGATTTCTAATTTAGTTAAATACAATCTTAAATTATCTTCAACATTTAATTTGTTTCTATATTTACTTTTAACACAAGTTAAACTTTAAGAACCTTTTTCACATAAATAAGTGATGGAAAAACCAGCAAGAAATTTGACAGCAGAGCTAGATAGATATTTTGTTCCTTTCCAACATAGATTCAAAAATCTAAAAATGTAGTCTCAGAACTTAAACATTTGTTTTTCACCATGGGGCCACACGAGACTTCGATGAGCTCTTTCTTTTCAAAAATAATTGGGTTAGTGTCCGTAGTATCAGCAACAAAGGGATCATGTATCCAATTATACTGTTTCTCCAAGGGTTGAAAAATACACTCTTATACGGATGTTCAGAGCATTCAAGTCTTAGAATTTTTAATTTAAATCTTTAGAAATTTTAATTTAAAGGTTTGTTGGCCAGACTCGTACCCTTTAAAAAATGTCGAGTACCTCCTAGGGGTACACGTACGACAGTTTGAAAATCTCTGCTCTAGACGATATAGAATATTTAATTATTTTCCTCGGATACGGTGTTAACATGTTTAGAGAAACTAATTGTTCATTGTTCGATTTTCTGTCTAAGTAAATGTTTTATTAAACAATGATTTTGTTTTTATATGATTAATTATTCTGGATTATACTCCATATAACATATCTGAGTATAACAATAGAAATAATTTTAATAACGATTCGTAATATTATTGAGATATAAACACTAAATTAAGTATTTTATATCATAGTGAGTTGAAAAAAAAAATGATGTGATAAAATATTTGAATAGACATCCATGAATGATATAATTTATGACAGTGATTCTCAATGTTTTTACATTCACGTACCCTTTTACCACTCACCACTATTTCACGTACCCCAAATATCAATTTTGAATATAAATAATGGAAAATAATAATAATAATAATCATTTTTAAGGAAAATTAGGAAATATTTATTTATTTTAATTAGCTTGCGCCAAACAATGTTTATAAAAATAATAATATCAACTAAACAATTTTATTTTAATGTGAACCTTGAGATTGTTTGCTTGAACTCAATTTTTTTAAATCTGGCTACACACTTGATAAACAAACCCGTAAATCTGAACTTACAGACAGTTTATTACGATATTTATTTTTTATAAACGTGTACATAAAAAAGAACCATTCCACCAACACAGTACAAAAATTGATCTACTTAAATTATCTACATTCTACACTTCTAAAGTGTTCATATTATAATGATGAACTGTTATCTCATTAATAACATTAAATCGCAGACTCTACATTGTAATGATTATACAATTATTAAATTATTAATTATTTCGTTAATAGCAAACTATTTTAGTTATATTAAATTTCACTTCTTCCGCCATTACTCAATTTTTTTTGCGTACTCCTTGAGATCATGCCACGTACCCCTAGGGGTACGCGTACCTCAGGTTGAGAACCGCTGATTTATGATAACGCAATAATTTTTGAGTATCTGTCGTTATCTTTAAATACAGTATTTTATGCACTTCAACAGATTTACAGGGTTTTTATATATTATGTGACCGTTAAAAATAGAAGCTGTGCATTTATTTATTAAGATTTAAAATAAGTTCTATAGTTTATATTTTTATCACTAATACGCATATGTATTGTTTTTATTTTAATAATAAAAACTAAATAAATCATGAATTTAACTAGTTATCAGTTGTAATTATTCATCATGTTTTCAAAAGTAATATTTTACTTTTTATTAATATATTATATTCTTAACACTTAATAGAGAAATTATTTAATAATTTTAAATTTAAAAAACTCTGTAGAACATAAAAACTCAAAAAGGGTTCAATGGGGTTTTCTTGTCATTCCTGAAGTATAAGACTGCAGTTAATAAAATGTATAGATATATACGATTTTTTTCATTCATTTTTGCAAAACACAACAATGTTTTATTAACAGGTCTTAAAGTATCGTTTAATTAGAACAATACTCGTTTCGTCTGTCATCCGCATTCATTTTTAATTATTATTCTTGTAATATGTAGGTATAATTTTTTTTTACTGATTAATGTCCGTTCTAATGACGGTTTAGCCATACACTACCTATATGTATTTAAAAATTAAACTGACATTTCACTATTTGAATCTATAAACGGACATAGAATGACCTTACCACAAATGTGCTTTCAGAATATATATTAGTAGCTCAATTTCGAATTAATATTCATGATAGTAAATAATCCAAGTTGTATAATACTATATTGTAAATCTGTTTGCGTCAATGCCAAATAACTTACTTTTGTGATGTATACAATATTCAAAGCATTGTTAGTACTTATCGAAATTTTGATGGGTGGGAATACTTGAGTTAAGGGCCATAGATTTATATATAAATATGGTCGAACTCAATCCAAAAGTCATTCACACTTGAACAGCCCTCAAAGCAGTATCAAATATTTTTATTTCGTCATACAACAACACAAACTAAACAAAAAATGAACGTCATCATGAAAATAGTAAGTACAACTTTAATTTTAAAATTGTTTTTAAATATGATTTTTTTTTATTTTTTTTTTTATTAAACTATAATATTTAAATGATAATTTTTAACAAAAAACGATGGATCTAGTGAATAAATAGTATAATAGAATCGTGCAATACTTTTAGAAACTTTTAGTATCTTAACTTTCAATCCACACCATTTAATAGTGTATTAATATTTAAATGAAAAACTTATAAGTTTTATTAGTTTCCAGACAGGTGAATGTAAATATACCTATATTTATTTTTAATGATACGCCTGAAGATCTTTAAATGATATTTTTATACTCGTGATAAAGCAAATTATATTCATTAACGACAGTAATCAAAAATTATATTTTTAAATGTATGTATTTGAATTTTATAATAAATTAAAGTTAAGATTTCACGAGTGTGTTAAATCGTATATTTCTGTATGATAACGTACCGGCAAAAGGATTACGTTTCGATAGTTTAGCATATATATTTCAATAGAATCTATGTTGAAACGAATAACAGCAAATTAAGAAAAAAACTCCATATATCCAGTCAAATAAAATATGTAAGGTGTTAGAAATGTCTGCTAGAAATTTTAATCAAATCGATTTATTTCGACAGGTCGAGTGCGTACGGCCGGTATTCTTCACTTTGATTGCGTTGTTTCATTAGGCAAAAAACCTAAGAAAAAGTCGAACCTCTTAGACTATTTTTAGATTCTTAACGGAGTGATAGAATCTATTGGTTTTACAATGATGTGTGTTTTTTTTTATTTTTTTATTTTTGTGTCTGACGACACCTTTTTTGGCAGTAAAAATGCTTCGATTTGCTTATGTAGCAACTTTTCTGAAAGGAAAGTGAATCTAGTTGGTACTTTGGGGGGGTCAAAAGTATTATTCAATATTTTTTAAATGCGACGGGAAAAACCCTAAAAAAATAAGGGAAAAACGGGAGTTTTTACGCATAAACAGTTTTCGACAAAATCAATTTTTTTATTTTGCTATCACTCAAAAACTAATCGATGTAAATACTTGAAATATTCACCAAATATTAAGATTAGCGTTCTCTATACACCGTTAAATTTTCAAAGTATTTTGACTTTTATTGAGCTATTTATAGACAATTGAAATTTTCAATTTTTTAATTTTTTTTTTTTAAAATAACGATAACATTTTTTTGGCCGGCCGGAAAATCTTGAAAATTCATTACAAGGTTTCTTATAAGTTGTTCCTTAACTGATAAAAAAAATCTAAAATCGTAAGTCACAATTTTTTTTTATAAGTGCTCAAAATTCCTATTTATACGAAATATGTAAAAATTGCGAAAATTTGCAAGTTATTTTGTAGATAAAAATTCATACAATTTTTTCTGTTCATACATAAGGTTCAAAATTTTAAAACTAGGTTACCTATAAGCTATTCTTCAAAATTCTTTAAAAAAATGTCTACCAGACTTAGAGGAAAAAATGTTATGACTGTTTGAAATTCAAATATTTACGAAATTGCATAAAATAGCGATTTATTGTCAAATGATTTTAAATATTTGTTATAATTCAAAAAGTATAAGTCGCAGATTTTTGAAATTTCTACCAGCTGTTAAAATTGGCATTTCCTTTATGTCATATTTTTTTCAAAATATTATATTGATTTTTAAGCCACTTATCGGCATTTAAAATATTCGATTTTTTTACATTTTTTTTTTTTATAATCGGTGATAAAAAAAATTTGGCTCGTACAAAATACTTGAAAATTTAATAAAAGATTCCGCAGAAGTAGTTCTTCTTGTCATTCAAAAATTATTAAAATCCATAGACACAATTTTTTTTTTATAAGCGTTTGAACAGTGAATATTGACATAAAATTACATATAAAAGATAATATACCTAATGTATAATATTCTAGACTGACAAACTAGGTCACTGTAGGCAATTGCCAACCCATCCTAATTATCGTTTCAAAATAAAATATACTTTTTACAATATTTATAAATAACAATGTATTATATCCTAAACAAACATATTAACTCCGTTCAGAATCGTTATTCGTATACAATGATATCTATCATTGCATTCAAATTTAACAAATCCATTGTAATAATGACCTATCCTATAAACGAGGTGCACTCCACCCCCAACTGTACAGCAGAGTGAGGCCCATCCGGTTCTTTTTTTTTTCTATTTGTCCTATAAGCCGGCTATAAAAAACGCATTATATTTAGTACACTTTAAATATGGTTGTTTTCTTTTAGAAATTGATATTAGATTATAAAAACTGAATAATGGGTTACGTTAAAAAAAACAATTTATATTAACTAAACTAATTTCAACCTTAAACTTATTAGGATTAAATAATTAATTTCGTTTTTTTTTTTTTTTTAATGTAATCAACGTTGCTTGATGTGAATACGATTTAAGTATAGTCGTACTTAAATTTTAAAAAAAAAACCAATAAACAGTGAAATTAACGTTATTTAACCATATTTTAAAAATTTGTTAAACATGCTATTATAATTCTTAGTTTCGTATATGAATAAAAATATAACATGAATTAACGAGAGATGATGAAATTGTTTTCCAGACAATCTTCGTTGTCACTATGTTCGCCTCGTCCATGATGACCTCTGCTAAACCAAACGCACTCGTGCCAGCTGCACCAGTGGCCGTGGCAGCACCATACGCCAGCTCGTTCACTTCGCACAGCGTTGCTCACTCCGTAGCCACTCCGGTTGTGCCCGCTGCAGCGCCCGCTGTGTACGCACCATCAGTGCCGTACGCCGCGTCTCCTTACTCCACGGCGCCATACGTAGCGGCACCTTATGCCGCCTCACCGTACGGCTATTACCCGTACGCCGCCCCCGCTGTCCTGCCCGCTTACCTGTAAGTTGATCATACGGTAGCTGCAGTTGATCGAGCTCTCGTGTATCATATAATTTAAATGTATGATATGTCAAGAGACTTGTGCAACAAGAAGACAAATTCTGTTTTTTTTTTCGATTATTTTTGTTTATTTGTACACATATTATTAAAAAATGAAAGGAAAAAAAAATTACAAGACCAAAAAAATATTATAATAATGATAAATAATCGCATACAGTATACAATGTCTGGCGCGTGCGGCAGTGATGCCGTACAGCATTCACGTTAACGTTCCGTTTTCATAAATAAATAAAATACACACACATATTATTTAATGTAGTATTAAAAATCATTTTTATTCCTTTCTTCTTAATATCCTAATCTTGATGCTCATTTGCGATCAATCCATTGATAGTTGAAGTAACTGTAGGGTGATGCGTCTTGTACTACGACCGCCGCGGCCGGTGGTCTGTACTCGGGCACGGGCACATCCACGTACGTCTTTTGCACGGTGACGGACGGTTCGACGGCTGTCACTTTTGGAACAACCGTATGCACCGGACGTACCACGGGGTTGAATCTGTGCAACTGTTCAACTTGAGGGAATGACGCGGCCGCGTATGCCGATAGGTCCGGCTTGTACACTTTTGCATAACCGACCATGGCGGGCGGTGGTGGTGGAGACGGCGTGGCCACGTACTGCACCGTCTTGCCCACCTGAACGGCCACCGGGACCTGAACGCCACTATAACCGTATCCAGTTGCATAACCCTTGGCTTCTGGATTGAACTGGCTCAACAGCGGTTGCAGCAGTTGCGGAGTTCCAGCCGTCTCAGTGGCACCATTTATTAACACAATCGACACCACCACCGATATAAACTTCGCCGCCAACAATGTTTCCATTTGCATCAGCTGCACATACGTTAAAAACACATTCGCTTAAAATAATATAACCCCAAATTACAATATGTGAAATACGTCAAAAAATGTATTTTAAAACTAAATTTAAAATTTTAACTTTCTGTAAGTGTTTTTTTTTTATTCCGACGTACAATAATTGTATTTAAAAAGAACCGGATGGGCCTCGCTCTGCTGTACAGTTAGGGGTGGAGTGCACCTCGCTTATAGGATAGGTCATTATTATAATGGATTTGTTAAATTTGAATGCAATGATAGATATCATTGTATACGAATAACGATTCTGAACGGAGTTCATATGTTTGTCTAGGATATAATACATTGTTATTTATAAACATTGTAAAAAGTATATTTTATTTTGAAACGATAAATATATTTTTCAATTAGGATGGGTTGGCAGTTGCATACAGCGATATAGTTTGTCAGTCTAGAACATTCTACATTATATTATATTTTACATGTAATTTTATGTCAATATTCGCTGTTCAAACGCTTATAAAAAAGAATTGTGCCTATGGATTTTAATAATTTTTGAATGACTTTAAGAACTACTTCTGTGGAATCTTCTATTAAATTTTCAAGTATTTTGTACGAGCCAAATTTTTTTTATCACCGATTATAAAAAAAAAATCGAATATTTTAAATGCCTATAAGTGGCTTAAAAATCAATATAATATTTTGAAAAAAATATGACATAAAGGAAATACCAATCTTAACAACTGGTAGAAATTTCAAAAATCTGCGACTTATACTTTTTGAATTATAAAAAATATTTAAAATCGTTTGAGAATAAATCGCTATTTTATGCAATTTCGTAAATATTTAAATTTCAAACAGTCATAAAATTTTTTCCTCTAATTCCGGTAGAAATTTTTTTAAAGATTTTTGAAGAGTAGCTTATAAATAACTTCGTGTTAAAATTTTGAACCTTAAGTATGAACAGAAAAAATTTTATGAATTTTTATCTACAAAATAACTTGCAAATTATCGTGATTTTTACATATTTCGTATAAATTGGAACTTTGAGCACTTATAAAAAAAAATGTGACTTACGATTTTAGATTTTTTTTTATCAGTTAAGGAACAACTTATAAGAAACCTTGTATTAAATTTTCAAGATTTTCTAGGCAGCCAAAACAATTTTATCGTTATTTAAAAAAAAAATACTTAAAAAAATTGAAAATTTCAATTGTCTATAAAGAGCTTAATAAAAGTCAAAATACTTTGAAAATTTAATGGTGTATAGAGAACGCTAATCTAAACATTTGGTGTAAATTTCAAGTATTTACATCGATTAGTTTTTGAGTTATAGCAAAATAAAAAATTTGATTATGTCGAAAACTGGTTTTGTGTAAAAACTTCCGTTTTTCCCAAATTTTTTTATGGTTTTTCCCGTCGCATTTAAAAAATATTGGAAATTTTTTAACTTTTGACCCCCCAAAGTACCAAATAGATTCACTTTCCTTTCAGAAAAGTTGCTACATAAGGCAATCGAAGCATTTTTACTGCCCCAAAACGTGTCGATAGACACAAAAAAAAAAAAAAAACACACATCATTGTAAAATCAATACATTCTTCACTCCGTTCAGAATCTAAAACTGTATATTTTTACCTGAGAGATTCCAAATATTTTAATGCAAAGAAAGACGCGTGGTGGACACTTATCACCTAGTAGGATAAATAAATTTATAGGTATAACAGTTCCAAACAACAGCATTTTTGTAAATGAGTCAGATAACGTTTCACGTATGTCTAAATGAGAGATACTAGAGACAACAAAGACGTAAATTGCATTTCATAAGAATAATCTAATTTTAAAATATACTGAGTGACATCTGTCAATTGTGTGCTTAACGTAGGGTTATATTGAACTAGGTACTTTACTATAGCCATATTATAATTAATAGGTGAGATGATTGTACATTTTAGATAACGCAAATGTAATTTAAATAAAAATATTTGAATTAACGAGTAACGTAATTTTATTACATTTTAAAAGTAATTTACCCAACACTGTTTATTAGTGATAATAAAAAAAAAATTACGATTAATTTTCTTGGTAACAAAAAAAAACTGGAAATTGCAACAATGATTTATGAGCGTTACAAAATACAATGTTGACAAAATGGGATATTTCAAAGAATTATCATTAAACAGAATTAAAATAAATGTCATACATTCATTGCAATATCATTAAATAACTGTACATCTGACTGTAACAATAAATACAACTATAACATAATTATACAATGTCATTGAAAATTAATTTAAATCTTTTCAACTCATCCGTGTCTCAAATATTATATAATTATGATATTTTGATATTTTACGTATATATAATTTATCATCGATGAAACACTTAATATTAATAATAATAACAAATAGTGATAAATTATATATTTTGTCTATACTTCATAAATGTGTAATTTTACTTATACTATAATACTTAATGAAAATTAATAATATAATAATTACTTTTTAAATAAAGTATACATACAAATTAACTTTTACGGATTTTCATTATCTAGAAGTATAAAATACGTGTTCCAATAAAATAATTAGAAAAAATTATAGAATATTAATATGAAATTTTCATAATACATAATACTAATGTGTTATTCTCAGTATATATGTGTATACATATATTATACAAATTCAATTCACTGTAAAATAGGCAAAATAGATTATAAAATTATTCTACTTATATAAAATCGTTTTTGGGATATATGATTTGAGTTGAATGTTACATGAATAACGATCATCAAATGTATACGTAGGATGGTTAAAGTCTCTAATTTTTGAGTAGGATTTTAAATTTAACCATAAAGTGAATTTTAATTTAAGTACGAACCTAGTTTTCTTACATAGATTGAGTTAAAATACGGTCTTTGAAATTGCGTAGAAGTTCTTGAACATTAATGTATAACATTATAGATATAGTTCCCATTATTATTTAAATATTCTCAATATGATTACAAGAAATGTAAGTGTAAAGATTTCTCCTTTCGTGGGTGTTATTTCGCGAAGGTGGTATAGTAATTTATTATAAACAAATATAATAACAAGAACCGGTTATACATTGCAGTGTTAGAACTAATAGTATATATTGTAACACCATTTTCTCTACTTTTAATGTCGTTAAAAAAACAAATAATTATGATATTATAAAATTAGAATTATAAAATGTAATGCGAAATTCGAAATGTTTTTCATTAATATCTTACATTTTAGGGAAAAGCATTAATAAAAAACCAAAAATGTACTTTTAATTATTATACCTATAGTATTTTTTTTTTTTAAGTAAAAAAATATTAAAAAAAAAAAACCGGATGGGCCTCGCTCTGCTGTACAGTGGGGGGTGGAGTCCATCTCATTTTTAGGATAGGTCATTAGTACAATGGATTTGTTAAATTTCAATGCAATGATAGCTATCATTGTATACGAATAACGATTCCGAACGGAGTTAATATGTTCGTCTAGGATATAATACATTGTTATTTATAAATATTGTAATAAGTATATTTTATTTTGAAACGATAAATATATTTTTCAATTAGGATGGGTTGGCAGTTGCATACAGCGACATAGTTTGTCAGTCTAGAATATTATACATTACATTATATTTTACATGTAATTTTATGTCAATATTCGCTGTTCAAACGCTTATAAAAATAATTGTGCCTATGGATATTAATAATTTTTGAATAACAATAAGAACTACTTCTGTGGAATCTTTTATTAAATTTTCAAGTATTTTGTACGAGCCAAATTTTTTTTATCAACGATTATAAAAATAAAATGTAAAAAAATCGAATATTTTAAATGCCTGTAAGTGGCTTCAAAATCAATTTAATATTTTGAAAAAAATATGTCATAAAGGAAATGCCAATCTTAACAGCTGGTAAAAATTTAAAAAATCTGCGACTTATACTTTTTGAATTATAACAAATATTTAAAACCGTTTGAGAATAAATCGCTATTTTATGCAATTTCGTAAATATTTAAATTTCAAACAGTCATAAAATGTTTTCCTCTAAGTCCGGTAGAAATTTTTTTAAAGATTTTTGAAGAGTAGCTTATAGATAACCTAGTGTTAAACTTTTGAACCTTAAGTATGAACAGAAAAAATTTTATGAATTTTTATCTACAAAATAACTTGCAAATTATCGTGATTTTTACACATTTTATACAAATTTGAGCATTAAGGGCTTATAAAAAAAAATTGAGTTAACCGATCTCCGATATTTTTTTAGTTACGATAAGTTTAACTTATTATAAACCTAGTATACAATTTTCAAGAGTTTTCGCTCAACCAATTAAATTTTATAGATGTTTAAAAACAAAAATTTTACAAAAATCGAAAATTTAAATTGTCTATAAATAAGTCAAAATATGTCAAAATACTTTGAAAACTTAACCATGTATAGAGAACGCCAATCTAAAGAGTTGGTGAATATATCAAGTTGTTGCGATTTTTGGTTTTTGAGTTAGAGCATTTAAAAAAAATTGTAATTTGTAAAAACGTGATTTTGCGTAAAATTTCCCGTTTTTTTCGTAATTTTTTCGATTTTTTTAAAAAGTATTGAAAAAGTTGGATTTTTGACTCACCAAAGTTCCATCTACATTCACTTTCCTTTCAGGAAAGTTGCTACATAAGCAAATCGAAGCATTTTTACTGCCAAAAAAGGTGTCGTCAGACACAAAAAAAAAGTAAAAAATTAAAAATTAAAATTAAAAATTAAAAAAAAAAAAACACACATCATTGTAAAATTTCAGAATATTATAATGATTCTAAATAAATTGTTTATTTATTAATATATTGGTATTTTAAAATAGCATTGTAGTTTTTATTATTAGTAAGCATATTAATACATTTAAATATGTATAACTCACATTCAGATGCATTACAGATGTATATGTCTGACTTGTTCTACAGCTATTCGTGTGGGAAAGAACTCCGTGTTGTGTTATGATTAATTTCCACGAAGCATAATTTATACTGAAAAGATCTATAAAGAGTGGGGTGATGAAAATATCTACGTCTATTTTGAGCATCCAATGGTCTTCCAGTTTGCTGTCGGTTTTTTGCGTCATAGTTATTGAAAAAATTAAGTTACCTACGGAAAAAAATCGCACCACTTTATACGTAATTATAAGTTTACGTGTAAAAAATAAAAAATTACCATAATACCAAGAGTACTGTCATATTTTAATTTATATTGATCATAAAATTAAAAATTAAAAACAATAATAAATAAATACAATATGAGACAAATTAATACAAAATCAAAAATAATAATATTCACCATGTTATTGAAAAATTAATTTAAAATGTTAAGCCATTACTGGTTTTTAACGTCAAAAAGTATAGTTTACTAATAATTTGCAATAGTCATAATAATAATAGCAATATTATTGCGTAGGATTTGCAATGTGACAAAATATCGCTGATGCACGTGTCTCGAATTCACGCGTTTCAGTGAGTATAGGGTGGTGTAACGCAATATAAATACTCAATAATTTACTTAGAATAAAATATTATATTTTACATTATTTGATGTTCGATAAAAAAATAAATAGTTTCTTAACTACTAAAAACTGACGAGAAACCGTTTTCTTTAACAATTTATCATTGCCTTTGTTTTGCTTATTGACAGGAAACGTTCAATACTTGTAGGGTTTGTTTGTAATAGGCCGGCGGGTGCAGTCACCGGGCCGCGAAACTAGGCGACAAGACCCTTACCAATACCTCTGTAACGCGAACAGGCTATTTTCTGATCGGCATCGATGTGAATAACGCGCGGCCATCGGGAATATGTAAAACATTTAATAATAGAACATTTGATGAATATATATCTGAGATAGCTCATAACTTATAATTATTTTCACTTATTATTTTTTAAAATTTATTATTATTGTTACATATATTATTTGTACAGTGAAACCTCTATTAATGGACACCTCTCAACAGTGGACCCTTCCCAATAGTGGACACTTCTAAATTCCCCGGAAAAAATGTATGCGCATAATAGGAGTTATAACCTCTTAGTAGTGGACACTCCTAATAGTGGACGTGGACACAATAAACTGGTACCAAATTAAAAATTACCTATCATAAATGGACACAATAAATGTACATATCGAAAACGTACATATTAAAAACACTATATTTATCTGTTATATATTCGTTCATATTTTATCTTATCTTAATGGTTTCCCTATTCGAAAAATTACAATTTGAACTGTATGTTGTGGGTGTTTTATTAACAAAAAGAATAAAAAGGAAAGAACAAAGTTTATCGAAATGATAATGAATTAGTTTATTACTTTGAATTTGAAACACACTGTTTAAAAACGTACAATAAAATAAAACCAAAAGAAGACAACGGACGGTTGCGCGACGATGGAAAAGAGGGGAGCCGAGGTGTGATTATGGCAGCCGATACAATGCCGGAATAAGTCCAACTATTGCACCATTGGTCGTCAAATAAACCGTTCGACTGGTTCGGGTTATCCGTATACGTGCACTGCGTGAGTCAGCCCAGGGTGGGTCTCACTACAGTGCAAGTAAGGGACTGGTCTCTGAATTTTTTTAATTTTACTTAATCATTAAACATTTTTATAAGCATTTTTATACTACATACATATATTTTTAATACATACATACATATACATATACATACATATTTATATTATAATATATATAATAAATAATAAATTAATATTTCAATGTATATGTTCATATGTATACAGTGTACATATAGCCCATTTCCTATAGTGTCTCCCTATAGTGGACATTTAGTAATTTTTTGAAAATGTCCACTAAGTAAAGGTTTTCTCAATAGTGGACAACTCTCTATAGTGGACAATTTTTAATTCCCCGTGGCTGTCCACTATATAGAGGTTTCACTGTACACATATTATTATTTAAAACTTATAATTATTGTCACATATATTATTTTTACACCTATTATTTTTTTAAATTTATAATTATTGTCACATATATTAAATTCAAAATTATGACCAAATATTTTTTTTACATAAAATACATATTATATTGAAAACGACTAATTTACCGAACGACCAATTCACCAAACGACCAATTTCAGACGACCAATTGACTGTACCCCGAAGCAATGTGATAAACAGTTCCGGGACCGTCGTCGGTTCAAAAAAAAAAAATTTGTAATTCATTCTGTCTATTTTGCCCTTGTATCCACTTAGACACAATTACGATTTAGATAAAATATGATTCCATCAATTTTATAATTAGTTAGTGAATATTTATATTTTAATTTGATATTATAACTTTACTGTTGTTACAATCACAACAAAAATAGACATGTCAAAGAAAAAGCCCTTCAAAACGTACAAAAACCCAATTTAATAATTACTAAATTATCAATATTTTTTAAAAAATATCATACAAATGTGTTGTATCCACTTATATATTTATATGTGTGTGTGTGTGTGTGTGAACAATTATATGTAATTACAATACTGCAATATTAAAATTTGACACGTTTCAGTAGTCAAAGGTAAATAACCCTCACGAGATGTACTTTGCGTATATTGTAATAATACAACTGGTAACTATGCGATGTCAAGTTCAATAACTTCATTTTTCCAACCAAGAATGACAAAATACTAGTCGTGTAAGTATGTGCACGTGCGCACAGTGGCTGTACAGTTGAAAAACAGAACGATACAATTTGATTAATTTTTTCACACATTATTCAATGGCATATTGTAAATAATATATACATATAAGATACGACTATTGTTAAAATGCCATACAATGTATTATATTATAATATATTCTTTGGCACTAATTATTTTCAATCCGTGCGTAGCAGTGCGACGTAAGTGTTTAATGAAGAATCCTTAGAACGAAATTTATTAGGTATCGATTTTTCAATTAGATTTGTTCAAAACAAAAATATAAAGTAATTATATATATATATTTATTTATATGTATAAAGAAAGAAATAGGGAGAGAGAGAGAGAGAGAGAGAGAGAGAGAGAGACGTATATAACTGCACGTTGCTCGCAGCCACTATTATAGTATGCAACGTGCTGGCATATATTGTGTATGTTAACCTGCGGCCGATCGATTCGATACATTCGATTCGATACGCATTAGATGACGATAATGATGATGATGATTATGATGATGGTAATAACGTGGTGTTCTTTTTATACAAAATCATAATATACTTACAATAATATTAAAGTCATGTATGTCGATAGTTCTACAGTTAAGTATTGGCGGGAGATGATTATGTAGTCTTACTCGTCCCGGAGTTATAAATAAGCCATAGCATCATTTAAACAATTTTGTTTATTAAGTATCTCTGTAACTAAATCACCTACGAAAAGTCACTGAGAGAAGAATTCGTTTAAAAATGATTTTTTTACAATCGGTAAGAATATTATTAGTTAATTATTTTAATAGTTACCTCTACTAATACGACCCAATATCGATGATGTTTAAGATATGAAACCATGTAGTCAGGTTACATGCATATATCTGAAATAAAGTCAACATTTTGTATTTGTGAAAAAAAAAATCTTATACAAATAATAATAATAATAATTATAATAAATATTAAAACACCTAATATATGGCTTAATATATTTATTATAGTTAATTTAAAATGTATAATTAAAAAATAATTACTTATTTGTTGAAATTGGATTTGTGGTTTCATAACTTAAACACCGATTCTATCATTATATGATGCAAAAATAAATTGAGTAAATAATGATAATAAAATTATAATAACTTAGAAAAGCCCATAGTTTTCTTATTATTTAAATAAAAAAATTATCGTGAAAATATTTATTCAACTTTTAAGATATTTACATTTATATATACATTTAAATTAGTGTATTAAAATTATTCCAAATATTTTTGTAAATTGAAATCGGTGGAATTTTTGGTTTACACAAAATTATATAATTATTAATTTAAAAATCGAAAAATTGTTGTTAATATGTACACTAGAGCAATGTTTCCCAACCTATGGGTCGCTTTTCGTTAACTAATGACAAGAAAAATATTTTAGTTATCAAAATATAACTATACATTTATTAGAATTCAATTTTGCAGTATAACATTAATATATATATTTAATAATTATAATATATTATAATAAAGTAGGTATATTAGGTTTTTTTTTTTTTTTTTGAGCCGTCTACCCAACGCAAAAATAAATATATGGGTCACTTTGACATAAAGTTTGGGAAAAACTGCATAAGAGTAAACTGAGGTAAATGTATTATTACTTTGAATAATTAAGTTTTGATAAATCTTTACATACAACTTAGAAATATTTTGGATTTTGAGGTATTTTAAATATTAATGAATAAAGTTTCTTTACATTTAGTAACAGCTAAATAAGTAATATTAAGATTACAGTTTAGTCGAATAATAGATTAAGAAATCAGTATGTTAAATAAATTACATATATCGAAAAAAATGAATATTTTCTGTTTTTATTTTAGAACATAATATATAATTTTATGTTTATTTATTAATTTATTTAAAAAATGTCACTGAAAATGATGAATAATGTAATTTGAAATGCTTATATAGTAAACTATTTATTCGATGATGAAATATTCTAAGAATTTCAACGCGTGATACAATATAAGTTCACGTTTTCAATCACATTTTTAATAAAATGTTTTGTTCGAGTACGTACGTAACGTTGAACGTGAGCTGTTTCATCACGTGCATAAATAATATAATATACGAGGTTATGAAGGTATGAAGTAGGTATGAAGTTTGTATTAAGCGTGATCAAACCATATTTTGTTTTTTTTTTTTTTTTACAAAATTGTTCAATTAAATTGAAAATAAAATATTTTTTTCAGTTTTATTTTGTAATTAATGTAGTAATATTTCTTACACTATATTCTTTGTATAAATAATTTAAATTAGATTTATATTTATATTTTTTGATAATAAACGCCATTAAAATGGACTTAATACAGAAAATACATTGCTTAATAACTAAATAAGTATACAAATTATATGATTATATATTTATTAATTACATAATAAATTTAATTAATTATAATATGAATATAGATTTTACACTGGTTGGTCTCTTATTGAAAACATCAAAATATTTTAATAATATGCTTATAATATTAGTATTAAATTAATATACTAATAATTTTATTAATAAAATGTAATAAGAGATTTATTTAAAAAAAAATTTTAATGCAGTAGAAATAATTGTTATTGTTATAAATTCATTTTGTTGTTATTTATAACAAGTGATTTTTTCTGGTAAAAATTGGTCAATAGGCTTCATCTACATTATAATATTACAGACTAATAGCAATTATAATATTATTAAAATCTCCTATACATATTGTACTTTACAAATATTAGAACAACAATTATCTAATAGGCGTCTATACTAATACATAATGATGTTTGTGTATTATGATAGGTCATTATAACATGTGTATTCATTATGACACAGTGTCGTCATATTTCAACCGGTAATCAATAATAATTTGTACGTTTGCAGTTATGTCTGTGGTTAACTACGTTGGTTTTAGTAGTATCTGGCCAGTATTACATAAACCCACAAATACAACAAGTTCCGATCAAACCATATCCGTATGCTTATCAATATTACAAGGCACCAACACCAACAGAAATCATAATACCACCGACTACACGATATTTAACAGGTTACGACGTTGTGAATTCATACGAACCCGTCGAAAAGCATGGTTATAAATATTCATATTAGAACATTTATATTAAAATACAGTAATTACTATGTTATGCATTAAATTACATAATATATATATATATATATATATATATATATATACATTAAGTATATGTATATATTTTATTTAAGTTATTTTTAATTGTACAATCTACCTATATTATGGATGTTATATTATTAATTATTTTAATTTTTATAAATATGATGTAGAACCTAATATATTTTATAAACACATTTTTATACTACAGTTTTTTTCTGAGTACAATTTTATAATTTTAACCGTTAATCTAGCTCTTTAATACTTTTGTATTATTTTATTTTTTTTAGTAAACTAGAAATTTTAAATATTATTTTATTCTATTTTAAGTACTAATATTAATTATAGATAGTTTTCAATGACATAAAGACAGGGACCATAAAATTACTTTAGGTTTTAATTATTACACATTATATAAAAAAAGTATCTTAATCATAGTATGCTTAAATTCATATAAATATAATTTATCAAAAATATATTAACGAATATTTTTAACAATTTCTCACTATAGTTTTGGTATGTGATGAAATAATTGACAACATTTTAAAATTTTAAAACCATTACATAATGATAAATTACATTGGTAGTTTTTTATTATAAGACGCTATAGCTTGATAGGTAAATGTTATAGAAATATAAATTGAATGCTATACAAATAAGTTAACACGTGCACGTGTATCAAAAACAACAACAGCTATAATAATGGGCCTACTAAGTGCTGAATGTTAATTTTAGCATTGTAATAAAGTTAAACAATATTTCTTTGTCGAAAGTTTTAAAATAAACGAAAAAAAGCAATTTATTTTATTCAAAACTAACCTCTAAACGGTTTATACGTTTTAAATTTTTCTATATTTGTGTTTATAGAAATTTTCTTCTGAAATAGAACAATTTTTAGATTCTGAACGGAGTGATAGAATCTATTGGTTTTACAATGATGTGTGTTTTTTTAGATTCTGAACGGAGTGAAGAATGTATTGATTTTACAATGATGTGTGTTTTTTTTTTTTTTTTTTTGTGTCTGTCGACACGATTTGGGGCAGTAAAAATGATTCGATTGCCTTAAGTAGCAACTTTTCTGAAAGGAAAGTGAATCTAGTTGGTACTTTGGTGGATCAAAAGTAAAAAATTTTCAATATTTTTTAAATGCGACGGGAAAAACCCTAAAAAAATAAGGGAAAAACGGGAGTATTTACGCAAAACCAGTTTTCGACAAAATCAAATTTTTTATTTTGCTATTACTCAAAAACTAATCGATGTAAATACTTAAAATATTCACCAAATATTAAGATTAGCGTTCTCTATACACCGTTAAATTTTCAAAGTATTTTGACTTTTATTGAGTTATTTATAGACAATTGAAATTTTTAATTTTTTTTTTTTTAAAATAACGATAAAATTTTTTTGGCCGGCCAGAAAATCTTGAAAATTTAATACAAGGTTTCTTATAAGATGTTCCTTAACTGATAAAAAAAAATCTAAAATCGTAAGACACAATTTTTTTTTATAAGTGCTCAAAGTTCCAATTTATACGAAATATGTAAAAATTGCGAAAATTTGCAAGTTATTTTGTAGATAAAAATTCATAAAATTTTTTCTGTTCATATTTAAAGTTCAAAATTTTCACACTAGGTTATCTATAAGCTACTCTACAAAAATCTTTAAAAAAATTTCTACTGGACTTAGAGGAAAAAATTTTATGACTGTTTGAAATTTAAATATTTACGAAATTGCATAAAATAGCGATTTATTCTCAAACGATTTTAAATATTTGTTATAATTCAAAATTTTTTTTTATAAACATTTTTACAGCGTATATTGACATAGAATTACATCTTAAATATAATATAATGTATAATATTCTTGACTGACAAATGATATCGGTTTTTTTAAAATGCTCTAACTCAAAAATCAAAAATAGCAACAACTTGAAATATTCACCAAATCTTTATATTGACGTTCTCTATACATGTTTAAGTTTTCAAAGTATTTTGACATATTTTGACTTATTTAAAGACAATTTAAATTTTCGGTTTTTCTAAATTTTTTGTTTCAAAATAAAATATACTTATTACAATATTTATAAATTACATTGTATTATATTCTAGACAAATATATGATCTCCGTTCAGAATCGTTTTTCGTATACAATGATACCTATCATTGAATTCAAATTTAACAAATCCATTATAATAACCTATCCTATGAAGAGTCGCACTTCATCCCCAAGTGTACAGCAGAGCGAGATCCATCCGGTTCTTTTAGATTCTGAACGGAGTGAAGAATGTATTGATTTTACAATGATGTGTGTTTTTTTTTTTTTTTTTTTTTTTTTGTGTCTGTCGACACGTTTTGGGGCAGTAAAAATGCTTCGATTGCCTTATGTAGCAACTTTTCTGAAAGGAAAGTGAATCTAGTTGGTACTTTGGTGGATCAAAAGTAAAAAATTTTCAATATTTTTTAAATGCGACGGGAAAAACCATAAAAAAATTTGGGAAAAACGGGAGTTTTTACGCAAAACCAGTTTTCGACATAATCAAATTTTTTATTTTGCTATAACTCAAAAACTAATCGATGTAAATACTTGAAATTTTCACTAAATGTTAAGATTAGCGTTCTCTATACACCATTACATTTTCAAAGTATTTTGACTTTTATGAAGCTATTTATAGACAATTGAAATTTTCAATATTTTTAAGTATTTTTTTTTTAAATAACGATAAAATTTTTTTGGCTGCCTAGAAAATCTTGAAAATTTAATACAAGGTTTCTTATAAGTTGTTCCTTAACTGATAAAAAAAAATCTAAAATCATATGTCACAATTTTTTTTTATAAGTGATCAAAGTTCCAATTTATACGAAATATGTAAAAATCACGATAATTTGCAAGTTATTTTGTAGATAAAAATTCATAAAATTTTTTCTGTTCATACTTAAGGTTCAAAATTTTAACACGAGGTTATGTATAAGCTACTCTTCAAAAATCTTTAAAAAAATTTCTACCGGAATTAGAGGAAAAAATTTTATGACTGTTTGAAATTTAAATATTTACGAAATTGCATAAAATAGCGATTTATTCTCAAACGATTTTAAATATTTTTTATAATTCAAAAAGTGTAAGTCGCAGATTTTTGAAATTTCTACCAGCTGTTAAGATTGGTATTTCCTTTATGTCATATTTTTTTCAAAATATTTTATTGATTTTTAAGCTACTTATAGGCATTTAAAATATTCGATTTTTTTACATTTTTTTTTATAATCGGTAATAAAAAAAATTTGGCTCGTACAAAATACTTGAAAATTTAATAGAAGATTCCACAGAAGTAGTTCTTAAAGTCATTCAAAAATTATTAAAATCCATAGGCACAATTTTTTTTTATAAGCGTTTGAACAGCGAATATTGACAAAAAATTACATGTAAAATATAATATACTGTATAATATTCTAGACTGACAAAGATATCGGTTTTTTTTAAAATGCTCTAACTCAAAAATGAAAAACCGCAACAACTTGAAATTTTCACCAAATCTTTATATTGACGTTCTCTATACATGGTTAAGATTTCAAAGTATTTTGACATATTTTGACTTATTTATAGACAATTTAAATTTTCGATTTTTGTTAAATTTTTGTTTTTAAACATCTATAAAATTTAATTGATTGAGCGAAAACTCTTGAACATTTTATACTAGGTTTATAATAAGTTAAACTTATCGTAACTAAAAAATATCGGTGATCGGTAAACTCAATTTTTTTTTATAAGCCCTTAATTCTCAAATTTGTATAAAATGTGTAAAAATCACGATAATTTGCAAGTTATTTTGTAGATAAGAATTCATAAAATTTTTTTTGTTCATACTTAAGGTTCAAAATTTTAACACTAGGTTATCTATGAGCTACTCTTCAAAAATCTTTAAAAAAATTTCTACCGGACTAAGAGGAAAAAATTGTATGACTGTTTGAAATTTAAATATTTACGAAATTGCATAAAATAGCGATTTATTCTCAGACGATTTTAAATATTTGTTATAATTCAAAAAGTATAAGTCGCAGATTTTTGAAATTTCTACCAGCTGTTAAGATTGGTATTTCTTTTATGCAATATTTTTTTCAAAATATTATATTGATTTTTAAGCCACTTATAGTCATTTAAAATATTCGATTTTTTTACATTTTATTTTTATAATCGGTGATAAAAAAAATTTGGCTTCTACAAAATACTTGAAAATTTAATCGAAGATTCCACAGAAGTAGTTCTTAATGTCATTCAAAAATTATTAAAATCCATAGGCACAATTTTTTTTTATAAGCGTTTGAACATCGAATATTGACATAAAATTACATGTAAAATATAATATAATGTAGAATGTTCTAGACTGACAAATGATATCGGTTTTTTTAAAATGCCCTAACTCAAAAACGAAAAACCGCAACAACTTAAAATTATCATTAAATCTTTATATTGACGTTTTCTATACATGGTTAAAATTTCAAAGTATTTTGACATATTTTGACTTATTTATAGACAATTTAAATTTTCGGTTTTTCTAAATTTTTCGTTTAAAAATAAAATATACTTATATAATATTTATAAATAACATTGTATTATATTCTAGACTAACATATGAACTCCGTTCAGAATCGTTATTCGTATACAATGATATCTATCATTGCATTCAAATTTAACAAATCCATTATAATAATGACCTATCCTATAAGCGAGGTGCACTCCACCCCTAACTGTACAGCAGAGCGAGGCCCATCCGGTTCTTTTTTATTATTAAATACTTAAATAATTTTATAAACTACATTATTATATTAAACTGTATTATAAACTTATAATTTATTATAATTTCAATGGTATCAGCAAGTCGATGACTCATATAACGAATGTGGTGTTGCTGAAATATACTTCCGAGTTGATAGTGTAAATAACGTTTCAACCTTCCACATTGTTAGGGGGAAATCCGTTGTGTTCAAGGTGTAACCTATATAATTTTTATCACGTTGAATAATTGAAGGGCTCACTGCAACAACAAGGCAAGTCCACTTTTTTTGAAAATTGGTTTTTGATTGCTTAGAATGCATCACGGTCATTACTGTACAAAAACAAGGTATGTTCGATCGTTGTTTACGGAGATAACGTGCAAATGGACTTGCCTTGGTTAATATTTTATGGTCAAAAACAAGACAAGTCCGGACTTACCTTGTTTTTGTAGCTAATATTATATTGGTCATACTGTAATATTGTTATCATATATTTTGAATTATTTTCTGCTTTATAACAATATTTATTTATTTATTTATAATATCTTCCTTTAGTATACTACACTATTGTTTTGTTATTTAGTATTTTATTTGATTTAATAAATTTTTATTTAATGTAATAAATAATTGACTAATAGGTATTTAGTTTTAACTGTTGAGTTTATATAAATATAATGGATCCTTCTAATATTGTCAAGTCTCTAGAATACGATACCGACTTTTCTTCACTGCTAAATTGTTTTCCATTATAGGTTGAAAAACATGATTATGTAAAATCACTATTCTTTCTTATAATATATTATTATTTTTGAAAACATTTAAAACCTATTATTTTATATTATGGTAAATAAAACAAATTAATATGAAAAAAAAATATTAAACCTATTTTATGATCAAAAAGTCATGCAAGACCACATCAAAATAATGAACATCAACATCATTATACTCCATGTTGTTAAAATCAGAACAAAATATTATTCAATATTTAAATATTATTACTGTTGAAAATCACTTATATTTATTATTGCTTTTAAGACTTTTTTTTTTTTACTTAATAATAATTAAAAAATTGAAAATACATTTATATTTTATGAGCAAGAACCCGGGCAAGTCCATATCTTTCAAACTTCAAGAATATGTATGCATTAGAAAAAAAATATATTAAGACATGATAGTATGACAACAATGTGTGTGTACTACTCAATATAATTTTTTTTTATCAAAATACATTTAGTTTTCATTTTCAATTGGCTAATACAATATATTTCCTTCTCCTGAATATATTTCAAAAGTGTACTTGCTTTGTTGTTGCAGTGATTCCTTCAATTGCATCTATTCACCCATCACATATAGTTGATTGACTGTATAAGGAATATTTTGCTGATATTACACATCGGAACCTACTAAAATACATTCGGCCACTTTCCACATATGTTATGCTTATACGCCATGTGGAAGAAACGAAATAAATATTCTTCATTTAGCACGAAGAATTTTTTAAATTTTTTTTTTTTTTAGCATCTTATAAACTTCTAACGTTCGATATACATTTACTTACGACTGTATGCTAACTAGAAGCATAATTAGACTCGATATCAAATATTTTCAAAATAATTTTCATTTATATGATAATATATACACTAAATGCATTATCGATCTAATATCATATTGTTACTAATAGTTGAAATACAATTTATAACATCCATCAAAACTTTGCGGTTTGATAATAATTATCAAAAATGTAAAAATGTATTTTAAATAAATTAATATACTTCTTACAATTTCTTTACGAACGTAAGCCATTAAAAAAAAAAAAACGATAAAATATGACACTCCTCGTGAATAATATTTCTTGGCAATAATCGATAAGAAATTAATAAATTGTTTGATTATGACATTAAGCATCACGTACAAAGTTAAAGATCAAAGAAAATAATTTAATATAGTATTTTTTAATAACAACGTGATTGAGCTCAACGTGTTATGTAGTTTCAGTTTAAATCTAAAAACGGCGTATTGTATGGGCAATTTTAATTACATAACTGCTATAGAAGTATCTATAATATATTAAAGAGCGTCACGTGCCAACAAATTTAAGATCAAAGAAAATAATCCAAGGTAGTATATCTCAATTCCAACGTGATAGAGCTCGACATGTTATGTAGTTTCAGTTTAAATCTACTGTATGGACAATTAGAGTTACTGAACTACTATCATTAAAATTATAAACAAATATAATTTACAATATAAAAATGACTATCTATCTATAATAAGAATCCATTATTAAGGGGACTGGAGCAGCAAACGATCTTAACGCTTTTAGACCAATAAGCTGGAGTAAATTCACCTAGTTCTGGTCGTTCAATTTTAATTTTAAAAATACATCTGAATTCTTTGACTTATTTTTTCTATGTTTTGTAGGAAACGCAATTTTATTTTTCGTTTTAAGTTATTAATTTTTCTTATGTTAGTTTTTTAACAATGTGCACATTTTAAATGTATCATACTAAATAACTAAAAATTTTAATCGAAAATTGGTTTCCTACAAAACACAGAAGAGAAGCCAAATATTGTAAATATTTTTTCAAAATCAAAATTGGACTACAGGAACTAGGTAAATTTTACTCCAGCTTTTTAGCAGTTTTTTATTAGTTTGGAAAAAGAAAACGATTATTCATACGATTTATGTCGACATGTGTATGCTCGTATGAGAATTAGTGAATTCTCGGAACAGCGATAACGATCATTGCACAGTACGGCGGAGACCACCGACACAATAATTATCCATCGAAAACAAAAATTATTTCGAAAATTATTATTAAAATTGACAAACGATAACACCGACATTGGGAAATAAATTATTATTTATTTGATTCTCAAGTCAAGTCTAGTGAACTCTCGTCGATCGTTATATTAGTTTATTTGTATAAAATACCTGTGTCCTCATTAAAATGAAAGAAGATTGGCGAATCAATAAAAAGGCTCGACCGAAGGTGTCTGCACCCCGGAAAAAACAAAGACATAATTTGATGAACTTAATAAAAAAGTCAAAAAAACAGGAAAACCTTATACATGATGTTACTAATGATCAGGTAATTATAATTATTAGTTATTAGTTGCTAATAAGTAGGGAACGGATTTTGTTGTAATAAAAAAAAATCATTATATGTACCAATTTTTCTTAAAATATGGAATAAAAAATCCTAAATATGTAAATATCGAAAAAAATTTATGAGTATTAAAAATTACAAAATAAAATATTTTAATTATATAAATATTAAGTAATAGTAATACAAATGATATAGGTATACAAAACAATGAGTATTATTCTGGAACAAAGCAATGAACAACAACATATTGCTGAAGGCTTAACAAATAAAAAATTGCGACGGTTTGGTCGAAGAAGAAATGCGTATGTAAAGTAATTTTTTAAATTGATATTTTGCATCAGTGAATTTGCTTTTTCAATCGGTGTTATGGAGCTTTTAATATTTATCGTCGTCAAAAATCAATACAAAAATAAAAAATTACATAAAATATGTACTTTTTTACCAAATATTTAAAAATATGTAAAATAAATTTAGGTTTATTCAATTAGAATAATCTAAATCGTACAAATTTTTTATCAGATTTAAAATATATCATTCCTGCAATAAAAATATGTATTTACAATAAAATCCGTTCCCTACTAATAAGTATACGTTCTAAATTATAATAGTTATACACTTTAGTTCAATAAGTATACATAGGAAAACATAATTTACGAGTCATAAAATATGAATACATTCTAGATATTATTATTATAGAGTACTGATTTAGATATCACGGATTCCATTTATCCGCAGGCAGCAGAAAATACTGTATCATACGACATAAGGAATGAAACATTATTATCAGAGATATCAAACAATGATGAAACGCACAACGACTCGTAAGTTTACTAAATAAATGTGTTATAATTGTAGATTATTTTTATAAAATAAAAAAGTAGGTAGGGGTTTAAAAATTGTAATTATTTTATAATACATATTTATATATTTATATATATCACCAATTTTAAGTGAAGTACAGAACTATTGAAATATGGTTAAATCTAAATAAATAAAACTAAGTCGGGTTGTCGCGGTCGTTATCGCAACGGATGGGCAGCTTTTGCCAGACCGTGAACGCGAACACACCGCAATTATATTTGTTATTTATTAATTAATAAAAGTGTTAAATATAATTTAACTCACGAGTCAAATTATTCATTCCGTCCTGACACCTACATTTGGTGCAGTCGAAAAAGGAGTAAGGTAAGTGCTAGTTTTAATAAAAATAATTTCATGTAAATTAAAGAAAATTAGCACATATCGGGTTAAAAGAACCTACAATAGGTGTCCTGATCATACCGGTTCCTAATAGTTTTATTCTAATTTTTATTTTAAATAAAATATTAAGGGCTTATCCAATCTAAGGTGGAAAATTTCGCAAAGTTTGCGAAATTTTAGAGTAATTCCTACAGATCTAAACTTGGTTTAGGCTATATATAGATTGGAAAGTACATCTCTGTCAGTCGATATCCCTATTTGCGGTAATCTCGTACAGTTACTATCGATATTTTAACTAGGTAGATAGCAGTTAAATTTTATACATCACAATGACAATCAAATGCATTGGTGAATTAAATATTGTCGATATAAACAGGGAGTTATCGAAGCGTGGCATTGAGACCGGGGGTCCAAGGCCGATAGAATCCTAAAACTTGAGAAGTATATTCGAGCCAAGGAAGGTATGGATCCCAGATCAGCACGGTTTGAGGTGACTGATATGACGTCAGCCCAAGTGCCGGAAGAAAAAACATCAGAGATTCAAAGTGAAGAGGATGAGGTCAACTCTGAAAAGAGTTTGATAAACCATTTTATGGGACAGATGTTAGATAGGCTGGAGGGGTTGGAAATTACGGTTTACAAACAGCAGCTGACAATCACTACTTTCAGCGAGAGCGTGGAACGCTTGGAGCGGGAGTTATCCGAAGAAAAGCTGAGGTCGACCGAACGGGTGGAGCAAGCAAGTTGCTCATGCCGTGGGAAACCATCCACCAACGTTATATCCGGTGCAAATCAAATTTGCCCGGACGAAAGTCAAAATCGTCCGGTGAAAACTCAGGGAGTGAGTTTGGAAAATCGATGGGCCAACATACGGAACAGGCTGTCCGGAAAAAACTCACGAAATCGGAGTTTTTCCGGAGTTTCCGATAACCAGTCCGGAGTGTCTAGTGAAAAGACCGGAATCTACGGGGATCTGTCCGGAGTGTCCGGCGAAGTGTCCGGTAGAAGTCATGGGAAAACGTTATGGAGTAGTTTTTCCGGAGTAAAATACGTGCATTTCCATGATAGCTTACTCATTCCCCAAAATGAGTTGAATATGGCCCGTGCGTCGATACCAGAGTTTGCCGGTAAAAAAGAGGAAGATCCAGTGCAGTTTTTACTCCAGGCCGAGGCAATTTTTGAGGAAACTGGAATCCACATGGCTAGATGAGTAACCGTTTTGGCTACTCAGCTGAAGGCGCAGGCAGGAACATGGTGGAGAACCATGAAAGCGTTGGACTTGCCATGGCAAGAGTTCAAATCTGAACTGCTGGAAAAGTTCAATGGGGACGAGTTTCAGTCGAGTCTACAATCAGAACTGTTGAACACCGCTCAGACCAAGACCGAAACACTGGAGGAGTATGTCCTACACAAGTACCAGTTGTATCGGAGGTTAAACCTTGGTTTGACAGAAGAAGCGGTGGTAATAACAGTAATCGGACTCATGCGTGATGAATTTAGAATTCATGCACGTATTCAACGATTGAAATTGTTCAGTGAATTACGAGCGCTAGCCCATGTACTAGATGGTAGCAAGACTGTAATATCGGATGAGATGGGAGTGAGCACCAGCGGACCACCAAAGTTCAAATGGTTGGATAAAAGGAAAGCTGAGAATGCTGGGAAATCCCAAGTGCCGAATATGAAACAACGACTACCTTCGGAAGCAGGATGCAGGGTATGTGGTAGTCATGACCATTGGCAAGCTGCATGTCCAAAAAGAAAGTCGTAGTCGGGAAACGCCAAAATGACCGGCGGACCGCCGGGTCCCGGCCGGCCAGGAAGTAACCGACGAAAAAATCACGAGTCGTCCGAAGCGTGGTAAGCAACGGAGTTCACCTCAGGCAGTGATTAACGTCCGGTACAGGAACCAAAGTTTACAGGAATTGACCCGAACAAACGAACTTTCGGAGCGTTACAGACCGGAGACTCGGGAAAGGGTCCGAAGAAATCGGGCCAGAAGCGTTCTGAACCGAAGAAAACCGGTGAGAACAGAAATAGTCCGGAGAAAAACTTTGACCACCCGAAGATAACCTCCGGAGTGATGAGTTGTCCGGTGAAAATCATCGATTCTTCGAAAAAACACCGAAGAAAACACCTTAGCCACCCGAGAAAACCCATTGAAAGCGACATTCCGGTAAAAGAATCGCAGTTCGTGACAATGGACCGGGCCGATGGCGAATTGACAGATAGGTCATCTGACCACCCAGACAACAAACGGATAAAATCATCTAGGATTGGAAATGTTCCGGACAAAAATGAAAATCTAACCGAGGTGAGATATCTTTCCAAGAAAAATGTCACGGACAGTATTTCAAGTGATGCGGAACAAGATAAGTTAACACAGCAGTTGTTAATTTGTCCGGTCACATCCGAAGATTTTTCCGAGGAGTGTACTCCTTATCCACGGGAAAAGTGCAAGAGAAGAGACTCAGATACGGACTCAAAGTTTGAGTTAAGACAACGCTTCGCGGATCTGCGGACCAGAGCGTTAGAGTCTCCGGTCATTGCAACGGTCTCAACGGGGAAAACCAAGGTAACGGATGTCCCGTTACCGGCCATAGAACTAGAGCTTGCACTCGGGGCAGTATTAGCGCTATTGGACTCCCAGGCGGTGAGGACATACGTCAAACCGTGGGTGGCAAAGAAGTTTGGCCGGAGTTTGTCCGGATGGTGGACGGTTGGATCCGAAAAGTTACGGAGTTTTCCGAATTTCGGGCCCGGATAGTGAATATGGAAGTAAGCTTCAGGGCTGCAGTGTTAGACGACCTCATTGGAGATGTCTTCCTGGGCCATAATTTCCTCGTGGAGCAACAAGTCGCGTGGGACTATAATGGTTGCATAATCCACTTGGGGAAAGAAAGACGTGTTTCCGCGAGTTGGAGAAATCCAGTAACTCCGGTCACCGTAGAAGTGGACTTAACAACCACAGGTTTACCCGAAGGTGAGTACGGTATGCGGGTCAAAGAAGTTCTATGCCGATATCCGAAGGTTTTCTCCGGAGAAGTAGGCAGAACTCGGGTGATAGAGCATCAGATCCGTCTCAAGGATCCAAATCAGGTGGCTCTAAACGCTTACGGGTACTCCAGAGAGAAAAACGAGATGATTGCTGAAATGGTGCGAGACATGGAGGAACAGGGTTTCGTTGAACCTAGCATATCTCCATGGGCTGCACCGGTGGTACTCGTGAAGAAAAAAGATGGCTCACGTAGATTTTGCGTTGACTATCGCCGTCTCAACGTGCAGACGGAGTCGGACGCTCATCCGATGCCAGACCTCCACGACATGGTCCGAGGCATGGGTGGAGCAAAAATTTACAGCACCATGGACTTGAAGTCAGGATATTGGCAGGTGGGTCTCTCCCCAGAGACACGTCCACTTACGGCGTTTAGGACCCAAAGAGGATTATTTCAGTTTAGAGTAATGCCTTTTGGTCTTAAAAACGCCCCCACCACCTTCTACCGCTTGGTAAGCGAAGTCTTCCGTGGGTTAGTTGGTAAATTTGTGTTGGTTTATTTGGATGATATTGTGGTATACTCGGAGAGTCCTGATCAACATCTAAACCACTTGCAGAGAGTCTTGGAGAGACTGCAGTCTTATGGTCTGACGTGCCAACCAAAAAAATGTACATTCGGGGTGGCACAGATCAAATTCCTAGGTCACATCGTAGATGGAGAAGGAATTGACCGTGAGCCGGAAAAACTGAGAGCAATTCAGGAGTTACCGATTCCGAAGAAGGCGAAAGACGTGATGCAGGTGTTGGGTGTTTGTGGTTGGTACAGTCAGTTTGTACCGAACTACGCCGAGATCACATCGCCGCTCACCAGCTTACTGGCCAAAGGGACCAAATGGCGATGGTCGGAAGTAGAACAGGAGGCGTTCCGGAAGTTGAAGGAGTCTTTGGTGTCCGCACCACGGCTCTGCCCTCCTCTTCCGGGTAAGCCATTCAATCTACAGACCGACGCAAGCGAAGTCGGAGTTGGTGCCGTGCTCTTCCAGCGGGGGTAGAGTGGTGACAGGAAAATCATTTCCTACGCCATCAAAAACTTAATCCAGCACAGGGAAGATACTCGGCAGTCGATCTTGAATGTATAGCCATAGTTTGGGTGGTTGACAGGTTCAGGCCGTATCTTGAGTCTGGCAAGTTTATGTTATTCACAGATAACGCAGCACTTCGATGATTACAGCAAGCTCGCTGTACCAACAGCAAACTAACGCGACGGGCGTTACAACTCAGGGCTTTCGATTTTGAAATCCGGCACGTGCCCGGAGCAGAAAATGAAGCAGCCGATGCGCTATCCCGTTGTCCGGTGGGACCGAATACAGTGGACGAAGAATCGTTAGAGAAGAATATCCACGATCCCCCAGTGATTCGGGCCGGAGTGTTCGGTGAAATATTCGGAGTCTTCGGTGATCTGTCCGGCGTGTCTGGAGAATCCAGTGTGGGTGTCACCCAGTATGGAGCGATCCAGCCGAAGAGGGATGTCGGAATCGTTACATTGCAAGTTGTCCAAGAATGGCAATAGAACGATCCGAACATACGGGAGATAATTGCGAAACTCTCCGGAAATGGTGCAAGGTCGTCTTCGGAAGTTGTACGTCATTCGGAACAAGGTGTTGCACCGCCACTCTCGATCTATCGCGAATGGAGAAGAGGGGGTGGTCGTCCCAGCTGACAAGGCACAAATTCTGCTACAAAGGTTTCACGACCACGAAGTAGCGAATCACCCAAGGTGGAAAGAAACGTACCGAAGCATAAAGAGTCGTTTCTTCTGGGCCGGTATGCGTGAAGCAGTGCGTAACTACGTGCGGGCGTGCGACGTTTGTGCACGGGTAAAGCCACTGAACCGCAAACCAGAAGATCGAATGTGCACACGAGTCCCACGGCAACCTTGGGAAGTGCTGAGCGTCGATCTTATGGGTCCATACCCACTAACGCAACGGGGTAAGACCACAATTTTGGTAGTAACTGATTGTTACAGTCGCTGGGTAGAGGCTTATCCCTTAGGAAAGGCGACATCCAAAGCAATTGTGGACACATTTGAACGGGAGTTGTTCCCACGGTTTGGTTACCCGAGGGCATTATTGTCAGATAATGGCCCGCAGTTCATGTCAAAGGCGATGGGAGACGCACTTAAGAGGTGGGGAGTGGAAGGTTGGATGACTCCAATATACCACCCACGTGCCCACCCGGTAGAAAGGCGAAATCAAGAGTTAAAGAAAGGGTTGCGAACCTTACTTGTTGATAAGCCTCATCATCTGTGGGATGTCTACCTACCACACGTGTTGTTCTCCATAAAAAAATAGAGAGAACCGAAACACCGGACAGTCACCGGCCAAAATGATGTTCGGCCAGGAGATCATGGCCCCCGGAGATTGGCAGCTTGAGCGGGCCGAAGGTTCTCCGGACGCGGACAAAAATGGTCCGGGGTTGTCCGGAATAGAGCGGAACCCTCCGGTAGAAATCAAATATTCTCCGGTGGAACCAGATAATGCTCCGGTGACAGGGGGGGTCGACACGGTGGTGTCCAGCCCCGAAGTCCCCAGTACTCAGATACCTCCAGAATCCTCGGAAAGAAGTAATTTGTCAGTAGGGGATTGGGTATATTACAAAGCGCATCCGCAGTCAAATGCGGAGAAGCGATTTCACGCGGGTTTCGCCCCGAAATGGTTAGGTCCGGTAAAGTTGGGTAGATCACTAGGAACCGGAGTGTTCTTGACGGAGGGTAAACACCCTACTAAGTTACATGTCTCAGCGATGAAGCGAGCCGTAGGACCGTCAGAGAACATTAACTAACCATAACTTGTTTCAGATGGCAGAACGCGCCAATAACCCGGTACCTCGGAGCAACCGGTCATCCCGCGGCATGATTGCCACCCACGTGGGGAAGCTCTGGGCCATGGCCGGGCAGCTGCTCCGAGAAACCAGGAGGCTTTCCGGGGACGGACCGGAGGAACCGGTGAGCGGGTGGTCGGCTGAACGCGCGGCCACCGCGTCGTTCGGTCGGATCCTGGCCAGTGTTGGGAAATATCTAGATAAATAAGTTATCTAGATAAATATTATTTATATTTTATCTTATCTAGATAAATTTATACTCAGTTATCTTTATCTTCATCTAGATAAAAATCTTGTTATCTATGAGTACCAATCTAGATAATTTATTTAAATGGAATAAAAATAAAATTTGAAAATTTAAAATGTTTTTGAATTTTCATTTTTACATTTTTCTGTACATCATATACCTATTACACATATAATAACTGACAAGATGACAATCTTCTTATTAAGTTTATTTTAAAAAAAAAATATTTTATATTTTATGTTTATTAATGTTTGAAATGAGTTTAAAAAATGATATTTATTTTAAAATGTTTTTAATTATGAATTTTTTACCTAATATCTGTAGGCTGTAGTATCCTGAATATTTTCAAAATCAAACATGAAATTATCTCATATTTATCTAGATAATAATGTACTTATTTTTATCTTTATCTAGATAAAATTTAGAATAACTATCTTTATCTGTATCTAGATAAGAATTACTATAATCATCTTTATCTTTATCTAGATAAATTATTAGTTATCTATTCCCAACACTTATCCTGGCCAACCCAACGGTTTGGGCCCTTTTCGAGAGGGGGTTCGCCGAGGGGCGTCGGTCCACGCGGTCCAACACTCCTCGGCCAGAAGTCGCCAGGACTCGGGCTGGACCTCCGGGGCGTGTGCCGCCTCGCCGAGCACTATTCGCGTATCAGCGGTACGACGTCCGGGATAAGCGAGGCCGGTTTCAGCGGCCAGTGGTGCAGCCGCAAGCCCAGCAACCAGACGCGGAGACACCAGCCACACCGCCGGCAGAGTCACCGGAACAGCAGCCGGACCCACCGTCAGTCACGCCGCATCGGGTAACTCCACCAGCCGGCCCCCAGGAGCAACAGCTGGCCGTGGTGGAGCGTTGGATTGAGGCCATGGAGGTGTCAGCCGAAGCCCTGCACCCTAACCCGGAGTAGTTACGTTTTCGGATGCGTCTCGCGGACTTGTTATCGCAACGACCGCGGCGTCTCTATCGACGTCCGCGAACGCGCTACGAAAACCGGTCTGGCCGACGGCGGCGCCGCGCCAACGACACCGCCGCTGGGCGAAAGGACGGGCAGCTTTTGCCAGACCGTGAACGCGAACACACCGCAATTATATTTTTTATTTATTAATTAATAAAAGTGTTAAATATAATTTAACTCACGAGTCAAATTATTCATTCCGTCCTGACACCTACAGGGTTACACCATTAATAACTAGAGAACGGCTGGACTAATTGTAATTAGATTCTGAGTGAAATGAAGAATGTATTGGATTTGTGTGTTTTAATTAATTATTTTTTTTTTTTTTTATGCATAAAGACATTTTTTCGGGTAGAAATACTGCAGATCGTAAAAATAAATTTTGTTTCAAACAATTTTCGTAAAAATATTGTTAATATGACACAATATGAACACATTATATATTGATTTTAGGTATTTTGTTAGTGGTAGAAGAATTGTTGATATTGCATACTTTTTGAAATCGATTCAACGTATCAAACACAAAGGTTTTGATTGCGTATTTTCAGAAAACATGGTTTTGGTAAATAAAATAAGAAATGGATTTATCAGCAATTTCTTTTTTAAGTGTTCTATATGTGGAGTTATTGATAATATATACTCTGAAGATCCTGATAAGAAAGCTCTCAATATAAATATGTCAATCGCAGCCGCAACAATTAATACGGGACAGGAATATTCTCAATTAGAAGAATTTACAGCTATGCTAGACATGCCTTGTTATGCAAATAGTTCATAACAAAAATATCACGAAAAAGTGCATAATCATCTATTTGACGCTTCATTAGATGAAATTAAACTAGCTGGAATGGAAGAGGCAAAACTTGCTATAGAAAATGGAGAAGTGGTTGACCAAAGGCGTGCATTAGTGACAGTAGTGGCTGATGGTGCTTGGTCAAAAAGATCATATAAAACAAACTATAATGCCTCATCAGGAGTAGCATCAATTATAGGATATAGAACAAAAAAATGTTTATTCATGCACCGAAAAAAATATCATTAGTTATTTTAATAATATAGTATTGTCAACGGTTAACAACGTTTATATTGTCAACTGGAAAATATTTTATACAATTGGTCGTGTGAATTGTAGAAATAATACTAAATATTATCAATCAGAATATATATATTGTTGTTGTCAAATAATGCCAATTAATAAGATTATAATCAAATTTACAATATTATTATCGTTTTTAATGATTATGATAATAATTATTATAATATTGACAATAATTCTCATTTAATCGATAAGAATCTAATTCATTTTCAACGTCTATTCATTGATGTGTGTCCATATTACTCGTGTAGTTCATTTCGATATTCGATGGTTATGTGAACAAGTTGTTTCCTATTGTCTCAGTTTGTTTAGTTTGTCTCATTGTTAGTGTGAACTCAAGTTAAATAACAAACTAAAAGGTAAGTAAAAATGATATATTTTATTTGTAAAATGGTTGTTGGATATTTGCAAGCTTTAGTTGTTCATTATAAAATCATTCATATATTAAAACCGGATAGTGCTTATACATGCTTAGAAAATAATTGCTCTCAAACATTCGAATTCAATGACAACATAAGATCATTACTAGTGGATAATATCATTAATTATATAATAACAAATAAATTAACGATGTCAGTTAGTTTAGCTGATTGTATTGGCAAACAAATTGTTGCTATGTTCCCTTCAGAAGTAAAAGTAAGTATTTAGTATATCGTTTTGAATGAATTTATAAAATAAAAATTACAACATTTGTTAATAACCTATTTGAAACCTTAATTTTAGGATACATACTTTATGAAATATGAATCGAATAAAAATCCAAAGGGAAAACTCTATGCAAAGTTTTATAACTCTATGCGGACTTTAAAATCAAGTGGCTTAATATCTTCTAGTTCACGTATCGAAATTCCTAAGAGATTAAATAATCGAAAACATAATGCAAATTTTAGTAAGAATTTGTTTATGTTGTAACATATTATTTTGATTTAATGTATTGGTTGTAATCTGTCACAGATCCAGAAACGGATATCAATTATATCCTTGACCAAATTAGGCATGATACCAACTGTCCATTTCCTGACATGGAAAGAAACTGGAAAGCAACTACAAAGTATAGACTTAATGAAATCCAAAACGCTTTGAATATTAGTAACATACTTGAAAATTGGAACTGGTACACGAAACCTCTTGGATACAGACTGGTACACTTTATTATTTAACAGAATTTCATTATTATTGTATTTTTATTTTTAAGTTACTTCATATAAAACCATAATGCATTTTCTAGGTTGACATTGATTTCAATACATTGTATCCTCCTATCCCAAATTTGATGAATACGTTTGAAGATAAATCATCAAAAATTATGAAATTACTGAATGATAAAATTAAAGATACTTCTAGTCGAAAATTACTCGAAAGCATAAAGAATAATTCAAATATAAGTCAAAGTAATATTATACATAATTCAATATAATCAAAAGTGTCTGTTTTGATTTTTGTTTTTTAAAAGTAGTTTTTATCTCCCATTACAATAAATCAAAATCATATTGATAAAATTCCGGGTTGAATTGATAATATTGATCTTGTTGATATAGAGCCGACAATATATTACTATCATATTGATAATACTAATATTAATTATACAAATCTGGTAATTTCAACAATATATAGGTACTATCAATTTTAAAGTTAGGATTGTAATATTAACAGTAGAATATCGTTAAATTTATAATATAAATTATATAATTAACAATATTAAATTTGTTAATTGTACAATGCTGACTTTAAAATTAACAATATATATTGTTGAAATTACAAAATTTGTATAATTAACATTAGTATTATCAATATGATAGTAATATATTGTCAGCTCTATATCAACAAGATTATTATCAATTCAACCCGGAATTTTATTAATATGATTGTGATTTTTTTTTTGGTGTGAGTGTCCGAAATAAGTACTGTGTAATCTGTGATCGAGCCTCAAATACAAATAAAATACCTCGAGAACACAAATTTTACAAAAATTGGAACGGTACTTCTACTTTCATAGAGTAAGATATCATAGTTGAAGGATTTAAGGAAAGCATTTTAAAGCATAATATTGTGTATAATAAATTAATTGGTGATGGAGACAGCAGTGTCAGTAAAAAATTGCAACTCACTAAACCGTTTGGTCCAGATGTAATAATTCAAAAAATTGAATGTAGAAACTACATACTACGTAATTATATAAATAGAATGCGTGATATCGCAGGAAGAAGAAAAAGTAGCAGTGGGGAAATTGTACCCGGAGACCAACGAAATCTTTTGAGGAGTAATTTACAAAAACTTCGTTGTGCAGTTATTAAGGCAATCGAATATCGAAAAGAAATTATTGGATCACATAATGAAATAATTATATTGTAATTTGTTTTATTGTGTTATAATAGGTACCCTGATAATATAATAAATATTGTACAAAAAACAAAGTCACTAATATCAAACATCCGCCGTCTGTATTTCATTTGACTCTGATCTCCGATCCTGACTTTTTTTAAATTTGTTAATTGATTTTTTTATTTATAATAAATACTACTATAGTATATAATTTTTCTAGTACTAAATATTTTTGAACAATCAAAACAGATATGATAACGATAGGAAGTATGAGTATGAGTAAAAGAATATAACATAAAAATAAATAGTAATATAAAATGTTTATTCTGGTTAATATCGTAGTTCTCGGAATTTGTATTTAATCGATGGACGGCGGCGCAACAAACAAGATAATGGATTACACACACTAATGTTCATTTACTACTCACACACTCATAGTTCAAATGTAAAGGTCATATGAATTGCCTAAATATTACTCCTTAAAACATGCCATGCTACAGTCCCCTTAAGAGAAATAATATAATTATTTTGATATAATAAGGTACATGTAACATGCAGGGCGTACCAGAGATTATTAAAATGTAGGAGGATGTTATTTTATTTTAAAATAATTAACTCCAGTTTACGTGCGGTCTTCGTCGTGTGTACACCTTGTTAACGCCCGTCTTCTATTGTTTAATTATTTTCTGTATAAAACGGGCCTAAATGGATCAAAATTATACTTAACATTTCACCACAACGCCAGCATTTTTTTGCATAGAATAAAAAAAAACTCGCTATATGCAGTTCTTCTTTTTGTGAAAATGTATTAAAATGTTATAACAAAATATAATATAATATCACTATTTTGTCGAAACGTCGCCGTTATCGTTAAAACGGCCTTATCGTTACCGTCTCACGCGTGTCGTATTATCGCACGCTGGTTTCTAACTTTGACCGTGCATCGTTAAAAATTTAATTATATTTAATTATGCCACAATCTACATTTACTACGTCGCTTACGTCATCGTCATCAACAGCGAATTCCACTATCTCATTGATAGCCACAACGGCGGCCACAACAACCAACAATTATTATTCTTCTTCTTCTACTTCGCCTTCCTACCAACTATTTGGGGTCGGCCACCCTTGTCCTACACCTCCACTTTACTCGGTCAATCACATCTCCTCTGCACACACCGACAGCCCTCATGTCATTCTCCAAAGTCTCCAACCATCTCTTTTTTGGTCTTCCTCTTCCTCTTTTCCCTTCAACGTCCATCTTCATAACCACTCTTACTGCATTCGTTTCCTCTCGCCTCATCACATGCCCAAACCATCTCAGCCTATTTTCTCTCATCTTGTCCACAATTGGCGCTACACCAACACTACCTCTCACGTATTCATTCCTTATTCTATCTTCTCTTGTCACTCCACTCAACCATCTAAACATTCTCATTTCCGCGACACTCATACTTTGTTCTATTCTCCTGTTAACCGCCCAACACTCTGAACCATACAGCATAGTTGGTCTCACTACACTTTTATAAAATTTACCTTTCAGCCTAATTGGAATTCTCTTATCGCATAACACGCCCGATGCTTCTCTCCATTTCATCCACCCGCACTTAATCCTATGTTTTACATCAATGTCAAAGCCCCCGTCCTTTTGAACAAAAGATCCTAAATATTTAAAGCTCTCAACTTCACCTATCACATCACCATCTATTGTCAGTTGTCTCCTCATTCCTTCAACTTCTTGGTCTCTTTGTCCAAAATCATACTCAATATACTCAGTTTTATTTCTACTAATTCTCAATCCCTTTTCTTCGAGGGCTAACCTCCACTTATTTAACCTATTATTGACAACTTCTAGGTTTTCTCCTATCAGAACTATATCATCCGCAAACATCATACACCATGGTATCTCACCCTGTATCTCCTTTGAAACCTCATCCATTACCACTGAGAACAGGTAGGGGCTTAGAGCTGACCCCTGGTGCACACCTACTCCTATACTGAAACCTTCTGATACTCCACACCGACTCTTGACACTAGTACTCGACCCTTCATACATATCCTGGATCAAATTAACATACATTTTTGGGACATTTTTTCTCATTAATGCCCACCTTAAAACTTCCCTTGGCACCCTGTCATACGCCTTTTCTAAATCTATAAACACCATGCATAGTTTTTTATTCTTTTCTCTGTACTTCTCTACTAATTGCCTAACACAAAATAATGGCTCCATTGTCGATTTTCCTGGCATAACAACCAACAATTATTACGAGCAGATATTATAAACATGGAAGCTCCTGCGTCTACCAGTTGGGAAAAAGCACAATAAAAAAAAAAAAAGGAAAACAAAAAAAATCACTCCAGGGGGCCTATTCAGAAACTCATACGAATAGGATCCGTATACGAACGTTTCACACGATTCGTTTCCGTGTACGAACGAAAAATGGTATTCACAAAATCTATATATTCGTATACGAATCCGCATTCCCTATATTATCCGTACGAGTATAACATTCACATGACGAACAGCGGCAACATAGCAAATTATTGGGTTTCCCAAGAAAATATCATGGAAAACAATTTAAAATATATAAATAACATAGACATTATCATTGTTATCTATGTGATTTGCAATAATTTGCGCAAATTAAATTAATTTGAAACGTTCTTCTTTATCTAATTTATAATAATATACATCTATGTAAAATGGAATCAGAAAAGAAGAAAAAAAGTAAATCGGTGACGAATGACCAAAAAGCTGCCCTGGTAGATTTTTTAAGAAATCATCAAGATTTATTAAAGGGTAAACTAAACCAAAGATTTACTCAAGCTACAGTAAATTGTGAAGAAAATAAATCTAAAAATATTATCAATAATCGGCTAAATTCGAAATCTGTCCAAAGTGCGCCCTCTGCTCTGATGACCACCCGTTCAATTACAAGAGCTGCTCCATATACAGGGACCTTCAACTTCGTAAAAACCCGAAACCAAGAGCTTTCTATCAGATAATATTAATAATAAGAATACGCATGTACAAGTCAGTCACTCGGTGATAACTACCCCAGTTAATCCATCCATCCACCACTAACCTACGCTTAAGCCACCTCCAACTCCCATTCTAATAATACAGTTCCTATTAATCCACCAGGTATAAATAAAATAATGTCATCTTTCATCGATGACTTCAAACAATTAATAAATCCTCTAATTGCCCTCTTACAAAAGTAATATCAATTCTCCTAGACAAAAAATAATGTATAACACGTTTATAGATAAATCCCTCTTAATTTTATTATTTAATGCTAATGGCCTAAAAAATTATATAAATGAGCTACAAACCACACTTTATGACAAACGTATTGATATTGCCCTAAAAACTATTAGATATTAAATGCAACGGTTAGTACGAGAAAAAGTCGTAGACGGACAACAACGAATGAAGGAAACCTACATCTAAAACGCACCGACGGTATAAAATTCAACATCGGCGAAGTTATAGTGATGTTACGACAGCCAACCCCCGATCAACCATCGAAGCTCCAGGGAAAATACCGAGAACGACCACTCCATGTAATTGAGGTTCTGCCGTCCGACACCTATCGAGTCGCCGAGATCGCAAGCGATGGAAGAGAACTGTTCGCAACCACTGCCCACGTGTCCCAATTGAAATCGTGGAAGATACTCAGCGAGCCGGGTGACGAAGAGGAAAAGTCCGAAGGAGTAGAGTCCGATGCGGATGACCAGCCGGAGAAGGAGAGGTCTACGATCCGAGACGTGCGACCCAAAGAAAAACAATCAGAGGTAGAGGATTCACCAGCTCAAGGTAAACCAACCGGGGGGGGATCGCGTCCGATGCGTTGAAGACGTTTACCGAAACGTTTTAAAGACTTTGAATTTAAATAAATCCCTTGCAAAATGATATTGTAATGACCTACTTTTTCTATTATTATTATCAGTTGATACGTATTAAGGCTCTTTACGTTTGTATTATTATTATTATTATTATTTTGTTTTAGATTCTGAACGGAGTGAAGAATGTATTGATTTTACAATGATGTGTGTTTTTTTTTTTTTTTTGTGTCTGTCGACACGATTTGGGGCAGTAAAAATGCTTCGATTGTCTTATGTAGCAACTTTTCTGAAAGAAAAGTGAATCTATTTGGTACTTTGGGGGGTCAAAAGTTAAAAATTTCCAATATTTTTTAAATGCGACGGGAAAAACCATAAAAAAATTTGGGAAAAACGGGAGTTTTTACGCAAAACCAGTTTTCGACATAATCAAATTTTTTATTTTGCTATAACTCAAAAACTAATCGATGTAAATACTTGAAATGTTCACCAAATGTTAAGATTAGCGTTCTCTATACACCATTAAATTTTCAAAGTATTTTGACTTTTATTGAGCTATTTATAGACAATTGAAATTTTCAATTTTTTAAGTATTTTTTTTTTAAATAACGATAAAATTTTTTTCGCTGCCCAGAAAATCTTGAATATTTAATACAAAGTTTCTTATAAGTTGTTCCTTAACTGATAAAAAAAAATCTAAAATCGTAAGTCACAACTTTTTTTTATAAGTGCTCAAAGTTCCAATTTATACGAAATATGTAAAAATCACGATAATTTGCAAGTTATTTTGTAGATAAAAATTCATAAAATTTTTTCTATTTATACTTAAGGTTCAAAATTTTAACACTATGTTATCTATAAGCTACTCTTCAAAAATCTTTAAAATAATTTCTATCGGACTTAGAGGAAAAAATTTTATGACTGTTTGAAATTTAAATATTTACGAAATTGCATAAAATAGCGATTTATTCTCAAACGATTTTAAATATTTTTTATAATTCAAAAAGTATAAGTCGCAGATATTTGAAATTTCTACCAGCTGTTAAGATTGGTATTTTCTTTATGTCATATTTTTTTCAAAATATTATATTGATTTTTAAGCCACTTATAGGCATTTAAAATATTCGATTTTTTTATATTTTATATTTATAATCGGTGATAAAAAAAATTTGGCTCGTACAAAATACTTGAAAATTTAATCGAAGATTCCACAGAAGTAGTTCTTAATGTCATTCAAAAATTATTAAAATCCATAGGCACAATTCTTTTTTATAAGCGTTTGAACAGCGAATATTGACATAAAATTACATGTAAAATATAATATAATGTAGAATGTTCTAGACTGACAAACTATATCGCTGTATGCAACTGCCAACCCATCCTAATTGAAAAATATATTTATCGTTTCAAAATAAAATATACTTTTTACAATGTTTATAAATAACAATGTATTATATCCTAGACAAACATATGAACTCCGTTCAGAATCGTTATTCGTATACAATGATATCTATCATTGCATTCAAATTTAACAAATCCATTATAATAATGACCTATCCTATAAGCGAGGTGCACTCCACCCCTAACTGTACAGCAGAGCGAGGCCCATCCGGTTCTTTTTTTTTTATGTTCTTTATTTTTTTTTTTTTACAACAAAATCAACCAGGATCGAGGACGATCCTTAAGGTAGAATGGCCGAATGTTAGGTATAATATTTGTATTACTACGTGGCGACACTGTCATGTCGCTCACCGACTCGTTCGTCGCCGAAAGGTTCGGCGAGTCTTTGCCGTTACGTGAGACCCGACGTGTGTGTAGATCCGCGGATGGATTACCGTTTTGTTTATTTTCTATTTATTTTCTATTAATGAGTTTGTTTATTGTCTATTCTTTTTTACTTTAATTAATAAAGTATTAATTAGTTGAATATTAATTCGCAAGTGTATTGTCTTTCTATTTTTTTGTCTTTTTCCTTTCATTATTTTTACCAAGATAATATAACTGAAACGCATTTCACTCAATTTTCTCACATTTATATTCCTGGTTATAAAATAATAAAAACTAACCATCCGGACAATACTGCGCATGGAGGTGCTGCCATCTTCGTTAAAATCACAATAGAATTTCAAGTTTTTCCTGACTTCTGTCACGACTTTTTACAGTCTTGTGCTATATTAATAAAATTAAAAAATATTGCAATCGCAGCCATTTATTCTCCCCAAAAACATAATATCAGTAATGCAGATTTTATGAATTACTTTACCACCTTTAACAACAATTTTATTATTGGAGGTGACTACAATGCGAAATATCAAAGCTGGGGTTGCCGTGCAAACAACCCACGGGGCTTCATTCTTCATAACGTCATGCATTTAAAACAATTCAAAGTAATTGCTCCTCCGGGCCTGACTTACTGGCCGACATCACGTCGTAAAAACCAAGATATTCTGGACATCTTTGTTAAAAAAATTTCCTCAAATTTATTCTGCACGGCTCATAATCTTCTTGACTTAAATTCAGACCACTCATCAATTCTTTTAGAACTTAATTATTACCCACCAATTCACCAGGGACCACCTAAGCTATTTAATACCACTATTGATCGCTATAAATTTCACGATTTAGTAGATCAGGGAATTAAATTGAATACTAAATTAAAATCCACTGACGATGTTGACAATGCGGTTAACCTTACTGAGATCATCCAATCGTCAGCGTGGTCATCCACCCTAGTTACCCTAGTTATCGATGCTTTACAAATCCAAATCCTTTACCAACAAATATACGAATGCTGATAGTAGAAAAACGGAGAGGAAGAGCTCTCTATCAACGAACCCGTCTTCCGTCCCACAAACAAAAATATAACAACTTGGCCAACAAGCTAAAAAGAGTGTTATCTAAAAATAAAGCTCATACGTACGAAAACTACTTAAAAAAAATTTCGACTAAAGATGGTAGCCTCTGGAAAGCAACGAAACAAGCTCTTCAATACAAAGTCTCAACACCCCCAATAAGAAAATCTGACGGCAGATTTGCTACCTCGGATGCAAATAAAGCTGAACTATTCAAAGCTCACCTTCATGAAATATTTCAACCTCATTCCGACATACTCTCACCAAATAATATTAATACCGTACAAATGTATCTCAACTCCCCACTCTCTACTTCCCTCCCTGTTAAACACTTCACGTCAAATGATGTTAAGTTCGCAATTCAAAAATATTCACTTAAACAATCTCCAGGATTTGACCTAATCACGGCTGAGGTAGCTAGATATTAACCAAAACGTGCCGTGATCCTCCTGACCCACATATTTAATGCATCCTTAAAACTCTCCTATTTCCCACTTCTCTGGAAATTTTCAATAATTATTTTTATCCTAAGACCTAACAAACCGCCTGACTCTTTAACATCCTACAGACCAAATAGTCTATTACCTTTTTTCGCCAAAATATTAGAGAGACTTTTACTTAAACGTATTCTTCCCATAATTCATGACCATAAAGTCCTAGCTGAATACCAAAACGGCTTTCGAGCAAAACACTCAACAACTCACCAGACACACAGAGTTGTTGACGCAATCTCTATTGCTCTCGAAAAAAAACTTTTCTACACTTGTGCATTTCTGGACGTCTCGCAGGCGTTCGATAGAGTGTGGCACAATGGATTGCTATTTAAATTAAAAAAATTGCTTCCCCCCGATTTACTACCTCTTCATAAAATCATATCTTACAGACAGACACTTTCAAATCCATTATGGTTCTGCAGACTCCAAAATAGAATGCATCAGAGCTGGTATTCCCCGAGGAGGTATCCTCTCCCCAGTTTTATTTAACATCTTCACATCTGACCAACCGATTACCCATAACACAATAGTAGCTGACTACGCATATGATAAAGTTATAATTTCAACTAATGCTGATCCTCTCATAGCTTCGTCTAATCTCCAAAGTCACCTTTATTAAATTTCATTAATGAAAGATTGGTATAAAAAATGGAGATTTAAAGTCAATCAAAATAAATCAGTCCACACAACCTTCACCCTTAAACGAGCCCAATGCCTGGATGTAAACATCTATGGCCCACAAATCCCTTAATCTCAGACTGTAAAATATCTTGACCTAACCCTCGATCGCCGTCTCACTTGGGCTCCCCATATTAAAGCTAAAAAACTCACCTTAAACACACGCCTCTGTATGCTCAAATCACTAATCTCCAACCACCACTCCAAACTAAAGGAAGAATTCAAATTTATAAATCCCTTATTAAACCTATGTGAACATATGGCCTCCAACTTTGGGGTAACGCAAACAAATCGAATCTAAATAAAATCTAAATTTTACCAAATAAAAGCCTACGAATTATTATTAATGTTCCATATTACATTACTTATCTATGTCTCCATATGGATTTAAAAATTAAAACCATCCATGAAGAAGCCATAACATACTTTAAAAAATATCATTCCAGACTCTACTCACATCCAAATCTCCTTATAGTTAACCTATTCACACTTTCAATACCTGGTGATCCCCCAAGACGATTAAAGAGAAAATGGTGCAGAGATATGCTAATTAATTAAAGCTAAATAAATATTAATATAATCAACAGGAAGTGTCATCACTGGGTGGCTTCTTCCTTCAAATCTATTCATATTATCATACTCTTAGCAAATATTCTTATTGTACTCTAGGGCATAGATTGTTTATGACTTGTAAAAAATAAAAAAATAAAATAAAAATAATAAACTTAATATTTTATTTAAACATTTACAATATTCAAGTATTTATATAGTTGCAAAAAAAATATATTATATATAGGGTGTGGAATAAGTCGGTTCCCGCTGTTTTGTTATCGCAAAACTGCTCATTATTATTATTAATAATTAATTTATTATTATAATTAGAATCAGTTATATAATAATTATTGCGATATTCATTAATGGCAGCAGGTATTATCGATTCAAGTAATTGATGTTTAGGAAAGTTTAGTGTGTAGTACGGACAAGCATTGTCCATTTCATGCAAGACGGCGCCCCACCGCACTACGCGCTCATTGTGCGTCAGTTTCTAGATGCGCGTTTCGGTGATTGGATTGGTAGGCGTGGAAAAATTGAGTGGCCAGCACGATCCTGTGACCTAACACCCTGCGATTTCTTTCTCTAGGGCCTACTGAAGGATCGCGTCTTTGCCAGGAATCCGCTCACGCTCCCAGACTTAAAAAAAATCATCGAGGAAGAATTTGACGAACTCCGGACACAGGTCGAAATCCTGCGCTGCACATGCCGTTCTGTGGGCTCTCGTTTCCGCAGTTGCATCGAAAAAGATGGTCATTAGTTCGAGCATAACCAGTGAATTTTTGTAATTATTTAATAATATAAATAAAATCTATAATATCTAATAAATCTATATAAAATATACATATTTAATTTGATGTGTTAATTGGGGAACCGACTTATGCCGCACCCTGTATATAATATATGAATTGCTAACTTCAGAAACGGGACAAGTCCACTTTTCCTAATTTTTCAGGAATGATGAAAAACTGAACAACTTATGAAATGTTAATGTAAAAACTTCGAAATTTTAGACTCTATATTTAATCAAATCACTTAAAAATTTCATTTAATTTGTAAAAAAAAAGTTTTATAACTTTTTTTTAATTAATAAATTTAAGTTATAGACATGTCTCCTTTTTGCAGAAAATATCGTTTTCAAATCTTATTTATCGAAGTTGGGAGAAAAACACTATCAAAATATGCAAAATATTGTATTTATTCATCAATTTATTTTTACCAATTATAACTTATATAACTTATGTTATTATTAAATATAAATATAAAATTATTTTTTATGTTTTACAATTTTTTTTTTTTGAACTACAACTTATAATTAAAATACATTGATGATATTATTTTTAATACATTTTTGTCATAATATTTTTAGTCTAATACATTTTCATCAGATTTTGAAGGTCATTCACTTATTGATTTCCAAAATCCAATATACTCCGGAATAAATTTCAATGTAGTTTTGATACCTTCCAACTTTTTTTCGTTGATAGGCAACTTTCCGTTGTGTGTTTTATCCATTGGGAATAAAAAGCCCGTTGTGGAATTTCGAAGACGAAATGAATGTTCAACCAACGCATTTATAAATTCACGACATTTAATTTCGTTTTTATTGGAACATGAAATAGTGAGGTGATGATAAGATGATAAAGCAAATGATGATTTATTAGCTCTCAGTATATTTTTCGCGTATGAGGCATTACTTAAACATATTTTTTTGTAATATGTTGGCCACCATTTTTTGTAGTCAATTATATAGTTTTGATCAACTTTTACGACTGAAAATAAAACTAAAAATAAAAAAATAAAGATCTTGGACAGGTATTTGAGGTAATGAAAGATTGGCCATTAATTAGTTTCAATACAACTAAGATAAGATAAATTCAAAATAATTAGATATAAGATGTTTACTGCAGAAATGGGACATGTCATGAACATGTTCCCTTTCTGCAGTAAAGTGAAATTTCCAAACACTATATTTAGTGTTTGGATAGTCGGATATGTCTCCTTTTTACAGTAAACGACGTATTTACGCGTGCTTAACAAAAAATGATAATAAAATCAAAATTGATAAAAATGGACTTGTCCCGTTTCTGTAATTAGCGATTCATATATTATAAAAACAAATTTTATTTAGAATAACATTGATGGAAGAACAGTTTTGATTTTGATTCAAACCAAATTAGCTTACTTATGAATCTGATACTAATCAAATTTCCTATAAAGATACAATTCGTTAGAAAAAATGATACATATACTATAATTATGTCTTATAAATGCAAATTAAAATTTATACGAAAATGTGATATTTTCCCTATTTAACCAATATGCTGCTGTCATAAGCCACTAAGCAGTAACTCCAAAAATCGTAGTTTTCAGGAGAGGATAAAACAGTTTTCAACACTAAATTAGGCCGTAGGGTAAAAATAATAATTTTTTAAACCTTAAAGAGATGGTATGTTATTGTATTTTTTATGAGGAAACTATTGAACACAAAATAAAAGTTTTTTGATAATTTTTTATGGGTTTTAATGGACTTACTGCTTATTATCTTATGTAAGTCAGAAGAAGAAAAGCAGTAAGTACACTTTTATTTGGAGTTACTGCCTATTGCCCTCTGATCATTGTCATTTATTTATAAAGTGAATACAATAATAGTAGGAAAAAAAGCAGTAACTCCATGTCACTTACTACTTTTTGCTCTAGTATATGGACATACTGCTTATTTGCTTCTTATCTTAATAAATTCATGTACATACCGCCTTTTCGGTTATTTTCTTATCAATTTATAAGAATTTCTAATGAGAAAAACATACATTTTTATTACGGAAATCGATAGAGAATTAAAATATCTATTGATAGACACCAAAAACTCGATTTTGACAAAAATGGAGTTACTGCTTAGTGGCTGATGACGGCAGTATGTAGATTCTGAGTAAAATTTTACCATGATTTGTTTGAGAATGTGCTTTTTGTGTCTGTGTAAACAATTTTGACCAAGAATGCTCCGATCATCATAAAATAAAAATTAATAAAAGAAAATGGGCTCTAGTTACTTCTTTCAAAAGAGTTAATTTCTCAACAGTTTGTCCAATATTTGAGTAAAATGTAGAAAACAATTGCAAAAACCAAAAAATGTATATATTAAATATTTAACTTTTATCTCACATGGGTATTAAGAGTTAAGATCATTTTTGATAGAAAAACAATTCAACCATTAATTTGAGACCATTATTGGTCACAAAAAAAATTTGAATTCACGATTTACTCAATATATATTCAAACTCAAGTTACTTGCTAGTTTTATAACACATATAAAATATTATTTCAAATCTGAAGATGTAATTGCTCTGCAAGAAACACACACGATAGATGACAATGACCTTCAAAAGGGAGGCTACATCGCAGGATATATAGTAATTGGAGCCATACACCACAAGCAGTATGGCATAGCTACGTATGTTAAAGATAACATTGATGGTACGATGGTAGTTCACAAAGTCACCTCAGGAAACATCCAAGTACTATCCACGAAAATAGGTAGTATTACTGTAACGAACGTGTATAAACCTCCAAACAACAAATGGGAGAGTAATCCAATGAAAACCTTTGAACACCCAGCCTTTTATGTGGGTGACTTTAACAGCCATAATATGGCGTGGGGCTATGAGGAAAATGATGAAAACGGAGATATATTATATGAATGGCTAGACGCAATGAATCTAGAACTTGTCTTCAGTATAAAGGACAAGGGAACTTTTCGATCAGCAAGGTGGCTAAAGGAGTACACGCCAGATCTGAGCATAATATCGAAACCTCCAAATGATAGTAAACAAATAGCATTGCGCCGCATTCTCATTGATTTTCCTCACAGCCAGCATCGACCGGTGGTCTTAGAGTATGGCCTAAAAATACCAATAATTAGATCAATCCCAAAACCAAGATGGAATTTCAGGAAAGCCAACTGGACTGAATTCGCCAAGGAACTAGATCACCTAATACAATGGATCCCAGCAAAGGCAGAGTGTTATGAACGATTCGTGGGAGTAATAAAATTAATAGCGAAAAAGCACATTCCTAGGGGCTTCAGGAAGCAGCTCATTCCAGGCTGGGACCAAACGTGCAATGAACTGTATGCGGAGTTTCAAAGGTCAAAAGATAATAACGTAGCGGATGAATTAATTAACAACTTAAACTCAAAAAAAAAAACAAAGATGGCGTGAAAAGACAGAAAATCTAGACTTTACCCACTCCAGCCATAAAGCATGGAGCCTAATGAAAAAATTAGGCACCTCGAATAATACCATGAAAGGTCAGCATACCTTAAAACCAAATAGTATAGCAGCCAGATAAAAAAGCGTTGGAAAACTTTCAGTAGACAAAGAACATAAACGATTAATAAAAACAGAATTAAGAAACCACAGGAAAATTCTAATACCGCATCCGACACTGGGCGCTGCTTTCACACAAAATGATGTATGCAACGCAATAAAGAAAACCAAAATAAACAAAGCTGCGGGCTTCGATGGGATATATTCTGAGTTTTTTAAATTCGCAGGTCCAAGAACTCATACCTGGCTAACTATGTTTTATAATGATATTATAGATACTGCAAAACTACCAAAACAATTTAAAAGAACGAAAGTGATTGCGTTATTAAAACCCGGGAAATACGGACACGAAGTCGTAGATTACCGTCCTATATCATTACTGAGCGTTACGTATAAGATCTTAGAAAGAATGATACTAGAACGTATACAACCATATATCGAAGACGTAATACCAATAGAGCAGGCTGGATTTAGGGAATACCAAGGATGTGAGGAGCAAGTGCTAGCGCTCACAACCCTAATAGAGTCTGGATTCCAAAGAAAATTTAAAACTAGTGTAGCGTTCATCGATCTATCAGCGGCGTATGACACAGTATAGAGAGACGGTCTTTTGAATAAGGTCGCCAAGGTCATCCCATGCAAGAAATTATTCACACTCCTCGATAGAATGCTCACGAACCGCCGCTTCAAAGTATTTCTGGGTAATAAGGAAAGCAATTGGCGCATAGTATTTAATGGTCTCCCCCAGGGTTCGGTAATTGCCCCGACTCTTTTTAATTTATATATACATAACCTACCCGTTACGAAAGTGCTTAAATTCCAATACGCGGACGATATTGCCATTGCTTATCAAAGCATTGATTTAGAGGATGGTGGAAAAGCACTTACTGAAGACCTGAGTACTATGAACAAATATTTCTCCAAATGGCGTTTAAAACCAAACCCTGCCAAGACTGAAGTGTGTGCTTTTCACCTAAACAACAAAAAGGCTAGAGAAGAGTTGAAAGTGACATTCCAAGGAGTACAATTAAAGCACAACTTCACGACGAAATACTTGGGAATAACGTTAGATCGTACGCTCACATTTAAAGAATATCTTGACAAAACTGGAAAGAAAGTACGATCCAGAGTTAATCTAATTCAAAAACTCGCCGGTACAGGATGGGGCGCCAACGCTAATACATTACGGACAGCAGCACTGGCGCTAACATACAGTGCAGCTGAATACGGTGCCCAAGTGTGGTGCAATGGTACACATGTAAAAAAAGTCGACACACAATTACATACCGTAATAAGAGTGATTAGTGGCACGGTAAAGTCCACTCAGTTACAGTGGCTACCAGTTTTAATCAATATAGCTCCACCAGACCTACGAAGAAAGCAGAAACTTATTAATACTATCAAGAAAGCCGAAGATGGGAGGAACTCACTGCTAGCCGAAAGATTAGAAGATATACCAACACTCAGACTAAAATCAAGAAAACCTCCTTGGAAGACAGCTAAAGACACCTTATAGGATCAGGATTTGAAACTAAAAAGTGCTGGTGCGATGAATGGACCAACTCTACTATACCAATCAAAAACAAAAACCTGGTGCTGGACCCTAATCAAAGAGTTATGTGTATGGAACTGCCTAGACATGAGTGGTCTGTACTAAATCGTCTTCGAACAGGCCATGGCCGTTATGCTGATATGATGTTTAAATGGCGACTCCAAGGCAGCCCAGCATGCGATTGCGGCAACGATAGACAAACCATAAATCACATTATAAAGGAATGTCAATTAAGGAAATTCAACCAGGGCATCGAAGGAATCCACATGATAACACCGGAAGCAGTAAAGTGGATAAGGGAACTGGACGTACACCTGTAAACTGTTACGCATCATTATATTATACTATATATTTATAAAACCTCTACCTTTTCAATCTTAATTTAATTTAATTATGTTTTTATGTTTTTATTTTATTTTATTTTATTGTTTAATTTGCTGTAAATGATTTGTTTAGCCATACGAATAAATAAATAAAATTTCAAGTCTATCCGACTATATTCTGAGTATTGTGACTTGTGTGGGACAATGAAAATATATTTATATATCACTAATACTTATTTCAACAATAGCACAAATTATCACACTGATTCATATTTTATTGACAACAATTGGTTACAGTATATTTCAATGAATTACAATTATGTAAGTGAAAATATTTTATTCCTATCTATAATGTTTCAATATTTACTAAGAACTAAAATTGTTACATTACTGATGCAAAAAAATGGTTATTTTCAATGAACTCTCCATTAAGATATTGTGTAATGCATATTTGAAATATGTTTAAAATAGACAAGTTAAACAATAGCTTATAATTTCTTTGTTAATCAATTTAGATTGTATTTAATATTAGGTAACTTGAAATGTATAATATAATTTGAATCAAAAATATTAATCGAATATAATATACATGTATATTATATTTGATTAATATTTTTGAAGGGACAGGAAGAGTGCACTCTTATGATTCATGTCCTTTAATGTATAACTTACTACGAATTATACGCAAATATAATTTTTTAGTTATTCATTAGTTTTTAATATGCGTGAATACGTAAATTAAAATTATATTGGCCACTAATTAATAAATTGTACTGACTTATATAGAAAAATGCAGCGGTATATTCTTACTGCAACAATTCAATCAGTATTATACTTAAAATACTTATAACCTGGCCTAAAAATGTAGTCTAGCTTAGAGAAGAAGAAGAAGATTATTAAAAATAAAAATATATGATAATGTGAATTAGAACACGATTCAATTTTTTTACATTCTTATCTATAAAATTTTGATTTTTTATACAATAAAAAGGAAATATGCAATATATATAAATTAATACTCAAATAGGCATGCGCGGATCCAAGGGGAAGGAGGCGTACTCCCCTCCAAAAATACCTAAAATAGATTTAAAATATATTGGGTTTTCGATTATTTTCATGGTTCAATACAACTACTAACTAGAGTAATATTTAGTTACGAAAAATAATATTATTTTATATTTATTGTCTATTGACTTGTGTGTTGGTATGTTATAGCCACGGTTAGTAAATTTTGAACTTAAAAATAATTGCTTGAGAATGTTTTTTTAATTCAATTTTTTATTTTATATATTCCTGAAGGCTATGGGCCAGCATAATTTTTGTTGCTTTTACGTATTATGTTACAATTCAGGCAGGTTAGTCGTAAATAAACAATTTATTTTGCGCCCTCTCCGTAAAAAATTTCTGGATCCGCCCCTGCAAATAGGTATGCAAAATTTGCAAAAATAAAAACTAACCATAGGAATCTACACATTATAAAACATCGACATTTGTAAAAAAAATTATCCTAGGTAAATTGTAGAAGAATATTTGTATAACAATTTTAGTCATAATTATTTCGTACACCACTATGCTCTTAAAACCAAATAAGTTTTACTTAAGTAAAATTTTATTTCCAATGCGTAATTACATGTTTCATTATTTCGTAAGTTCGTCACTATTTTACTATTAAAATTTGTAGTTTTGTAATTGTATATGCACTCCAATCATATCGTGTTGGTTTAACTAAAAGTTCGAAAAACCCGTATTAAAAATTATATTTTGGACATTTAAAAAATAATTATCAATATTATTTACAAATTATTTTTAAATTTCAATAAATATTAATTACATAATATTAATGACAAAGCTTAAATGAAGAGGAAAGTATATTCGAAAATTCGTCAGTTAGTGTTCGCTTTCATAACACTGCAGTGTCCAACAACATAACTTGAAGAGGGTTTGTATGTATCATTTAGGCATTAGCCCGAACGGATTAAACGTAAAACGGTTTTTAAGGTCAGCTACTTGGAATTTTTATGAATGTACATATCTCTTTAAAAGATTTCTCTACGATTACATGGTTGTAGAAAAATATAAGGACGGGTAAAAATGCAATACTTTTACCTCATTCAATATCATAATATTATACTGATTCACTAATTCCAAATTTAATTTTTTTTTTTTTGAAATGCACACAGAGAAAAGTGTCAGGATAAACGTTTTAGCTATTCCGGTAGAACGCCATGGGACGCCTTTATAGTTTTCCTAACCAAACCTTATATTCCCATTGACTGCGAGATGAATCGCTTCTAAACGACCAACAACGCGGTAAGTGGAAGGAGTTGTCGGACACGCATTGTTTAAACACGTAAAAAAAACAAATTTACTCAGAAACCCTATTACGATATTAGAGCCACAACGTTCACCATGAACAGCGACCACGATCGAACGAAACGAACGAAAATTATGTCAGATCTAGGACAACACGCGGATATTCCCAAGAACCAATGTTATCATCACACATGCAAACCGCGATGCATAGTGTTACGTAATCGTATCGCTTCTATACACCGGTGAGGCATATGGCATTGAGTCGATGACCTACTCGGCACGCGTGCGGTCGCTTGTCGGGAAAACCCCGGTTCACGTAGTCCTGGATCACCGCCGCCGCATGCGATCACTAGAAATCCGATTAGGCTCTATTATTATGTTAATTCAATGGTCGGTGGCATGTTTAGGACTTTTTGTATGAGGAGGAATATATACTAAATGTATACTAATGACTACGTTAACAGAATTTACATATTTCTAGTTATGTAACGTATAACTTCAATCATGACGAATAAATTAAAGATTTTAAAATATTTGTATTAATTTTTCTCATTATTGCAAGAATTTTAAACATTCATAAAATCAAAAAGTAAAATTATAATTTTACTTAAAACAAAAAAAAACTCAAATATACGACTGAATGAAATATACGGCTATCCGATTATCGAACGAACGGTAATAATCAACAATATTCTTATCAATATTTTTCTCGACAGGTATAGAACATCAAAACCGTGTACAGAGGACAGTTTACAAAGAATTGAAAAAATCGATAGGTGTTAACTATAAAACAAAACGACACCTTAAAATTTGTTTTTATGTTTTCCGAAAAAAAGATAATACACCATCGCTTGTTTCGAAAACAACCAATTGAAGTTTTTAATCTTTGAGTGGAGAAAATGTACGGCAACAGGATTTTATAAAATATTTTATGTAATCAATCAATTGTAATATATAAACGACGGTTAATCATATGTTATAACAATAACAGATCTGTATGACTGTACTTTTTCCCGAACTATTAAAAAGTATCCGCTGTTCTATAATATATCAATATAGATTATTAACCGTATATTATATATTTATAAAATAATACGTGTGTTGCAAAAACTGATATATTTTGTTTTGTTTTTGTTTAGATTTTGTTTAGTTTTTGAAATTTATACACATGTGAATTTTAATAATAATAATAATAATAATAATAATAATTATTGGTAATTTTAGATTTAACTACTGTGTACGGGTCAGTGGCGTAACTGGGTAAAAATTTAAAGGGGTTAATATAATTACTTCATCATAATTAAACCCTGAGACTCTCCCTCCGCCAGTCCAAAAATAATTTTATTGAATATTTTGTATGCATAATTGTAAGTTTTTATAATATTAATGAAAGAATATGTTATTATTTAAATATATTTTCTATTACCTCCTACTCTATTTGAAACATTTTCATCAATTATTTTATCAAAATCAATTGGCACTGATATTTAACTTAAGTTTTTGGTTCAATTGTATTGCTCATTTTTGTCCAATTTGCTCAAATATTTCATATATTTTAGAAAAGATAACAATAAACTTATACAAAGTCTTTATTGTTTCAAATTTATAAAGATGTATAAATATACTATTGGGGGGGGGGGGGCAAAATATTTGCCTTATGCCCCAGTTAAAATATCAAGGGGGTAAGTGCCCTATCACACAATTACGCAACTGGTATGGGTAACATTCACGTAAATAAAACATCCTACAAGAAATCGGGTACAATATGTATATTTTAATATTTAAATATTTATATAATTGTGTTCTGTTAGTCATTTATTTTTTTTGGATAGCTCAAAGACGTTTAATTTTGTGAGCGTATAAGACATCATAGAAAAAAAAAAAAAAATCAAAGTGACACTGCCATTAGTGATACTATTTTTAAACGTATGTATACTATAAGTGCTCCAAATGATAAAATTATATTTGAACGTGGAAAATTGTTTATACACTATAATGTTGGAACCCTGACTACTCGGCGTTAAGTCGTTGGGAATATGCATTTTATGCGTAGGTACCTATTAATACTACAACATATTATCTCCTCGACATGGTCGGTGAATATTAAGCGATCCGCATCCATTGGCTGTTAGGAAATACCCATGACAATAAATGGAAAAAAAATATATCGTTCTCTCACAGAATCTATTTAAGAATCACATTGTTAAGAAATCTGTTTGATAAAAAAATTAAAAAATTGCGACCTGCAACGACCGACGTTTCTTAATTCTCGTTTCTTTTTGATCGATATTGTGCAAAAATTATATTGTCGCATACTACACGAATTAATGCATTTGACCAGCAAAAAACTAACTTTAGAGTAGATGTCATTTTTTAATTTTTTTCTCTTTCTTCTGCTCGGTTTAATTTAATTCTGAAATTAGCTTAACATCCAAAGAACACTAAAAAACAAAAAAATAAGAAAGTACTATTGATATCTTTTAAAATTATTTGGTAATAACATAATAATAGAAAATAAAAGTAATAAAGAATTGTACATAGACAAATATATAACTGTCATAAATTTAAGTTTATATATAATTATAGACAAACACTAAATCGCAAATAACGCCGTATTCAACGGCTTACATACCTAACTACCTATTTTACGTATAATTTTGTTCTTATGACATATTTTTATTTTTTCCCTCAAAGTATAATATTTATTAAAAGAACACCGATGATGATATGTATTGTTCTAGGCGTATATTGTTATAACGAATGACAAAATTATTATACATGTATTATACAACATTATAAAATTAATATACTCGTATTATCTTTAATATTAAGGTATATAAAATATATTTATTTGTAACATTTTCCTATACAAATTATATAAAATTATGATATTGACATCATTGCATTATTATTTTTAATAACATATTATATATATATATATATATATATTATTTTTACTTCACCTAGCACTTATTTTTACATCAAATTTTTGTCTACAGATAAATACCTTCGCTCAAAAGGATATTTGAAAGTAACAATGATAAATATTTTAACTTTCAAATTTAGTACCACCCACTTGCACAATTTTTTTCTACGCTTTAATATAAGACAATTATATGAATTTTACTAACAAAACTATCGATATTAGGCGTATAGAAAGTATTTACTCACCTACGTTTGTTATTCAGCTTAAAAATTAAAAGTAAAAACTATAATTTAATCATTAATAAAATATTTTAATATTATTATTTTTAATTGTCATTGTCGATAATTTTTTTCGAAAATAATCTTTTTAATTAATAAATTAGTTATAAACACATATTAAATAAAAACATTTTTTTCTACTACTACTTGATTTCTATAAATATGTATTAAAATATTAAAATATTAATATAATGCATGAGTGGGTGAAATAATATATATATATATATATATATATATTGTATAATGTTTTTTTTTTTAAATATTAACTGTATAGTGGCATAGTTCAAATCTTGGGAGTGCTATAAACCCATACCCCGAATATAACATATAGCCAATATTTAGATTATACCATTATTATATTCACAATGCAAAAAAAATATTTAACACATATACTATGAAACAATAATTTCCAATCAATATTAACAAATTCAATATTTTATCTGGAATAATAACCATTTGCTAGAACTCTCTCAATATTTGTATTACTTAAGTTAGAAAAGCATTAATGTAATAATATTGCTTTGTGACCAATTTTTCAATCTTCTCTTATAGAAAAATATTGCTCACGCGTTGCAGTATTGTCAGATATAGTTAATGTCCCCTAAATTACTATTATATCACCTGTGTATGGCATCCTATCGATAACTTACATGGTCTATGATAAAAAATTATAATACAATAATAATATAATATAATCAGAATGCAAGATATAAATAAAAAAGAAATGCATTTTTAAAAATAAAATTACTTTGTTATAACTACAAATATTTTCAATTTACGAAATGGAACATGAGGGTGCTCTAAATTAAGTTGGGCATGCTTAATTAAGCACTCCCTAAAATCTCCGTATTTACACCACTGTAACTGTAAAAATAAATTTGTTATCATGGCGTTATGCATTTTATAATATATTATACATTTTAACGGTTAACGTTCACGACTTAAAAGTATACATGATTTATAATACCAGTAAAGTATACTTGTGAAAATAAATGTATCTAACAAGTACAAACGTAAAACCACACAAATAAATTAATATCGTATTTGTCCGTCTATTGAGTCTTAAATACATTAGTATGGAAATTATTTATCATTATATATTGTTTGATTTTGTCGGTCTAGAGAGTTTTTACTATTGATAAAACTATAGTCAAGATGCAAAAATGAATCTTAGCATTATTTTTTATGACGCTTAAGGTATAAAATTAATTATGATTTGATACAAATATATTTAACATATGTTTTTATATATTATAGAAACATACATAAATTATTTATTAAATAAAAATTTTTGACTAAAATTATGTCTATTATCCTTCAATATTTTGTTGTATTTATTTTCTGCTAAAATGTCCTATACTTATAAAAAATATAATATTTTAAACTGTATTGATTTCACTATATTTTATATTTTATATCTTATATATTACATATTGTCTGGTTACGTTAATAACCACTTATTATTATTTTATTTATTGATTGATGTATCTTCATCAACGTTCGTACTTGTTTATTATATTCATTCTCTTTTTAGCCACTCGTCAAGTTCGGAGCTTACAGTGTATTATATTATCGTAATACTTGAGATAATTAATTTGTTCTTTTATTTCTATTTTATCATTCGATAACGATTATTTTATTTTTTGGAGGAAAAAGGAATCTCGTTTTTGGAGGAAAATGGACCCGTCCTCAATATTACCTGCAGTAATATAATCTATTGTATAAGTACGGGTGTGTATTTATGAATATACAATATCTAGGTTGCTGTATTGTATTCAATTTTATGCATCGTTGAATAATCTTAATTCAAATAGCATTTAAAAAACAACTTAAATTGAAGAGCTGAGGTATTGAAGTGATTTAGTTTTGTTGTCCCCTATGATATATGTACATAGGTCATGAAATTGTTATAATTTCTTGGTTTTATTGCTGCATAAATAAATCTGTTTAAAATAAATTTATAAATGTATTGATATTATATTAATTGTTTAAAATGAAAGTTTTATTTATTGATTAAATTTTAAGTTTTAACTGATGACTATAAATATTTAAAATATTTCTAATTTTGATTTGATATGTATAACTTTTTTTTTTTCTTCTGTTTTTATAATTTAATAGAGGCAAAAAAAAATTGTAACATATAAAAATGAAAAATAAATATAATATTAAAATATATTAAAATTAAAATAAAATTTTACTAATGCATATTATAAATATAACTATATAATTTGTAAAAATGTTTAAAATATTATCATTTTGGTAATCTGATGATGAATTACAACTTTAAAATTACTATTGTTCCATGACGCAATCGCATACGGCAAACATAAGTGCATCCTGCTGGAATAGATGACGATTATAATATATATATATATATATACGTATTAATATGATCGCGAACAGAACTAGTTGGAAATTCTGGTTGTTACTTTCTATTACATCAGTGATTAACATCTTATTTCCAATAAAATAAAAAACGGCCTGTAACGTTAAGTAATATTCGATAATTTAAAATTAAATAAACAACGCGTGCAACAATTAACGTCATAGGACACTCGATGACTGTTAAGATCCGGAGAAAACAATAGATTTGCATCACAGAACATAGATCCGGTTTACCGGTCTGTTTGAGAAATAACCGTAACTACTTTACTCGAAGAGCCTTGACGGTTTCCGGGAATACGGCCAATGGTTTGTCCACAGAAGAATGGCATTGATTGCAAGGAATCGGTTTTTTTCCGTTGGAGAGTGAACGGCCTTAGGTTTGTTGTTATATTTTTATGTCTAGTGGGGGTGAAGAAAGAAGGTGGCCTATTGCATCTTGAAAACAAAAATAGTAGGGATGGAAAAAATACTTAATAAATCCAACCATTACTGTAATCCCAGGTCAGTCTATGATCATTGGAGAAAGTATATTACGACCGTCTAAGTGAAGAGACATAAACATTAACTGTTGAACTTGCATATTCGTCGCACCTGTTTTGGCACGTTGAAACACATTGGATACTGACAATAAGGTAATATTAAATATATTCGTATATATTATTTATACTGTTATTTTTTCTTTAAGTTAAATTTTTTTCTATTAGTTTTAAAATTATCTTTCCTTTTGATTAAACAAATGATTATTATTTAATTTTGTCTTAGTTTCAATTACGTTTTTGTATGGTACCTTCATTTAAGCATTGAGCTTTTTTAACTTTTGAAAATTATAAATGTAATATAATATAAATAAGATTATATTTAAATATTCGAATAATTAAATAATAATCTAGAAAATTTAGAATTTTTATTATCTGTTGTCATCAAAATATAAATAGAATAGTTCAGTAATTTTACGTTGCTAAAAGACCAAAAAATATAATTAAATCATTTTAATTAATTTCATAATTTATATATTGCTTAGAGAAATATAATAAATTTAACTTTAATAATTAAAATTATTTTATAGGGCGTTATTAATAATTTAATAGTTGTTTAACAAACTAACAAAATTCTATTTAACCTTTTTGATTATTTATTTATTCTGTCGAATATTATTTAAAAGTGAATGATAAGTTATACTCCATTTTAAAAATGTACTATTGAATACAAATACTTATGGTAGAAAAGACGTTTATTAGTTGGACATTTAAGTAAATAGTGTATATTTATTAATAAATGGTACCTACTTTAATGTAATTCTTATTGAAGTATATGTTCGGATGTTTTGAACAATTGTGTATTTTTATTTTATAATTCTAAATAATAACTCTATTAGATGATAAATATTAACTTTTAATTTTAACCAGTTTACTTAGATTTAAAGAAACTTAATTGTAGTCCAACCTAAATTTCTAGTGATATTTCAACTTGATTAAGTATGTACAACATACATTTTTTCAAAACAGATTGATTTTCTTTTGTCATAAAATATTGTTGTAAGACTTATATTACTAATTTTATAAAATACTTAGAATCACGTTTAAATGATTATTTTTAAATACAAACATCACAAGTTCAAAATATCATGCTTCTCAATATAACACGTAGGGATTTCAAATCACCTCTGCTATTATTGCGGATAATACTCATAACGTTTTATCGCCAAAGAACAAATGTCTTTAAGCCCTTATTTTACGTAGTAACTATACGTAGCGATGAAGAAAATATTTTCGGTAATTAACATACGAGTATATCCATGCGAATAAAATATCGAAACAAGATTAACCGGTAAAGCTACCTTCGTTTTATACACGCAACGTCGATATAATGGATTATTTAATAATAATTATTATCATTATTATCCTCAACAAGCTTACCCGCGGAATCATTAAAGCACACACAGACATCATAACAGATTCGATTGCTCGATTAAATAATCCAAAACAAATATTATGCGTCCAGTTCGCCGTCTTGCCGAGGTCACGTGACGAATGTTCACTTTCTCTGTCTGGTCAACGCGCACACGCCAATAACCCTTTACTGCCTACACAGTTTGTGATGATCTGTTTATTCCGTTATTGTTTTTACTTCAACGTTTATATTATATTTCATTTTGTTTTACGGCGATCCTAATTATTCTCCTCGACACGATAATCGTTATTATTGCGTTGTTACGTGGGCACGTTCCGCGAGTAGTACGGATATATTGTGTACGTGGACATCCGGGCATCTGGTGTATAGGACGAGCTGGCTAATGAACTTTGGATTTCTCGAAACATTATTTTTGGTAATGTAAAAGTAACTATTCCGTTATAGTTAACTTTTTTTTGTTTTTATGTTTTTTTATCAATATTGTTGTCGCCGGTTTCATAACGTTTTTTGGTGAACAGGAAAGATGTAAGCACCATTTATTATTTTACTATTCGATGTTACTGCAATAGATACTCTAGTTGAAATAACGGTCGTTAAATGCCAACGAATGATGACGAATGTTTCATTAATATTTTTTTATTTGGTGGATTCAATCGAACGAACGTTTAAATTCGGATGACATAATAAGCTTGAGAAAATAAAATTTAAGAAGACGCACAGTCGATTTCTAAAGAATATTACGACTTGTGGGTAGTACGTATAAACTTTTGTTTAATTTTCTCAAAATACCTCAATAATGTGCGTCATAATATGCAAAATTATTATTTTAACGATTGTTTTGTTTGAAAAATATTACAACTGCCATATTATTAAAAATTTGTCATGTTTGCTAATATAATAGTATATTGTTACGCAATGCCGATTCCCGTTATTCAGTAGTGCTAATATAATTAATTTATTGCAGGTCGATTTGTTTTGATAACAAAACCTGTCTTCAACATGTCGAACGTAACGTTTTATTTCGTCTCGAATATTAAAATATTAACTGCGGTAGGCACGCACCGCGGCGTTTATCGTCGCGTGATATACGTCCAATCACGTTTTTCCTGTGGAAAACGTGCCTCACGTTTATTATTTTTCCGATTCAGACACTGCACACCGCACGAACCCACCTAATACTATAAACTATCGTTGCATCGTTGCATTCCGCAACAGCAGTGGTAAACGGATGGGAACGTTACAGCGATACCGAGGTTGTATATATTAAATCCGGTTCAGGGGTGGATGTCCTTAACTTCGTTACGGTCAAGGTGAATGAGATAAAGAGTATAATAACATTATCGTCCATTATCTTAATATTATTATGTACGGGTTAAATAACCGAGATCAAATTTCGGATTCTAAGAGGAAAGTATTGATTACGTCATTTACATCTATTTTAATGCATTTTTTTATTTTTTCAATAGTTTTTCCGTTATTAAAATAATAATTATCTATAAACTAAATATGCTTTAATATTATATAATACTCGGAATAATTTTTTTTCGAAATCGACTATATATAATTATTTTCAACTACACCCACGACCATAACATAAAACAATTTACGCTCAGATCCAGATCCCAGTAGATTATTATTTAAAACAGAAGTGAAATTATAGGGCGTAGTAAAGAACCACGCCGACAGTAATAATGGTAATGTGCAAAATTTCAACGCGAGCGCATTACATAATAATATATTTAAAATTTCGCTTATAGTGACTCACAGCTTACATGGCGTGCGTGCATAACACGCCACGCGTAGGTAGTAGATAACGCAAACGAATGACGATTGTTTTCGCAAATGCCGTGATGACACTAAAATATGATTCCCTCGACCTCGTTTGAAAACACGGAGACGGCGAACGATTAGTCGTTACGTGATATTATAATGAGGTTATTCGCGCGCGCGATTATCAGAAAGACGCGATGAAGAAAAAAATTAGCAAACCATTGTTTTCGTGTCCTTATCGACATGTTCGATTATCCTACGCCTCTTCCACGGCCCTTATTTACGTATTATTTTGTGCCGATTGTTATTTAATATTTTTTTTTTATACGACAATGATATCTACGCGGGATTTACGTCGCCATCATTGACTATCAACTCTTCTTCAGGCGGTTAATGGCATAACACAGTATATTATAATTTCAAGGTCATCGGTGATTCGTGACATTGAGAAAACATTGTGTGTGTTTGTGCATGTAGACGTATACGTATGGGTGTGAGTGTGGGAATGGTGATGGAGGAAGAAAAAATCGAATCTGTTTATAACGCGGTGGGCGGTAGAAAGTGAAAGCGTTTCGGACTCTGTCTTCATCGCCACTGCCACGCTCGCTTTCTCTTTATTTGACGGTTGAACAATATTATAAATTATAATAATACACACATACATATACGCGTAAATTCAAATAGTCGTTCGCCTATTATTTCACATGAGCGCGTGATCGGAATGAAAACGAAGACGTCGGACGATAACAATAACAATACATTTTTCAAGCGTTCGTCTGTATGCATTCAACCTACACTTAAGATTCGCGCATTTTCATCCAGGAAATACAACATCAATAATGATATAATAATAATAGTTTATCAAAATGTATCGCAATTGCGACCGCTGACCGGAATATCATATTTTGTACTTATTTGTCGATCATGCGCAATATCGTTATGAAATATCTTTCGATTCAACACGTAACACATTAAATTATTCACTGTTACGATTAAACACCTATATAATGATATTACATACGCATTATATTCAATGCACTACATGTCACTAAACCGATGGTTTTGAAATTTAGTCAATTTTATAAATATTCACGTTTAACAAAAGACACGTTCAGTCTAGTTGTATCATTACAAGTATTGCAAAATAATAATGTGCAAGAGGTATAAAAATGTTTTCCAATACACGTAGATTATGGTAATATTGTAATATTTATTTGAATAAAAATAAAAATAATTCCCTAATACTTCATTGTAAAATATACAATAGGTGTATATTGAATTTAAAATTAGTTTTTCGTTGCTCTTTAAAAGTGTATGATGCCATGTGTTTATAAAACATGTTTGCATACACAGTATATCTATTTTTTGTAGTTGATACGCCAATGTTCATAGCACAAGTGCCTATATTATGTTTTTGTATGGTTATTAGTTTAATTACAAACTATACGATTGATTAATAAAACAAAATCTACATTTTTGGTTTGTTGGCCCGGCGTCTAACTTATGCAATTTTAATACATCAACGCGTATAGTTCAATGGTTGGGAAATGTATTTACCTATATTAATTTAAGATCGTAATTAAATAATAATTTTAATATTAAATAATAAGACAACATTCAAAATCAATTTCAATCATTCAATTGTTTTGTTTTCCCGTCAGTCGCATCATGAAATTTATATTTACGGGTTCATTCCTGTTCGTCACGTTCGTGGCATTCGCGGCCGCTGAAGAATGGTCATGGAGCAAAGATAAGACCCAAACTTCTGCCGAACCGGTCACGGACTCTGCTACTGACCGCGAGAGCAAGTCGATAGACTCCTATTCGGATATCAACGACGGTGGAAGCCAAGAAAACGACGCTTTGGTGACCGGCCTCTCTGGCAACGGATCGGATACACATCCCAGACACCTCATCAGAGACAGGCTCTGCGGCTTGGGTCTCATGGAGGTAAAATTATAAATACTGTCACTATAATAATGTTCCAACATATTCATAGTGCAATCGAATAGTTGTTAAAAAAAATGCTTTTAAAATTTTATACGAAAAAGAGAATATAAATATACAAAACAATATTTTTTAACTATTTATTTCGTAAAGGTCACAAGCAAGAAGTACGTCCATATTTTTTTTTGTAACGGTTAACACACGTGCGCATTTTACTGATGCGACATACTTAAGTGGGTTGTTTTTTTTTCCTCAAGTGCAATGATGAAGAACTGGTGGAGCCAAAACGCTACATCGGACCACAGGATTTGATTTACGCGCAACCCGTGTCGCTGAAACCGGTCGGTCGTCCCATTGCGGCCATACCGGTCAAGTCGACGGGATCACCAGTGTCATCTGTGGGATACGGTCCACCACGACCTGTCCCGTACCCGTCCGGCAGCTCATCATTCGGCAGCGGCGGCCCGTCATACGGTAACGGTGGCCTACCGTACGGCAGTGGTGGCCCATCATCGTTCGGTAACGGTCCGCCTATTCGCAACAGGCCTGGACCGATATATGGCATTAACAACAACCGGCCACCGCAGGTGTTTGAATCCGAAGCCGCGGAGTCGTACAGGCCAAAGCAACCGATCATCTCTGGCCCTGTGCCATCCGTTGCTTTACCCGCCGGTGGCTTACAACAGCACGTGCATCACCATTATCACCATGGTGAAGGTGGCGTGGACAGCATCAAAGCCGCATCCTCCGCAGTTGAGCCGGGTTTCAGTCCGATCGGCGGACCATTGTACAGCGGCGGTAGCGACGGACTGTCGTCCTTGTATGGCCAAGGCAACTTGAACAGCTACGGTGGCAACTTTGAAAACTATGAGACTCCCGGCGGTCCACTGTACAAGAAACAACTCAACTTGAAGGCACCGTCAAGTAAGTACATGACAGTCGTTAACTCTTTTTGGATTGCTTATTGGTTACTCAATTTCGCATCGTGTAAATTTATAAGCTATATTATGTACTAATATAAATACGAATGATTGTACGCCTGTATAGATTCCTTGACCGGTCCATACGCAGGCGATCGATACCCGTCTTATGAGACGCCTAGAGCCGATAACTACGGGTGTTATTGCGTGCCGTATGATCAGTGTTTGCCACATGAAGTAGCCCGGAAGGAGGACGGTATCGCGGGCATCGACCCGAGGAACTTGCAACACGGAAAGACCGACATCGAAGCCATCGGTCTAGACGAAGTGGTCATCACTGACGGGAACGGCACGATTGTGTCGCATCATAAAAAAACCGATGCTGAGGATAAGGCTAAGGCTCGCAAACGCAGGGACGCATCACAGAGCAAACAAGACGCCGAACCGGTAAGTTACGTCTAGGCATACAAGTTTTTGCATTTGTACTCGAAAACAATATAATTTTGAGTATAATATGTATAATTAGTATAGTTAGTATTAATGTGTATGTACTTACGGGCTAAGAAAAAGGCAAACATCGGATTTGTGATGGGAACAATGTATGTATACGACATGGAGTGCAGCGATTAAAGATCGATTCATTTTGATGAGAATAAATGATCTTTAATCGCCGAGCTGTTGTACGCCATACAAACTGCATCCATTGCAAATCTTGCGTTTCAAATTTTCCAAGCCAAAATCCATAATATTTTGATATTTTGTATTATTAAGCACAAATCGTTCGTCTTCAGTATAGCGTATACACATGTTTCGTTGTCTTGTGCAACTTATGTGCACGAAACAAACACATTTACTACTTATATAAAAATTATAAAACTGTAATTCTGTTGTGTGAGAAATACCAACTGCTCATTTATAATAACCTGCGTACTGCAGTTGACTAAACCATACAATGTTACAACCTATAACGTTTATAACTAAACTTTTTAGCGATACCTTGATAGACCCACAGTGGACGACTTAACCAGCAACGGATATAACGTGGAGATACCATATGACGACGATCAAACCGATGGCGTAAGTGCAATTTAATTCATGCACGCCAAAAACTAATACACACATACATGTATACACACACAAACATATAAGTACACGTAAAACCAAGTAGCACCACATAATGTAATACTTATAATGTTTGCAACACTCTTTGTGTCGTAGCCATTGGAGATTTTAGTAACATTTCTACACAGTCTTAATAATATTATTTATAGTGTCCACACGGGAAATATAACTTTTTTTTTCGTTCGAATCTATTATCAACCAATTTATAACGTATAAGCCTTGACATGAATTTGTATACAAACTATTTTGCATGTCACTGTCATTATTAATGATTAAAAACCTTAAGTTTATAATTATTCATGATGAAATATCTTATATATTTAAAAAAATTTAAATTAAATAGGTGAAATTCAAATTTCCAGATGCCATATGAAAAAAAACTAAAACTTTTTACGCTCAACACACTGATCAGGACTTAATACGTTATACGTTAAACTAACGTGTTTATACTTACTTAAAAAAATAAAAGGAAGAAACAAGTTAAAAATCGTCAACTATGCATACTTACATTAGTAGTGGTAAACCGTAGACTCAGAAAAAAGGAAAAGAAAACGTTGAAAAAAAATACTTCCGTTCGGAAGCATTGTGAAACTCGTAGTAAACATGAAGAATATGAAAATTATTTTCCCTTACGCTGTCTGCACCCGATCTGAATAATCAGCACTATCATAGTTCATAATATTTCACTATATTAACATAATATTTTACAATACTTTCCACATTGAAATAATAAAATAACCGTTAAATAATAATTTAACAACTTCTCTGATGATAGTTAAAATATTAATTATCATTCAAATGAATATTAATATTATTTAAAAAATCATTTAATCTTCTAACGTCTGAGTGTATTATTCTTAATTTATCTTATAGCCTAAACTATCTAATGAAAATCAATTTAAAAATTTAAAATATTAAACGAAAACTACTTGTATTTTTACAAGGAAAATATGTAACACACGTTTATACCCAGAAAAAAGAGTGAATGTATTCGCCGAGCGTTGTTATGCTAATGTATTATGACGTAATATGCATATTGTGTGCATACACACACTCATTTTACGTTTTATTTCGTCAAATTTCACTGAAACAACTGACAAATAATTTATCACTTAACAATTAAATACAATATGAAACCTATCATTAGTCAATAAACTTCTGAAACAACTTAGAGAAATAAATAATTTCGTTGACAAACATAATAGGTACTTTTTGAATTTTTTAAATATATAACAATTTAGGTACAAATAAATATACATTTATTTACACTTAAAATTAAAAGAATAACAATTTTCATGTAATTTCATTCATATATGTTCATTATCTAACAAAATTTAATATTAGTGCCATCGAAGTTTAAAACGAAAACGAATTTATTCATTTGAAAATCATATTGTATATAAATTATTTTTTTATATATTAATTATATAGTATTAAATTATATATAATTACATAGTATTGTGTATACGCGTAGTACTTGTCTGAAAAGAAAACGATCCCGTGTTTAAATAATGACATGCGTAGAAAAATAGGTTTGATTGGGTGGTTTGTATATATTTTTACAGCGAAAATTTGGGGGTCTACTCGGGGGCAGTTCAGGAGGTGGCGGAGCTGTGAACGAGGACTCTGATGACACAGGGAGTTCCGGCGTTAAGGTTCGGCCCACGTTCGGAGTATCTTTCGGACTACCTTCCGGTGGCGGCGGTTCTTATCCCATCAGTCCTTACGGACCAAACCCATCAGTGAACCCATACGGTAACTCATTGGGGGGTAGTAATGGTCTGAACCTGGGATTGGTCAGTGTAAACCCGTTGTTGTCGCTGCAAGTTAGCAAAGACGAGTACGGCGAAAAAATCGTCAAACCCTGGGTGAATTTGCACGTGACGCCAAATGCGGGTTTGGTGCACAAGGTCGGTGACATCGTACACAAGCTAAAGTCACCTCATTATGGCCATGGTTACGGCTACGGCCACGAATACCCACCCTCGTATCTTCACCAGCACAATCACTACCACGTGTCACCTCCACCTCCACCCCCGTCTTACCACCATAGCAGTCCTCCTTTTTACGGCTCATCTAAACCATTTTACTACTCGAAACCGTCGTTCGGTGGTGGTTACGCTGGAGGATATGAAAGTGGTGGTTATGGTGGCGGTTACAACAGCGGTAGCTACGCACCCGATTATCATTCATACAGGGATGATGAATACGATGATCATAATGGTTATGGAGCAACAGGTCCTATCGAGTATTACGGTCAATCCGAAGATTACGATTCTGGGGGCTTGTTCTATAGAAGCTCCAACATAACCGCCGCTGGGGGCAGTGGTAGCGATAGTAACCATGATAACAATGGTAATGATTATGCCCATAATGAGTCGTCGTCATACGGCACGGGTAGTCCGAAAGTAGCTTTCCCCAACGACCGTCAGTCCACGGGGTCCATTAGATTCGTAGGCAGCCAACGGCACAAAAGAGATGTAGACGAGGTGAGATAGTCAAAATGTAATACCAACTGGTCGCCTTATTACTCGACACTAACACCACAGTGTGCACATAAGCTATAGTAATATTAATACCTCGTAATAATATGTTATTTACGTGTTCAATCATCTCGGTAAACGTAACTAAGTCAAATGGAGTGATAAAATGAAGTTGCTCTACGTCTAAAATTCTGTATTTTATATTTAATAAACAAATATAATATATCAATGGCTGCAAGACAAAAGGGACCAACCGGCATTTATCAAGGTTTTCAGAAGAGCAAAAAAAAACTAGTTTTATGTTGTTTTTAATTTCAACCTTTCGTAACTTTTTTTTTTATTAAATTTTCAGATTTATTTATAAGTTAATTTTGAATAATACTTTTGTTATTTTTATGGTCGTATAATTTTCAATTAGTTAAATTAATAATTTAAGCATGAAGAACAATTTTTATAAAGATAATTTGAATTTTTTTCGCTTGTACCCAAAATTGTTTATTGATGATAAATGTTTTTGACATTTACTCCCTAATAATTTTATTAATTTTTTTACATAATTTAAAATACTAATGCAATTATATTAGATATGTTTCTTATATTAGAAAATATTAAAACTAATAGGTATGTAAAATATTATAAATAAATACAATAACTGAGTAAAAATCAATCTATTTTTAAAAACTTAAATGTATACATATTAGTAACAATCAATGCACAATAATATATTTTAAGTTTTTTAAAATATTAAATTATTTTTTATAAATAAATTGGCTATTTATAGAAACTTGTCAAGTAACTTATAAAAATATATAATGAAAACAATATTATTCAAAATTTAACAAAAAAAAATTAATAGCAAAAATTAAAAAAGCTATTTTTTAAACTTATTTTAGGTTAGGTATCCACTATAAAGTAAAATTATAAAACATAATAAGATTATAATTATTTTAGTTAGATTAATAATTATTAATATAATTTCATAAATGAACGAAACATTATTCAGTTTCCATATATTTTATGCTATTGGCGTTTAGACCCTAAAAATGTCACTAAGACTCGTTTTTTAGAATTTATATGTCTATTAAATTACATAATTAGTAATTAATAATTATTAAATTACATAATTAGTAATTAATAATTATTAAATTACATGTTTAACTATCGTTTGTATCTTAAATTTAAAAATTCTATTAATTTTTATAAAATGATCAAACTGATGTACCAATGTAAAATACATATAAATCTCCTTTAACCGATATTCACTAAAATTTCGCTTAGATCCTAATGGCGCTTAACCCCTTTTGTCGTGCAACCATTCATACATAAAACAGTGATTTTCTAAAACCAAAAACGGTTTCGAGTATATACTGAATCATATTTAAATATATGTAATTCAGTGACATCTATTTGACTTCGCTCTACACCCTGTATAACACTATAAATTATACTAATATCACTAATCACTAGATGTTTGGAACGATTTTCAAAAGACAATCTGATCCATCATTATAGCACGACATCATAGATATAACACAGTCTAGCTTTAAGTATATATTTTTCTTCGCCCTAGCCCACCTAATTGGTACAAGGAGTCTGCTATCTCTGTCCTTTATCTCTAATATGATCCATCTTCTCTTTTCTTGCTCAACTATTCTTTTATCACACTCGATTTCATTCTAGATCATATCCTAATTCTATAAATATATTTTATACATTCCGTAAATGCTTTGCATTGTCCACGGATAACGTGAAAACGATTTAGTCTTAACACAATATAATACACTACGTTAATAACATCGCAGGTAAATCGATTATCATTAACAAATGTGAGTGTACGATATATGTATATAACGGCCGGGTAATAGGAAATACTTGGTACAATATGGACTTAAACGTCCAAGTACATCTAACCATACACACTCGCTTAACTCTCGTGATGCTACTTGGTTAGGCAGCGTGCTTTATTCACAGCCGAAAATCACATAATAAGTATCTTATACTTAACACACTATAAATTAATATATGTATCAATATACACACACACACACACACACACACAAAACAACACTGTACTAACCATTTTTAGACATACGACAATTGTCTTTGAGTAAAAATTGTTTTGTTACAACAACAATAATATAATCAATAATTTGCAATCGGTGTTCAACGGTTTAACGCGAAATGTATGTTCATGATATAGCGCCAATCGTTTTACTCAGCCAGTGGTCGTTGCGGTCCCAGACAAGTATGTTGTAGGCGACCACCAGTGGCACACGGGCATTTGGGCTCGTCGTCCAACTACATCAGCAGCGGACAGTGCGGTAAAAGGAACACGCACGGCATCACTGGAAGAATCAAGACACCGGCATACGTAGATGGAGACAGCGAATTCGGTAAAATATACAAGAATTCATGTTAACAGGGTAGAATAAACATTCAATACACGTGATCGAACTTGATTCTGAAGTTCAAAGTATACCGATCTCAATATTCAGAGGTTTTCTAGTAAGAAAAACTTAAAAATAAATAAATTAAAAATCGGTTTTTTCGGTTGTAGAATTCCGTCTACTAATAGCCTATAAGTTCGAATTAATGGGATAATAACTCTTATAATCGTTGAAGTACAATTTTCTAGTTTTCGAGTCCAAGAAACTTTTAATATACAATAAATTAAATGTTTTATTTTACATATTATAAGATCAGTTTTAAAATGCTATGATATTTTATCAATACTCTTAAATATATTTATAGCAATACGCGTTTAAAACAAATCACTTAAACGAATACCAATATAGGTACTTAAACGGATTTCTTCCCCTCGCAGGTGAATACCCATGGCAAGTGGCTATCCTCAAGAAAGACCCTCAAGAAAGTGTATACGTTTGCGGTGGTACTCTGATTGATTCACTGCACGTGCTAACGGCCGCCCATTGTGTGAAAACGTAAGTAAGACTACAATGATAATTTGAAATATGCATTGCTCGATCCGTGTTCTCAACCCCATCACAGTGAAAACTCAATGTGATGTTTTGCTGTTTTACCATAGGTACCACGAACAAGATTTACGCGTCCGCTTGGGCGAATGGGATGTGAACCATGACGTGGAGTTCTATCCATATGTAGAAACGGACGTGGCCAGCATGGTCATACACAGGGAGTTCTACGCTGGCACGTTATATAACGACTTGGCCATACTCCGCATGGACAAGCCCGTCGACTTTGCCCGCAACCCACACATTAGTCCAGCTTGTTTACCAGACGCATTTTCCGACTTTACCGGGCAACGGTGTTGGACAACCGGTTGGGGCAAAGATGCATTTGGCGATTATGGAAAATACCAAAACATCCTCAAGGTGAGTTTTCCGAAACACATTGATACTCGCGGTTCTATACATCCCATACATTCAGCGTAACTGTATATTGAAATATAATTTCAAGTTAAGGGCAATGAATTCTCAATTAGTTTTGGAAAGAAATATATCAGGATAGCAAATGGCCAAACTATTCTACGAATAAATAATTTATTATTTTAATTTTAATAATTCATTAATTTTATTATTATTTTATTAATATAAATTAATTCAAAATTTATTTTGAAAAACTGGTCCAAATACTAATAACGAAAGTTTTACAACAAAATAAAATAAATCCCTATAAATTACATCAAGAATATTATAGTTGAATATATAAAAGTCGATATTGAAATTATAAACTTAAGCTCATTGATGTGGTACACGAATTAACAGTTTTATTTATTTTTTTTTTTTTTTATTCGTTTTCTATAACATTATTATTTTAGATTATAATTATCACACATAATACTATAAACATGGTCATAATCTTAATGCTAAAAATTATAGAAAAATATTAATTTTTTCAAACAAAAAATAAAATAAAACTTAGAAAACAGGATTTACAGTTCTATAATAATAAATTAGAAAATATTCTGTTCAAGCCCTTATTTTAAATTAAATCAAAAAAACGTTAATATATTTAACTGATTTGAAAAATTTTTGCTTTTCAATTTCGCGCATCGATTACGATAAAATATTATTATGCTTAATAATATATTTTGTTTGCATTTAAAATTACGTCGAAGTCAGAATAATTATATTGATTAATTATTCTTTTCTTTTTTTTTTTTTTCAATAGGAAGTGGATGTTCCGGTAATTTCTAATCGCCAGTGCGAAACACAACTACAACAGACCCGTCTTGGCTACGACTTCAAGTTGCACAACGGTTTCTTGTGTGCCGGTGGCGAAGAAGGAAAAGACGCTTGCAAGGTACGTTAGAATAGATATATGGTTTAATAATATCATAATAAATTATTGGTTATTATAATTATTTTTTCGAGGTAATGTTACACCGCAGAAAACCGAAATCTAAAAATTGACAGATCGCTGTTTATGTTATATGTGGTGAACATATACCCCCACTTACGATTAGATACATTTTTCACAGAATTTTATTTATTTTTTTCGAAAACCAAACAAAAATATGTTATTTAACACGCAACTACAAATATAATATAAAATTAACTTTCCGAAATCCAATTGCCAACTCGTTCGAATAAATATAAAATACAAACATTATTTGTTACACACTAAGGGCGGTCAAAAAGCGTCTATCAAACGCATATTATAATATACTGCTAATACCTTGTTGTAATAATAAAAGTGAACTTAAGTCCATAATATTCAGCACTCTCGCGCTTTTAAGTTTATTTTTTTTTATTAAGTTTATTTTTGTTTCTTATACAGACCTTTAATTACATTAAATTGTTTTAAATAATGACAGCGATGGTGTAATCACATTTTTCTTTTCGATTATTATATTTTTTTATTTTAGAAAAATTTAAACGGGCTATGCCCAATATATGCAAGGAAACGAAGACCATATTATTGGTTACAGAGTAGTTAAATATAATATTAAAAAAACCAATATTCAAAAATCATGTACTATAACACTTAATTTCTTGAAAAAAGTCCAATCACTCCTTGAGTCCTTGTCCCATAATAACATAGCAGTCGTGAAGACTGAATAGTTTATTGATTAATTCTTGTAAAAATAAAAATCGTCAGTAATTAGTCATCTGTAAAATAGTTGCGGTAATAAAATTATGTTATTCATGTGTATATAGGGCGATGGTGGTGGCCCATTGGTATGTGAACGCGCCGGTTCGTGGCATTTGGTTGGAATCGTTAGCTGGGGAGTAGGATGTGGTCAGCCTGGCGTGCCCGGCATCTATGTTAAGGTGGCTCACTACCTCGACTGGATCAGACAAATCACTAACAAATACTAGAACGACACCTAACTTTTTTTTATGTATAATTATTATTTATTTTAAAATTATTTTTACCGTATTTTTTTCTACATATACAAAACTTAATAAAAAATATCGTACGTACACACTACGTTTGAATGTCAAAATGCGAGTGAACGATTATATAAATTTATATATATATATATAAAAAATTATAATTAATAGTTATCTATTGTTTGTAAGCCGAAAAATTCCAAGTGTACACGCAATGTATATGCGTGCATAATCATTCAGTAAGTTTGTTTTGAACAAAATTTGTACTCAACAAGATTGAGAAGACTGATAAGCTTTTTTAGAATACTAAATCTTAAATATTTAAATTCTCGAAAAATAGAATTCCATTTTGTTCGAACACTTCGATACTCGTTAGTGTTTCCCTTACAGTATCTTTGTTGTTAACAATAATTTTTCCAAACATAATGTTAACATAATGTCATGACTTCACCATTTAAACCTATGTATAATTATCGTGCCACAGTGGTAGAGTAAGTAATGATATATGATATATTTTAGCACTATATATATATATATATATATCCTTTTAAGCATTAAAAATATACCAGCAATGTTATTAAGTTTGCATTTTTAAATGTATAATTATTTTTATTTATAATTATAATACAAAGTTAATTAATCGTACAACAAATAAAATTATGTAACCCATCCCGATATTTGTAAATAAAAAAACTGTGCTTTGTTAAAAATAAGCATGTATATTTTTCTTTACATTTATACTTAATATAACCTTTATAAAATAAAAGTTGTATGTTTATCTATAAATAAAATAGAGAAAGTTTATAACAATGTTCCATTTAAATTATTAAAATAGTGTTATAAAAACATTCATTTGTGTGGATCTAATAAAAATATATTTTTGTATTTTAAAATGAACTGTTTAGTTTACTGTTTTATTTTGTATAACACTTAAATTTCACGTCAGATTATAACATGTGAAATGTCAGTGCTGTAAACAGAACCAATTGTCGACGCTACAATTACAATTGGAAATTTGAAATTCCTCAATAAATACACTTTTCATATCGTATTATAATTAATTACACTTTTATATGATCATAATAGATAGTTAAATGAATGATATACCCGATTTACATTCAGCCGTTGCCGCTGCTACTCGCGCTGCCGTATTTACTCCTCAAAATACTTCTGTGGCAACGTCGACGGCAGTGAGTGTTTACATTGCCTTGCTAATTACAGCAGCGCGAGCAGCAACCAACGCTAATACTGAGTGCTTACGTTGCTGGTTATGTTGCTGCTCGCGCTGCCCAGTTTACCGTTCTTGACGGGAGCGACGGGCAATGACAATTCGAGGAGCAAGATCAGCGAGTGACGTGACGTGTTTACATACTCGTGTTGCCCACTTCCATACCCACTTTCCTGCTCACTTCCACGAAAATGGGCTGAATGTAAACGAGACTATAGATTGCATGTTTATAATATCAAACACAATATTTTATATACTCAAGTATATATAAATAATTGTTTTCTTTTGTTTCATTTATGTATATATATATATATATATACGTATATATATACATAAATGAAACAAAAGAAACCAATTATTTAAGATAAGCGTGAATCATGTTGTACAATCTCGGTAGTAGGTATTCACTACCATCACTGATGGTCCAACAGTCTATACTCATGATGCATTTAATTCAAAACAACTATTGCAATCCGTGAATGTATCAAATAATATAACGGATCATAAATGCAAGCTTTAACTTAAGAAAAAAGCTACTTCGAATAATCAGAATCATGAACCTAACAACGAAAGACATATATAATTCTCTCGTTACCTACACTATTATAATCATGAATAATTCATGATTATTACTATATACTATTATTGTACTCAAATGTTTGTATTCATTATTTCATTAATAAAATCCGATAAGTTAAAAAATATTAATAAAAAGTATTACTTAGATTATTTTAGTATTAAAAATATCAAGTTTAAAATAAATTGAATACAAGTTGATGTTATAAAATATATTATCAAGTTCGCATTTCTAAAATATTTTGTATAAAGTATTTTTAAACGTTTGATTACAATCAGTTGACGTCATTAACTGTAAATTGAAGGTAACCTAGTCATTCTCTTAGCTAATTGGTTCTTTCAATTCAAAACAATGATACTGGTGTATAGATATAAATAATGTTATTAACAATTGCAATGAAAACCAATTTTAAATGTATTATATTATGTATGAAAAAAATATTTTTATACATAAATAATCACGTGATACGTGCGAGTAAATATAAGAGAAAAAAAATCTAAAATACCTTGTTAACAATGAATGATAATATATTATACATATATTAAATATAATATATAAACGTATTGACGAATAATTGAAAAAAACGTATAATAAATTATTCGTTATGGTGGCAGAGGTCTGAAATTTAAAATTTAATACATTTGAAGTATTAAAATCTATTTCTTAGCACAATATAAAAATACGAAGAACATCTTTTACACAAAGGAAATAATTATTTTGAAAAGAAATGAAAGAAATCACCATTTTTGAAAATCCGTGAAAAATATACTTCTATATTTAAGTGTAGATAAGTAAACGACAACATGCACAAACCAAACGTGACATGTCGGCTGACCAACACTACGAACGACCGCGGATAACGGTCATTATTTATACCAAACGGTCGGCGCTTCACTTAGGTCCAATTCTCGTCCCTTGTTCGACGCCGCCTCGTGTTCAGGAGCTAAGCGTACGGCCCTGGTCAATTCCGGCCCGTAAGTATCAGCTCGTCCCGGCTCCAACCTCAGCGCAGACTCAAGCTCGCCCACGGCCAAATGGGCGGTGTTCAACTCAATCAGCGCTATACCGCGATTGTAATAAGCCTCGGCTCGCCAAGATACGTTTGCGTCAACAGCTGGCACCATCAGCTCTAACGCCTAACATAAATCGAAAATGATTTTCTGATTACCTTTTCAAATATTAATCAAAAACTGAACGTAAAAATAAAACCATTTAAACAGTGTTTATATTTTTTTATTTAACAACGACGTACACTCAACAATGATCTCTTATGTTATGAACGATGGGAATCTTAAAGGAGCACACAACACAAAAATAAAAATTCTTTAAATTTTTTTTAAATGTTAAATTATTGTAGCTATGGTTATATGAAATGATTTTGCGAAGATACGATGTAAAAAAAAAAGAACCGGATGGGCCTCGCTCTGCTTTACACTGGGGGGTGAAGTGCGACTCTTCATAGGATAGGTCATTATAATGGATTTGTTAAATTTGAATTCAATGATATGTATCATTGTATACGAAAAACGATTCTGAACGGAGATGATATGTTTTTCTAGAATATAATACAATGTTATTTATAAATATTGTAATAAGTATATTTTATTTTGAAACAAAAAATTTAGAAAAACCGAAAATTTAAATTGTCAAAAATAAGTCAAAATATGTCAAAATACTTTGAAATCTTAACCATGTATAGAAAACGTCAATATAAAGATTTGGTGAACATTTCAAATTATTACGGTTTTTCATTTTTGAGTTAGAGCATTTTAAAAAAACCGATATCATTTGTCAGTCTAGAATATTATACATTATATTATATTTTACGTGTAATTTTATGTCAATATTCGCTGTTCAAACGCTTATAAAAAAAAATTGTGCCTATGGATTTTAATCATTTTTGAATGACTTTAAGAACTACTTCTGTGGAATCTTCTATTAAATTTTCAAGTATTTTGTAGGAGCCAAATTATTTTTATCACAGATTATAAAAATAAAATGTAAAAAAATCGAATATTTTAAATGCCTATAAGGAAATACCAATCTTAACAGCTGGTAGAAATTTCAAAAATCTGCGACTTATACTTTTTGAATTATAACAAATATTTAAAATCGTTTGAGAATAAATGGCTATTTTATGCAATTTCGTAAATATTTAAATTCAAACAGTCATAACATTTTTTCTTCTAATTCCGGTAGAAATGTTTTTAAAAATTTTTTTAGAGTAGCTTATAGATAACCTAGTGTGAAAATTTTGAACCTTAAGTATGAACAGAAAAAATTTTATGAATTTTTATCTACAAAATAACTTGCAAATTTTCGAGATTTTTACATATTTCGTATAAATTGGAACTTTGAGCACTTATAAAAAAAAATTGTGACTTACTTTTTTAGATTTTTTTTTATCAGTTAAGGAACAACTTATAAAAAACCTTTTATTAAATTTTCAAGATTTTCTGGTCGGCCAAAAAAATTTTATCGTTATTTAAAAAAAAATACTTAAAAAAATTGAAAATTTCTATGCTATAACTCAAAAACTAATCGACGTAAATACTTGAAATTTTCACCAAATGTTAAAATTAGCGTTCTCTATACACCATTAAATTTTCAAAGTATTTTGACTTTTATTGAGCTATTTATAAACAATTGAAATTTTCAATTTTTTAAGTATTTTTTTTTTTAAATAACGATAAAATTTTTTTGGCCGGCCAGAAAATCTTGAAAATTTAATTAAAGGTTTCTTATAAGTTGTTCCTTAACTGATAAAAAAATATCTAAAATCGTAAGTCACAATTTTTTTTTATAAGTGCTCAAAATTCCTATTTATACGAAATATGTAAAAATTGCGAAAATTTGCAAGTTATTTTGTAGATAAAAATTCATAAAATTTTTTCTGTTCATACTTAAGGTTCAAAAGTTTAACACTAGGTTATCTATAAGCTACTCTAAAAAAATCTTTAAAAAAATTTATACCGTACTTAGAGGAAAAAATTGTATGACTGTTTGAAATTTAAATATTTACGAAATTGCATAAAATAGCGATTTTTTCTCAAACAATTTTAATTATTTGTTATAATTCAAAAAGTATAAGTCGCAGATTTTTGAAATTTTTACCAGATGTTAAGATTGGCATTTTCTTTATGTCATATTTTTTTCAAAATATTATATTGATTTTTAAGCCACTTATAGGTATTTATTATTAAAATTATTAAAATCCATAGGCACAATTTTTTTATAAGCGTTTGAACAGCGAATATTGACATAAAACTACATGTAAAATATAATATAATTTATAATATTCTAGACTGACAAACTATGTCACTATATGCAACTGCCAACCCATCCTAATTAAAAAATATATTTATCGTTTCAAAATAAAATATACTTATTACAATATTTATAAATAACAAAGTATTATATCCTAGACAAACATATTAACTCCGTTCAGAATCGTTATTCGTATACAATGATATCTATCATTGCATTCAAATTTAACAAATCTATTGTAATAATGACCTATCCTATAAACGAGGTGTACTCCACCCCCAACTGTACAGCAGAGCGAGGCCCATCCGGTTCTTTTTTTAATTTTATATTGTAATAAAGATTATAAAAGAAAAAGGTTACAGCCAAATAGTTTATCACGTTTTGTTTTGAGTACTACTACTAGTGCTAAATACAACACATATGAGGAATTAGAAGAAAGTAAAGAAGATTATTTCAGATGTCACGTTTATTTCTCTAAATTGGATTGTATAATTGAGAATATGAAAAAACTATTCTTTTACTGAAAGTTTAGAAATGGCAACATCTATTGATAACTTTTTCAATCTAGATTTTGAACTGAGTACTTACTTCATTGATCATTACAAAGTAAATATAGGGATAATATTTTATGATATTTTTTTTTTTATATATTAAATTGATATAAAAAATGTTATAAATAAATTAATTTGTAATATTTGTACGGTTTTGTTAAATAAATTATTTTGAAGTTTTTATATAATTTATATATAATAATATTTATTGTAAAATAAACAGGTATGTAGGGGGTTCACTCCCGCAGGTCAGTTCTATGTTTATAATTTTAGCCCCCCCTTCAAAGAAGCCAAATTTACGCCTATGGCCATCAAAAGTAAGTATATTTTATTTGATTATTTATTAGCTTGAAAACATACTTTATATTTACTTTTTTAGGGTAACCATGCGTCTAATTTAAAAAAACATATGAAACAACACGAGAAGTTACTTGAACGATTAAATACTATACAAAAATTCCTCTTAGTATTCCGTACAGTATGGTAATAATTTGAAAATTAAAAGATGAGAGATTAATTATTATTATTATAATTAAAAACAACTAAAATTGTATGAACTATTAAATTCTTTTCTTTTTTGGTTAAAATAAAAATTATGAATTTTATTAACATTCTTTTTTAAAATATATTATGCTGTTACTGATAATATTATTATGGAAAACGATGCGTAAGCGAAACGTTGCGTCAATCGATTTGATTTTATAACAGTTATACTGTTTTGTGTATTTTATAGAAACGTTGAATGTCAACAATATAATATATATAATAATAAAATTATAATAATATATATATATATATAATATTATATTATAATATATTGCTGACATTCAACGTTTATATAAAATAGACAAAACAATAATACTGTTATAAAATCAAAAATTACGGTAACCAAGATAGTATTTTCGATTGACGCAACGTTTCGCTTACGCATCGTTTTCCATAATAATATTATCAATAGCCGCATAATGTATTTTAAAAAATAGTGTTAATAAAATTAAAAATTTTTATTTTTATAAAAAAAAAAAAAGAAAAGAATTTCATAGTTCATACAATTTTAGTAGTTTTTAATTATAATAGTAATAATAATTAATCTCTCATCTTTTAATATATTATATTAAAATAATTTTTCGTTTACTTCTATGTTACACTAACAAGTGGACGATGGTATATTATAGTATATTCACTATTTTTCTTTCATTAATAAAAAATAATATTCAATTTTACTGATAACAGGAACCGGTACCTTTATTAATTTTCAATATAGAACCGGAACCGAACCGGAACAGTTATTTTATTTTCTGAAAACCATTACCAGAACTGATACCGATAAATTCAAACGGTTCCGGTCCCTGCTTGATACCCTCCGTAATAAATATTACATTAACTTATCTTAAATTAACGAAATAGAGATATTTCTTCGTATAAATTGTTTTTTTAACATATATCTATAGAATATGGTTAAATAATCTCAACACCATAATAAATGAAATGCATGCACAAACTCGTTTGTAGCTAAAAAAATAATAGTAAATATTAGACTTACAACTGACGCATCTTCAAGGGCCTTGTGATAATTTTTCATTTTAATGTGTGCTTTAGATCTATTTAAGTACAATACAGTCATTTTAGGACTCAGCTTTATCCCGTGAGAATAAGCAGAAACGGCACCAACGTAATTAAGTTCCGTCATAAATAAACTGTGAAATAAATAACTTTACATAACCCTGGTTATAAGCATATACCTATCTCATAATATATATTTTTCCAAGCTTAAATAGTTAACATATTTGTTTTATTAAGTAGAAAATGTTCCCTATGTATATGAACACAATGATGTCCTTAACGACTGTTAAAATATTAAATATCAGTTCACTTACTCTCCTTTTTGCAAACACCATTCTGGATCATGTTCTTCTGGTCTCAAATCTTCTTCCATGAAGCCCGAAGCCCTTCTGGCAGCTGTTTGCTTTTTTAACCACTATAGCAGAGAAAACCAATTTCAAACAATTACTAATAAACCGTTTCGACACAACGTTATACGTTTTAGTTTTACCTCCAACTCTTCTGCTTTAGTCGATTCTCTACTTGGAGTAGGAAAATGTCTCGGTGTAAAATCAATATGAATAGACTTAAATTTTCTAGGAATTGGTAATTCACTCTCTGCCAATTCGTTTTCAATCTCGTAAATTGTAATATTTTCATTATTTTTGAATATATCATTATTCTTTTTCGTATTTTTTTCTATAAAACATTGAATTGCATACCAATTTATTAAACTATACATATATAAAATTATATGTTTTTTACTAATTTAAAATATACTTTTCGTATTTTCATTGTAATTAATTATTGATGTTGATTTCCACGTATACAACTCGTTCAGTACTTTTTCTTTCTCTTCGTCACGAATACTTTGAATGAGTTGATGTTCTTTGTTTTCGTACATTATTTGTTCCTTAACAGCTAATCGATCTCGTTCAGATCTGATAACTTATTACACAATATAACTATGTCAATAAACATAACAAACACACGAATATTATTTATAAATTTTGAAACAGTAAAATGTTTAGAATATGTAAACAAAAGTTATTTATCATTTATAAGCCCATGAGTTTAGGCGAATAGTTCAATCGAATGACCTAATTTGTAAGATTTAAGAATAAATAAATAATTTACTCTTTTATCGTAAACCAATCGTAGATCATGATAACAAAATAATATTATTATTTGTAATATATATATATTACAATAATATAATATATTAAAACAAAAAAAAATAATAATATATATTTATTATTAATATATTTTAATATACTATAATATATTATATTACAGTCATTAATAATAATCAATTAGTATTTAAAATATTTGTTTACCAGCTTTTTGTTGAGATTTTTTTTGACGTTCTTCTATTATACAATTCAATATTTCACATTTTAACTTTTTTAATTCTTCTTTTGACTTTTGCAATGTCAAATATTCCCAATGTATAATATTTTTTTTAGGAAGCTCAAATAAAACACAACCATTATCAAAGATACACTTACTTCGTTCATCATCGATTTCATCCCAAAGAACAGCTTCGAAAATATGTGATAAACAACTAATCTAATAATATATAATATAATAATATAATAAACATATATAATAATATTTTTACATAAATAATAATATGTATAATTTTCTCCATTTTATTTAATTTTTTATTATGTTTATTAGGTAGGTCTTTTTAAGTATAAACAGTACCCTAACAATTAAAGCTTAAATGTATCTAAACAATAAAAATATAATAGGTAAATAATATATTATTAATACCATTGCACATACTTTTAAATATTTGTTAGATGTTAAAATATCTGAATTTTTCTGAGATACATGTGGTATTCGAACTTGTAAAAATACTTTACAATCGATTTGCCACCAAGAAATATCTTTCTCTTTCAAGACGATCAGCATGATTTTCAATTAGATTTTAAGCGTATTGATTTTCATTAAGAACGGACAACTATAAGCACAAATATCTGATGAATAACTAACAGTACTATTGTGATATAACTATTGTTTGTTACCATGGTGTAACCATAATAAATGCAATAATAGCTTATAGATATGACGCCTGATGTATAATATAAAAGAAAGAACACATATAAACATCACAACATCACATTCGGATAATAATTATTTTACGCATCTTATTACGCTGTCTTAATTAGTTTTGTAATCAAAATAACAAAACATAATTTTTCCATTCAGTAAATAACCTGATTATTTAAACAGAAATGACTACATTCCATTGACGATTCCATTATTTCCAAACGGTTGATTCAACCAAAATCATGTATTTTACATTTTTCATCATCAAATATTCTATTAAAATTAATTCGGAAAATCCCAATTTCATTTCTTTACTAATATACAGGCCCATTGGGATTCAATATTATCACATTTAATATATTTTTGACTATAATACTAGAAGTAGAACATTTGAACATGTTTATGATAATAAAATGAATAATCGTTGATTTTAAAAAAATATTGCAAATAGTTTAAAATTATAAAATTATAAAAAAAACAATGCTATAAGTTATTATAACTAGCTAACAGGTAATAATAAAACTATAATTTATAATAAAAATAAAAAATAATATTAGTTGGTTAATAAAAAAAAAAAATCGTGGTCCACATTGCCCGGTATTCCACATTGCGCGTAACGTATATATTATCAACAACAACATAATCCCTCAACAAGACAATGTTAAATACCTAGGAATCCATCTTGACAAAAAATTCAATTGGTCAAACCATATAAAAATTAAACGTAAATCTTTAAATTTACGTCTTCATTCTCTTAGAAATCTATTACGCTCCAAAATTCCACTTAGAACCAAAATTCTAATATATAAGCAAGTTATAAGACCAGCCATGACTTACGGCATCCAAATTTGGAATAAGCTAAAAAGTCAAATATTAATATACTCCAATCCTTCCAGTCTATTAACTTACGCAATAATACAGATGCTCCTTGATTCGTCAGCAATCAGCCCTTTCATAATGACCCGAAAATCCCAATTCTTCCAGAATTAACCTCTCAATTTTACAAGAAACTACACACAGCCACAATTAACCATCCTAATCCACTTATCTCCAATCTCCGTTCCAAATAATTAATAATTAACCCAATCAATCCACTACATCGATTAAGACAACGCTGGCCTAGAGATCTATTAAACACTTAATCAAATTAACAAATTTATGAGTAATGAAATTTGAAGTGGTGTCACCGGACGCCCCCTTTTCTCAAGTCTGTATGTCCTTTTGTTTTCTTTTAAGCCTTCATAATTTGCTTATTGTATAATAATGTATACAGATTGTAAATATTCATTTAAATAATAAATAAAAAAAAAAACATATATTTTATATTCTACATTGAATACCAATTATTCATTTCTTTTTAGTTAATAACAATAATATATTGATTATTATTAATTAGATCTGAAAGAAATTTCAATTTTTAATTTATATTGAAAAAATATTCTTTAAGATTAAACTCATTAATAATTACCATATTACTATTAACATTCAACACCAATGTCCAATAATATAATAAGAAATTTAGTTCAAAAATAATAGTATCATAAATATTTTTTTTTTACTATTAATTATAAATTAGAATGTTTAACAATATAAATAAGTATTGTTCATTTTATAAATTAAAAGTATTTTCAGACTTAGACATACTCAAACTTTGATACTTTACACTTATAATATAAAATCAAGTTTTCTCTGTTTAGTTGCCAGTTAAAATATCTAAAAATATCTTATTTTTATACCACAAATTTACAACTGTACAGTAATAAGCAGGGCTCGGGGTTTATAGCATTTGCTTATTTTTATTATTTGACATAAATGTAACAGAGAGTTATGGATGTATATGTATGTTATAACAAGTTCAATTATGAAATTTGAAAGTGCTTTTTTTTTGCTTTTTTCGATTTTTTTAAAAAAAAAATGCTTATTTTCTATTTTTCTGAATATTTTTGCTTTTTTATGCATATATCTGCCTAAATATAAACGATGACGTAGGCTACTGACCTCCCCCAGATTTTTTTTATCTAAGCAGCCCCTACACGATCAATAATATTGAGTCAATAAAATTGTGTCAATATTTTGTTCAATATTCATTTCATCCAAACCTCTCAATATTATTGCATAATATTCAGTTGAATTCGTTGGCCAGGTCAGGTCAGGTGTAGTACCGCTGTGTATGACCGCTTGTGTTGTTTACATTTTTACACTGTGTCAGTTGAAAGGCAGCATTTACAATCTGCTATAAATTATATTATATCTATATTATTATAGTTTTAAATATGTATCTTAACGATACCTAATTAATTTGCATCGCAGTAGAATTTAGAATGAACCAAAAAATACCCAAACAAAATAAAAGAAGACGTTGGATGAAAGAATGGTATAAGCAAAGAGCGCAATATAGTCATGAAAAATTATTGAACTGTCTACGAATGACTGAACCAGATGACTATAGGAATTAGGAATGACATTCCAAAGTGCCGGCAGATCCCGATACAAATTAATACATTCGATTATGAAAGTTCGTTCTTCCATTTTAGTTGACATAATTCTTATTAAAATTATATAGTGTATCATATAAACCTGTAGCAATACGACACAACTCGTGTGGCTTCACAAACGATATATGATACTAAATATTACGTTATTTTGAACAATATCATATCAAACGTTCAATAATATTGTGTATTGTACAAAAAATTTCCAACCCAGTTTGATTTCTTCAATATCTATACTAGACCGTCTATAATATTGCGCAATATTGATTATTGTGCAATATTATTGATCGTGTAGGGACCGCTTTAGAATTATTTATAAATATCGTTTACATTTTATTTTTCTCAAAATACCTCGGAAAATCCATAAACAATAAGGCAAAATGTCTCGAAAGTCAAAGTTAAATTTTTTTTACAATATAAAGATTTTTTTTTTGATTTTTTAATTAAAAAATTATAATATGAACTACATTTTTTTGTTTCAATATTTTTTTTAATCTTTAATTTTATATTCAACATAGTTTCAAAATATGTCTAGTACTAATCGTGTTCATGTAAAAAGAAAATTTGGAAATTTTAGCTTATTTTTTTATTTTAGATAATTTTTTTTTTAATTAAATATTTTTGTTTAAATTTAAGTTTTTTAAATGCTTATTTGAATGCTTATAATGATGTTTTTAAGTGCTATTTAAAGCGCTTATTTTAATGATTTTAAGTGCTATAAGTCCCGTGTCCTGGTAATAAGTAATAATTAATGACTATTGAGTAATACACCTGCTTGGCTATACAGGCACAATAGAATAGGAATCGAACAGAAATTGCACGAACTCACTGCGCTAGTACGACATAGCGGTTTCAGTGGCGTAATAACAGGCTATTAATAATAATGATGGGAATAATCGAATGATTTCTATAATCGAGAGATTAGTAATCGAGATATTATAATAATTGTGTAATATACTCGATTATTTTAATCGTGAGAATAGTCAATATTCACCAAGACATAATAATCGAATAGAAAAAAATCACTCAGATAATATTACTCAAATTTATGGTCGATAACTCACCAGCTCTACTCAAGATCAATAAAATACTTTTGTATATAAACATTATAAACTAAAATTCAAAATATTTTTTAATGTTTAAATATAATAAAATCTTTATAATAAAACAAAAGAAAATTAAAGATAAGAAAAACAACTGACAATTTATTTTGTTTGTACATATGTTTGAAAATACAAATAATTTTAAAATATTTAAGAGGACGTTTCACAAGTATAAATTCGTCCATGAAAGTTAGTTGGACTAAAACATTAAAAACGAAACCTAGACGTTTAAAATTTAGTTCTAGAGCTGATGAACATTATGGTAATGCTGATGCATTAGATAACATGAAAGATGTTCAAGATGTACAATTTATAAATGAAATGAACCAGTTTGTGGAGTAATAATTTTTTAATTCTATTGTACACTTAAAAAAAAATCGTAAAACTATAGAACAAATGTATGTATATATATATATAGATTTCTAATATTTAATATCAATTACATTTACATTATGTTCGAAATTTAATTTTTAGAAAACTCGGGGATGTTAATCGTTTTGATATCGAATTTCAAACAAGAGATCAGGCTTTTAGTGATATTTGGTGACGAAAAAGATTATATAGGTTGACATCTAGTAATTTTGGTCGCATTTGTAAAATGCGTCAAATACTAGTTGTAAAAATACGGTTTATTCAATTTTATACTCCAATTTTACATCTAAGTGAGTAAATTTGTTGTAACTATAAATGTTACTATAAAATAGTAATTGTAACTGCAAAAAATGTATGGTTTCACAATTTTTTTTTAACAATTAAAAATAGATCAGTACAGTATGGCAGTAACATGGAAGTTGTTGCTAAAAATAAATTTTAAGAGTTAACGGGTCTTAAAGTTAATCCTTGCGGTTTATTTATTGACGAAATATATTCATATCTAGCCGCTAGCACTGGTTTTTATGGAATTCTTAGTCTTTTTTTCATAAATTAAAATTTAATTCTAACAAAGTTTATAATTTAGATGGAATTGTTGATGAAAACCATATTGTGGAAATTAAAGCACCTTACTCAGCAAGAAATACCCTTGACGAGTTTGAAGCTGTTAAAAGTGGTAAAGTATGTAAATACCATGTTTATCATGAATCATAAAAATAATTTTATATTTATTTTAATATACAATTTTTTCCCCCAGTTGGATTATTGCAAAATTGAAAATGGTAAAGTAAAATTAAAACGGAACCATAGTTATTTTTATTAAATTCAGGGCCAAATGCATATCAAACAAAAAAAAATGCTATTTTATTGTTTATGCTCATCAATGGACTATGATTGAAGAAATAGAATATGATGATAATTTTTGGTCTACTAAAATAACAAAATTAAAAGCGTAATATACACAATTTAATTTTAATTCATAACACCTACCTATATTTATTTATCTGTCTTAGATTTTATTTAGAAAATTTACTACCCGAAATAGAAGATCCAGCTTAATGACATCTGATATAAGAGAATCAAAAAACTTGAATTCATAACTAAACAATTTTTAGATTCTGAACGGAGTGATGGAATCTATTGGTTTTACAATGATGTGTGTTTTTTTTTTTTATTTTTGCATCTGTCGACACGATTTGGGGCAGAAAGAATGCTTCGATTTTCTTATGTAGCAACTTTTCTGAAAGAAAAGTGAATCTAGTTGGCCTAAAAAATTAAGGGAAAACGGAAGTTTTTACGCAAAACCAGTTTTCGACATAATCAATTTTTTATTTTGCTATAACTCAAAAAATAATCGATGTAAATCCTTGAAATTTTCACCAAATGTTTCGATAAGCGTTCTCTATACAACGTTAAATTTTCAAAATATTTTGACTTTTATTGAGCTATTTATAGACAATTGAAATTTTCAATTTTTTTAAGTATTTTTTTTTTGAAAATAACGATTAAATTTTTTTGGCCGGCCAGAAAATCTTGAAAATTTAATACAAGGTTTCTTATAAGTTGTTCCTTAACTGATAAAAAAAAATCTAAAATCGTAAGTCACAATATTTTTTTATAAGTGCTCAAAGTTCCAATTTATACGAAATATGTAAAAATTGCGAAAATTTGCAAATAATTTTGTGGTTGAAAATTCATAAAAAAATTTCTGTTCATACTTAAGGTTCAAAATTTTAACACAAGGTTATCTATAAGCTACTCTTCAAAAATCTTTAAAATAATTTCTATCGGACTTAGAGGAAAAAATTTTATGACTATTTGAAATTTAAATATTTACGAAATTGCATAAAATAGCGATTTATTCTCAAACGATTTTTAATATTTGTTATAATTCAAAAAGTATAAGTCGCAGATTTTTGAAATTTCTACCAGCTGTTAAGATTGGTATTTCCTTTACGTTATATTTTCGTAAAAAAAAACATAAATAAGTACTTCGAATATTTTATATTTGTTCGTGTCATTAAAAATACCAAGAAGACGCCAGAATTCCAATTTGTATTTTGTTATTTGGCTCCCATGGCTGAATTGCACTTACAGCAGTGAGTTACACCAAAAAAGAGTTGAACAATCATAATTTTTTTGTGATTTTTTAGGGCCACGATGTGCACAGGATCAGCTATAATAATAATAATAATAATAATAATAATAATAAGTTTATTGTTTTTTTCAAAAATAACAGCTTAAAAATTATACAAATTATACAATAGATATATAATAGAATGCGAATTTATTAAATATAAAATATAGCTATATTAAATATAAACTAGCTGATCCCGTGCACTTCGTTGCTCGTTAAATATACCAACTCTATATGACTCTAACTTTGTTCAACTCGTTATTTAATATTCGGTGGATGATGTTCTAGATTTATCTTAAGTTTTCTCTCCGGAATAAAAATTCAGATTCACAGCAGTATATTATCAGGTAGGCAATCTACCTGCGGTAGATCGCGGACCTAGTGCTGTTTGTACGTACCTTAGTGTATGATTTAAATCTAATAAAGTATCAAAGTTATACCAAGTTTGACATAATACGGTGGATTAATATAATCAATTAATACATAATCCTAACCTAACCTTAACGTACTAAAATCCGTAGTATAGAATAGTATTGTTGACCATTTGCATTAGTATTACGAACTATTTCTGTTGCTCCGAACGATGTCATTTGAAAACATGAATTGAATGTTCTAATTGACTTCAGGAACACGTTAGAATCTGGATCTGTGCCGATAAGTAAACCGTTCAATGGTTCAGATGGTGTTTCAATTTCAGGTAGTTGCATCTTTCCTGACGCACAACACATCCAGACTGGCTCATTTTTGAATTTGAGAGCATAGCAGTGCGGGCATTCCTTGTCCATAGCACAAATTACTACTTTTGAATGAGCATAATATTCAATATCGGGCTCATACTGGAATGCTAGACGCAGGAATGAATCAGATATAAATGTTCGATGTACCTGTTGGCGTAGTTGGTCATTTGCTCTGCGTGAGTCAACTACGAATCATTCGCACTATCGGATTGGCATTGTTCGTCTGTTATTTGCGCTCTTCTATTTCTCATGTTTGTAGCTGCATTTGTTCTTCGACAAAAATTGGCATTCTGGCGTCTTCTTGGCATTTTTAATGACACTAATAAATAGAAAATATTCAAAGTACTTATTTATGTTTTTTTTTTTGGTTACCTTACAACGTCGGGTAATTCATTACATTAACCACTAATAAATAAATATTATTCTCAAATCTTATAACCCCCTTAGCAACAAAAAATGTGAGCCGTCACGGGACGCCTGGCAGATGTGAAACATCGACATTATTTTGTAAAAGTAATATGCAGAAAAGAACAGATTGCGATAGGAACTAAATATGTCATAATGATAAAATAAAATATTACGATTTTTTTTTTTTACTCTAAAAAGAATATATAAGTGTTAAAAGAAGTTTAAAAAACTAACAAGAGTACCTACACTACATCCAGATACATTGGTACATGTATATGTCTTGTTTCTACTGAATATAGTTGACATAAGAATGTCAATGTAAATTTGGTATTAGATACGAGGAGACGAAAATTAAACTGTAGGTAACTTTAACACGTGTAATCAATGAATACGGAATAACAAACGGAAAACAAATACGGTTTAGCACCGGTGATAATTGGTATGTATATATATAATGTAAATAATAAAAATATATTTACGAAGAATTATAAGCTTACTAAAAATACCTACTGACATCGATGAACAAACTATTAACCAACGTTAGTTATATTATAATGTAATAATTGGTGCTAGTTCGGTATGCGCTCTACCGACAAGTTTCTGGTTCGTTATGTGCTCTACATTTTTTTTTTTACAATTTCATTATTTTCAGTATTATACGTCATTTTTTTTTTTTTTTATGTTACAATTTCGTTATTTTCGATATTCATTATTCACATTATTCACGTTCTGGATGTTTTCTAGCATGGCGAGAAAAAGGTCCGGACTGTCTTGACGGTAAAGTTGCCAGCAATAGTAATCAAGATATGACTGCAAATGATTTAAAGAAACACCTCTCATTTTCTTTAATAATTTAAACTTATTAAACCTACAGTAGGTAATAGAATTTAAGGTAAAAACTTATCAAAGATAAGATAATAAAGTCGAAAGAAAAACCCAACATGTCATATATAAAAACGAGGTAGATACGCATAGACAGCCGTTGTCGTAGAACATATGTAGTATAAAACTGCAAGAGCCGAGCCGGCCCGGTCCGGTCCTCAAAAAGCCCGGCCCGTAGTGATATTGGACCGGGTCGGGCTTTAAAATAAAATAAAGAGTTGGACCGGGCTTTTTAAGTCTTGAAATTTTATTCCGGACCGGACCTGGGCTTTTTTTCGTAAAATTTTTCGGGCCGGGCTGGACTTAACTTCGAATATTAAATCAAGGGTTGGACCGGGCTTTTTTAAGGATTTTTCTTCAACAATAATTAAAAATAATAATTATAAAACCAATGCTGGTACAATTAGGTACAATAATATAATAATAAATATATAATATAATGATATCTTGATTCGTGGGTATAATAATGCTATTTATATACCATAATATGTCAATACAAAATAAAACAACACACTACTAAAATATTATTAAGGCGCCCGGTGCCGATGTCGTTTAGCCCACTAAAATACGCTTTACGGGAATAATGATCCTGTCCTTTAGGATCAACCAATTTTTTTTTTTTTTTTTTAATTAATAGAAGGGAACATTCTACAGCCCGCATTGAACTCTGTTTTTCAATATTTTATTCTCAACATTTGTAATAAGTCTTTAAAAAAAGTATATTTTATGCTTTTTTTTTACCAAATTTTTCCCATTATTTAAAATTGAAATTAAAAAATCTGAGTTCAATGCGGGCTGTAGAATATTGTCTTTAATCAATAGGCAAATTTTTTTTTTTTAAACATTTAATTGATAATGAGTTATCCCTATTCCCGTAAAGTCATTTTTTGGCTGTCAAATGGCGTATTGAATACTTCATTAGTTTGTTGTTCATTGACATGTGCATGCGCGTGCGTTTACACAGTTTATAGACCCCCTGCTCTATTCATCACCTCACCGTCATTAGTGTTACGTTGCGTCGATTTTTGGTATCTCTTTTTCCGCGTACTGATAATATAAATAATTTAAAAATACAATCTGCGCTTTTATAATATATTAGATACTTACATACACGAACTAATAAGATAAACTATGTATGTTTTTCGAGCCCGTTTACGCGTGTTATGTAGGCTTTTGGAGTTATTGAAAAACATTTTGAAACCATTTTTCGTTTTTAGTTATTATATATAAATAAAAATACCATACAAAGGTATGTAAATAAAATATGAACATATAAATAAATATACATATCACATTATTACATATATAAGTAAAATATAAGACTAAATAAAAATGGTACTTTGTAGTGCATAAACTGAATTATCAGAGAATTTTAGGATCCACTATTTCTTGTAACAAAAAATTCTCATAAAAATTTATAATTTGAGTTTCCATTTTATATTTCCAAATTTTTTTCTTAATGGTTTTTTTAATTGGTTCTTATTGGTTTTATGCCAGGAAAATCGACAATGGAGCCATTATTTTGTGTTAGGCAATTAGTAGAGAAGTACAGAGAAAAGAATAAAAAACTATGCATGGTGTTTATAGATTTAGAAAAGGCGTATGACAGGGTGCCCAGGGAAGTTTTAAGGTGGGCATTAATGAGAAAAAATGTCCCAAAAATGTATGTTAATTTGATCCAGGATATGTATGAAGGGTCGAATACTAGTGTCAAGAGTCGGTGTGGAGTATCAGAAGGTTTCAGTATAGGAGTAGGTGTGCACCAGGGGTCAGCTCTAAGCCCCTACCTGTTTTCAGTGGTAATGGATGAGGTTTCAAAGGAGATACAGGGTGAGATACCATGGTGTATGATGTTTGCGGATGATATAGTTTTGGTAGGAGAAAACCTGGAAGTTGTCAATAATAGGGTAAATGAATGGAGGTTAGCCCTCGAAGAAATGGGATTGAGAATTAAT